>CM035783.1:43457780-43862780 GCA_020466265.1 Siphamia tubifer
GTTTTATTTAGAAGCAACTGGTAAAAACCCGTCATATAAATATGGGCATAGCTTATACTATACTGTACAGTAATGGGTGGAGCTTATACTGTCCTGTACAATGGTGGGCGGAGCTTATACTGACCTGTACAGTGGTGGGTGGAGCTTATAGTGTCCTGTGGAGTAGTAGTGGCTGTGGCTTAGTTGGTAGAGCAAGGTTGTCCAATGACTGAAGGATTCAAGGAAGGTTTATTGTCATTCAAGTCAAAGAAAGGAAATAGATCCTGAGGACCTGTATTTGCAGGTGAATTTACATGTGAATAATTATGTAATAAATATTAAATATTAATTATGATAAAATGTACTAAAATCTCTTACATGATTACAATAATGATACAGAAATAATAATAAAGAAATAAAATATAACATATAGAATAATAATAATATAGAAATAATATATAAAATATATACAAAATAACTTAAAATATATACTATGACCCAGAAGAGAGAGATAGCAGTAGCAGAGAAGGGTCAGCAGTTTGCTTCCCGGCTCTGGCTGCTGGCTGTCCACGTGTCGAAGTGTCCTTGGTCAAGACACTGAACTTAGGCTCCCAGTAGGTCTGGCAGAACCTTAGAAACCTACTGCTGTGTGTGTGTGTGTGAATGGGTCAATGTGAGGCTAATGTGAAGTACTTTGAGCACCATGAAGGTGGAAAAGTGCTATATAAGTGCAGTCAATTTACCATTTATAGTGTCCTGTACAGTGGTGGATGGAGTCCCATCTATGTGGGATGGCGCAGCGCAGATTAATGTGAGTCTACTCTACAGAAAAGAAAAACTTCACAGAAAGAAACTTTTAAATGCAACAAAAAATATATTCTATTGAATGGATCAAATTTTATCACTACAAACATTCAGTAACTGATGGGTCATGATATCATTCAAAACTCTTTATTGCATTTTCAGTGCATTCATGCACTTAATAATTAAGATTTTTTTTTATTGAACAATATAAATAAGGTCAATAAAACTGTGTCCTGAGACAATACTGATCAAATAACAAAAAAAATAGTAATAATAACAATAATAATAATAATTATTATTATTATCTTTACAACTACAACAACAAAGTTCCTTTTTATTGCTTTTTTAAACAAATATATTTTGGTAACAAAGATATTTGAACAGCATCAGTGTCTGCAATGAGTCTGTTTACATTAACTCATTCACTGCCAGCTATTTTCTGAACAGCGAGCCTCACAGTGCCAGCAGTTTTGGAGAATCTTGAGTGATTTTTTAGAACCAAAGAATATTGAGTTTTATGACTTTATAAACACAGAAAGTGTAGACTTCTATGAAACAACAAAAACAACACATAAAACAAGGTGTTTGATAGAAAAACAGTCATTTATTCATAAACATGCCCTAATCAGTGTACTATTTCTCTGTGTGTGATATGCTGTAAAACATTCTCCTGCATGTAACGCCACACAGCAGGAAACACACCACATCCTGGTCTCACTGCGCCGGCCGCTGCGCGCACAGACACGACACCTCCGTGTTGGCCTGGTCTTCTTGGGGGTGGGCATCAGCCTTTCCAGCCTGTGCCTCGCCATGTTGCCATCCAGCCTACTTTCAGGGTCCATGTTGTACGGTGCTCTGGGATTGTGTGCTTCGTCTGCCTGGGCCGTCTCCGCCTCCAGCACCCCATGCTGCTTCCCTGACCACATCCTCACGACCCTGCGTGTGAACTCCAAAAGTGACTTACATTGTTGTGGATTTCTGGCCCTATAAAGAACATATGCGTTAAACATGGCAATTTGGAACATGTAAGCCACAAACTTCTTTGACCAGTTCAGGGACCTCCTTATGAAGGGGTAGTAGGCCACATTCTGGTCCAGTTTATCCACGCCATTCATGTTGGAGTTGTAGGCGATCACACACGCTGGTTTAAACTGGGTCACTTTATGTCTCTGCCCCCTCTGCCACACATCAACCCCTTCCATTCTGTCTTGGTGGCAGGTTGTCACCATCTTCACGATTCGTTTGTCCTGCCAAGCTACCACCATCATGCGCCCATTGTGCCGCACAATTCGTTCCCCTGCCCCCAGGTCAGACTTTTTGATATCCCGGATGATCAATGGCTCTCCCCTGTTTTTCCTGAGGGTTCCACAGACGTTTGTCTGTGCTCTCAGTAAGCGTTCACACAGGGACACAGAATTATAGAAATTGTCCATGTAGACAGTATAACCATGACCCTGGAGACGATCAAGCAGAGAGAACACTATCTCTGGCAGAGTACTACCTTCACCCACATAAGGCCGCAAGTTGAAGCAGTACCCTGTCGCAGAGTCACACAGAATGTACGATTTTATACCATACTTCACCGGCTTTTGTGGGTTATACACTCGGAACGATAGGCGCCCCCGCCACTGCATCATGCCCTCATCAATGCAAATGTTTTTTCCTGGCTGGTACAGTTCTTTGCATTTCCCAACAAGATAATCTAACACTGGGCGGACTTTGTACATTTTATCAGCAGTATTTTGTGTGGCATTGTTGTTGAAATGAAGGAACCGCCATATAATTTGAAATCTGTTCCTGGACATATTCCGGCTGAAATATGGTGTTGCATCTATTTCCTCTACACTCCAGTATAAGTCAAGGCTTGGCTTTTTGATGTAGCCAGTGAGGAAACTCAGTGCAAAGAATGTTTTCAGTTCTGGGACTGACACTGGCTTCCAGGCATTACCTCTGCTGTGTGGTAGCGCCTCAGGGTTGGCTTCAAAGTACTGACGAGCATACAAGTTTGTCTGATCGCGAATATGCTGCAGCAGCTCATCTGTCACAAACAGGTCTAGGTAATCGGCCGGCTCATTGGAGTCTAAGTCCACAGCAGCGTTCTGAGGGCCCGGTGTTGCAGTAAACGCCAACCCCAGGGGTTCCCAGCCGGCTTGACACCAGCCCTGGTCCTGGTCCTGGTCCCAGCCCCTAGCTGATACACCTGTAAATGATGTACATATATAGGACAATAAATAATTTCATTCTTTATGATATTGAAGAGGGAAAAAAACAAAAAAACATTTATAACCTTTATATAACCTTTTACCTTTCTTTCTTTGTCCTCCACCAAGAAAAGGGATGGGGGCCCTGCTGGACCCACCACCTGTAACACATAATTACCATAATGATTAGCAACAGGTGCCCATAATACAACTGGAGGAAAATGGTGTTCATGTAACAAGGACTGAATGGGGGTTAATTCTTACCTCTGTCACGTCCATTATCGGAGCGATCTGGCTCCCGCTCCGGCGATGAGGCTGTGTTGGTGTCAGACGAACCAGACGGCAGCCATTCGTCTGACGTATCCGGGTCTGGTTCACTGAGATCCTCTGAACCGGATTCACCTGGGCCATGCTGGTGCCCTCGGTCCTTCGAAGGCACATGGTGCGCATCACACCCGCTCCCTCTGCCCTTCTTCTTTGCTGAGTATCTCCGACCTACTCTCCCTTCTCTTTCCCCCTCACCTGCCGCAGTATCTCCTGAAATACTCCTAAACCTGCTTTCTTCCACTGCCAGCTGCTTCAGTTCGCTACATCTCCGCTTTTTCGCCATCTTCACTCAACCTCGTCCTTCGTCCTCTGCCAACACCAGTTGTACCCCACCCACAAAACCGATTCCCATGGTCCCCGCCTACAGGATTCAAAATTCAATGAGTACACGCCTCATTTTCAGTGACAGGCGACAGGACCTCCAGGAACCAGGGGTCTAATGGCCAGGATGTAACCCGCCCAGAAGGCCTGGTTCTGGGGGTAAAAAGGCGGGGCTTCTGGACCCCTGGAACCACATAGAACCAGGGGTCAAAAGGCCGGGCGTTAGACCCACCAATAAGGCTCTGTTCTGGGGCAGAGTAGAGCAACACATGGACCCCTGTGAAAAATGACAAAGTCCAACAAAATTTCAGCTTCACTCCTGGTAGTACCATGCCTCTGGTGGAAACTTAGAAAAAATTAAGCTTCACTCCTGGTAGTACCATGCCTCCAATTCAGAAAAATGTCCAACTTTCAGACGTAGCGAGTTTTGCGTCTTGGTAGTTGCTGGGGACCTGTCTATTTTGCCACACGTGATTGAGTTTTGCTTCTTGGTAGTTGCTGGGGCCTCTCCATTCAAGGTCAATGGAAACACCTTCTGCATAGTGCATTTAACACTTTTTTGGGAGGTATTTTTTCACGTGCTTCCCCCATTTCAGAAACCACGATTTTAAGAGGTGTTCCTCCAGGCAGGCAGGATTTGCAGGGTACCTTCCCCGGACCAAAATGAAGGGACATATGTTCCCTTTTGTTGCTTTTTCCCCTGCCATCTTCTGGAAGCTAACAGCAAACCTCCAGTGGGACTTGCTTCACCCCGGTAGTACCATGCCTCCAGTTTAGAAAAATGACAAAGTCCCACTTTCACACGTAGCGAGTTTTGCCTCTTGGTAGTTGCTGGGGACCTGGAGCCCCATAGAACCAGGGGTAAAAAGGCCGGGCCTTGACCCAGCCTTAAAGCCCCATTCTGGGGCAGAAGAGCCGGGCACGTGGACCCCTGGAGCCCCATAGAACCAGGGGTAAAAAGGCCGGGCCTTGACCCAGCCTGAAGGCCCCATTCCGGGGCAGAGTAGAGCAATATATGGACCCCTGTGAAAAATGACAAAGTCCAACTTTCACACGTAGCGAGTTTTGCCTCTTGGTAGTTGCTGGGGACCTGGAGCCCCATAGAACCAGGGGTAAAAAGGCTGGGCCTTGACCCAGCCTTAAAGCCCCATTCTGGGGCAGAGGATCCGGGCACATGGACCCCTGGAGCCCCATAGAACCAGGGGTAAAAAGGCCGGGCTTTGACCAAGCCTTAAAGCCCCATTCTGGGGCAGAGGAGCCGGGCACGTGGACCCCTAGAGCCCCAAAGAACCAGGGGTAAAAAGGCCGGGCCTTGACCCAGCCTGAAGGCCCCATTCTGGGGCAGAGGACCCGGGCACGTGGACCCCTGGAGCCCCATAGAACCAGGGGTAAAAAGACCGGGCCTTGACCCACCCTGAAGGCCCCATTCTGGGGCACAGTAGCCGGGCACGTGGACCCCTGGAGCCCCATAGAACCAGGGGTAAAAAGGCCGGGCCTTGACCAAGCCTTAAAGCCCCATTCTGGGGCAGAGGAGCCGGGCACGTGGACCCCTGGAGCCCCATAGAACCAGGGGTAAAAAGGCCAGGCCTTGACCTAGCCTGAAGGCCCCATTCTGGGGCACAGTAGCCGGGCATGTGGACCCCTGGAGCCCCATAGAACCAGGGGTAAAAAGGCCGGGCCTTGACCCAGCCTGAAGGCCCCATTCTGGGGCACAGTAGCCGGGCGCGTGGACCCCTGGAGCCCCATAGAACCAGGGGTAAAAAGGGCGGGCCTTGACCCAGCCTGAAGGCCCCATTCTGGGGCACAGTAGCCGGGCGCGTGGACCCCTGGAGCCCCATAGAACCAGGGGTAAAAAGGCCGGGCCTTGACCAAGCCTTAAAGCCCCATTCTGGGGCAGAGGAGCCGGGCATGTGGACCCCTGGAGCCCCATAGAACCAGGGGTAAAAAGACCGGGCCTTGACCCAGCCTGAAGGCCCCATTCTGGGGCACAGTAGCCGGGCACGTGGACCCCTGGAGCCCCATAGAACCAGGGGTAAAAAGGCCAGGCCTTGACCCAGCCTGAAGGCCCCATTCTGGGGCACAGTAGCCGGGCACGTGGACCCCTGGAGCCCCATAGAACCGGGGGTAAAAAGGCCAGGCTTTAGACCCAGCCTTAAGGCCCCATTCTGGGGCACAGTAGCCGGGCACGTGGACCCCTGGAGCCCCGTAGAACCAGGGGTAAAAAGGCCGGGCCTTGACCCAGCCTGAAGGCCCCATTCTGGGGCAGAGGATCCGGGCACGTGGACCCCTGGAGCCCCATAGAACAAGGGGTAAAAAGGCCGGGCCTTGACCCAGCCTGAAGGCCCCATTCTGGGGCAGAGGACCCAGGCACGTGGACCCCTGGAGCCCCATAGAACCAGGGGTAAAAAGACCGGGCCTTGACCCAGCCTGAAGGCCCCATTCTGGGGCACAGTAGCCGGGCACGTGGACCCCTGGAGCCCCATAGAACCAGGGGTAAAAAGGCCAGGCCTTGACCCAGCCTGAAGGCCCCATTCTGGGGCACAGTAGCCGGGCACGTGGACCCCTGGAGCCCCATAGAACCGGGGGTAAAAAGGCCAGGCTTTAGACCCAGCCTTAAGGCCCCATTCTGGGGCACAGTAGCCGGGCACGTGGACCCCTAGAGCCCCGTAGAACCAGGGGTAAAAAGGCCGGGCCTTGACCCAGCCTGAAGGCCCCATTCTGGGGCAGAGGATCCGGGCACGTGGACCCCTGGAGCCCCATAGAACAAGGGGTAAAAAGGCCGGGCCTTGACCCAGCCTGAAGGCCCCATTCTGGGGCAGAGGACCCAGGCACGTGGACCCCTGGAGCCCCATAGAACCAGGGGTAAAAAGACCGGGCCTTGACCCAGCCTGAAGGCCCCATTCTGGGGCACAGTAGCCGGAAACGTGGACCCCTGGAGCCCCATAGAACCAGGGGTCTAAACCTGGGGCCTATACCCGAAAAAGGTTCCTTATGCCCGGCCACAATCTAGACACACCCGGCCCCTACAGGACCTCCAGGGACCGACCGCCCCAGTCGGTCCCTGGTACCCCAAACTTAAGCCCCCTCCTAGGGCTAAACCCCTTAAACCAGCGCCGTAAGACAACCAGAGCCTTGGTACTACAAAACGAAAAAATATCAGAAATTTCTTTTTTTTCCCCCCTAAAACGTCCTGTCCAAACAATACAAACCTGTAAATACTGTTACCCAATCAAGCACCTTATCTACATATTAACTCACTTTTAAATGCTTTGTTTTTGGATACTTGTGAAACCTTTCTGATTTTTCCTAGTTAAATAAGTATTATTTCATTCATGGCAAAATACATAAAAATACAGTTTTACTTTTGTGCTTTATTCTTTTACTGAACAAAACAAGTTGAATCACTACTTCTACTACTAGAAGTTCTACTATTTTTTCAGACAAGTAGCTGTACTTCTACTTGACTACAGAATGGGAACACTTTGACCACCTCTGGATTTATATTGTGCATTTCTATTAATGTATACATAAAGTGCACAGTGGACACATTATTCATTTACTCTCACATGCTCCCTCTGGTGATGGTAAACTACATTTGTATCTACACTTCTCCTAGGGCAGACTGACAGAAGCGTGGCTGACAGTTTTGTTGCTACGGTCCCTCTGACCACCACTGAACATTCATACACCAGTTTGAGCAGCAGCACAAGGAGGGTGAAGTCCCTTACCCAAGGACACTTGACGAGCACAAAGCAGGATTCAAACCACCAACCCTTCAGTCATTGGAGGACTTGATCTACCAACTCTTTGAGCCATGGATGCCCTACAGCCGGTTCATTTTTACGGTTCAGTAGAGGTTCACTGGTTTCACTTGTGAAGTTCTTCTAGATGCACACTGTACATTTTGCAGTGTTAATTTGGAGACAATGGGACCAAATACACTCTAGAAGAAGTTACATAAATTCTCTAAGTGTTGATTTAACACTGCAAAATTTACTGTGCACTGTAAATTTACTGCCAGTACTCCCACATCACACAGCCTGTGAAACAACATGGATGTGGTGCTTATGCCAAACTGATTAAGGCTATGTTTATATGGTTAAGATGATCATCTTAAATTTTTTATCTGCATTTAGACAAACATTTCTAGGAGGACATTTTTGTTTATATGAAGATGGAACAGTGTACACTTGTCTCTGTTGGGCTATGGTATGAGTATAAATTCTGTACAATGACTCCTCTACATTTACTGTTGACTGGTCATCACGACTTTCCAATGATCTGTTTGGAAAGTGATCTGTTGGGTCTGGCCAACATGTTAAGGCAAACAGTTTCCTACAGGGTTGACCCACGCCTAACCCTAACCCTAACCCTAGATCTGCTTTCAGCTGGCGAGCTTTTGGCGCACTGTCCCCGTGGTCTAAGTCAACAAAATTGTCACTCTGCCAAGCTGAATCAGTGATCACCTCCCACGAGTGTGCCACCAAACCCATCTTGGCACACTGCGGTCTGCCAAACTACAGTGTTCTGTGCTACACAAAACTAACACTGCGTAGGGCCCACCAGCCTGCGCCACCCTTTGCTGCACTGGGAAACTAGAGCATTTAGTAACAGAAGCAGAAAATGGTTCAAATTTAGTCTAATTTTCTTTAGACATTTCAGGTTGTTAATTTTTTTCAGGTTATTCACAATGTATTGTTACAGGGTAGTTTGTAAATGTAAATATTTTCATAATTTAATATTTTTTTCACTACAAAAATAAAAAAAAAATGAATTTGTCACCATTCATGGGCAAAGAATAAACTAAGAAAATATGGAGTAATTTAATAGGTTATTATGCTCTTCATCCCACGGGTCGCATTGTAACCATTGGCAGGCCACATTTGGCCCCTGGACCACATGTTTGAAATTTATGGCTGTGTCAAAGGCTTGCCCCTGCCCCATGTTTGCAGTGAATGAAGCACTTCTGTATACAATCCTGGAGTTCCAGTCGCAGTTTGAGCCTTGAACATGAGTAGCTGGAGATGCTCAATGTTGATTGGCTCCCAACAAAGAGGGTGGAGTTCCCAATTTCTCTGGAGTTTGGAAAGCTGCCTGGACAGATAAGTTGCAACAAAACTGTTCAGTGTTGCGTCAAACTAGGATGGGCAGACCCAGGCTACATTTACGTGTGTGTGAAATCAAACCGCATCAATTGGCTACAACAGTTATCACTGTACATACACTAGGAATATCTCACTAAAGGTACATTACATCTTAAGTTGAAATGGGTAAGCGAAGTTGGTTTGGAGATTACAGATGAGGCTTGGGAAACTGTCCAATCTCTAAGTACCTATAACAAAGTTAAAGCCATTCAGCTAAAAATGTTACATAGAGCTCAGATATCCCTGTCCCAGCATCATAAATTATAATGATCTTTTGCCTCATTGTCCCAAGTGTGATACAAGATCAAAGAAAAATTAGACCCAAATGCAGGACTACGAGGCAGGAATAAGAATGTCAAACACGTCATAAATTTTGAGATGATTAGTTGCTGTTCTGATGTCAGTCTGATGTGCAGCAGCATACTGGGGAACAGCAGCTAAGAAGTAGTGCAAAGGGCAGGTCAGAGCATACAGCAGAGTCAAAACCAGGTATCCAACAGAGCTTTTTAAGAGCAATCCAAAACACTTTACCAGCAGACAGAAAAAGGTCAAATCGGTGGTCCAGAGGGAGATGCAGGTCCAGTAGGGATCAGGCAAATCTCAGAATTTGGACTTTTTAAATCTCAGAATTTCACGATTTTTTTTTAGCCCCCCCTCTATCACAGCGAGCTTTACAAAAAAACAACTCAAAGATGTGCGGGAGAAACTGTAACTGTGTAGGAGATCTTCCACATATCTCCTACACAGAAGATCCATTTTGGCTAGGGGTACGGTTGTAAATTCAGACCATGTTAAGATGTAAGATGACACTAGACTATAATAGGAGTACCTCCAAATGAGGGGCTATCCAAAAATGATGCCAAACACATGTGACCAATGGATTGGTCACATGTGTCTGGCAAATTTAAAATGACTAGGCTAAATATAAATATGAATTTGAGTTGAATGATATATTTTGCTGGCTCCCTCTTCGGCAGGGGTATCAAACATGCGGCCCGGGGGCCAAATGGGGCCCACCAAAGGTTCCAATGTGGCCCCTGGGATGGAACCTACAAAAAACACATATTTTCCATATTTTCTTCTCACATTGATGTGAAAATAATTTACATTATGCCCATAAATAATGACAACTTCAAATTACTGTCTTTGTTTTTGTCCAAAAAATAGCATTAAATTAGGAAAATATTTATACTTACAACCTATCCTGTAACAAAAAAATGTGGAAAAACATAAACAAATATGAACATCCTGAAATGTCTAAAGAAAATTAAGCAAAATGATGATAAACTGAGGCATAATATTGTTATTTTTCTTTAGATATAAATTTTTTTTCAGGTTATTTACACTTTTCATAAGGTAATGGGGTTAGGGTTAGGGTTAGGGCTGAATGTGGCCCCTAAAAGTAATGAGTTTGAGACCCCTGTTCTATGGGATATTACTGGAGGTAGCTAAGTGCCAAGTTGCCACTTGTTAAAATTGTTCTACATTCTGTTTAAATTATGTGAACTATGATGAATACTCACCTGAATAAAAATATGTAAAAAAAAATCTACCCCCTTCAAGGACACAATGGCATAATGTTATAATATTACGTGTGTGACGAGATCTCATCACACGAGGTCTCACGAGATATAATTTGGTGAGATTTCTCGTCACCTTAAATTTCTGTCTTGCGAGATTTGTTATCCAGTAAGCAGCCAGAAAAGACATCAGTAAATACTGGTACTACCTGGGTGCGAATCCCCCCCCCTCTGGTTTTGGACATTGGGTTCATTAGGATCCACTGATTATGCTGCATTGCAACAGGTGATTCCACTAATGATCCCAGAGTTGTGCTCATCCAAATGGGCTGGTTCAGTGATTGGTTGGGACAAATCCATGGTAGGACATTGACTTTATGGAGCTGGTGTTACCCACCTCTGCAAATAACAGCATTTACAAAAAATCTGCTCTCAAAGACTTAATACAAAGACTTAGTATTTGACCATGTTATAAAAAAACTTGTCCTTCTGTAATAAAACAGACATTTTTGGGGCTGATTGTTTTAAGGTTAACTTTAAGGTGTTTTAATGTAACTTTTCCCTTCTCAGATGAGGGGCTGGGGTCAGTTTGAAACAGAAAAAGTGTGATGAATGCAGGAGCGCCTAAATGTAAAAATGTATTGTTTTCCAGAAAGCCACAATCAAATAACCCTTTCTGGATTCTTCACAGAACAAAAGTCAGAAAATAAATAATAACACTATTTATGAGATAAATAACCCTCTTTGGGTTCTCCACAGAAAAAAGGTCCATGGAACATAAACTTGTTTGTCTTAACAGGTACAAGTTCAGCTTAGTTGTCAGAGCAGAATCTCTGACTTAAATGACTCATATGAGCAATCTCTCAAAATTATTGTGTTAAACTAGTTACTAATAGTTAATTGTTAGAAAGCCTACACAGTTTAATTGTTTATTTGATTGTTTGGTTATATTTGTTCAGGAATAACTCATTTTCTGTACGTTTTCACGCTGTTGAACGCACCACTGATTTTATGACGGTTATGAACGTAGTCTGTGATTTATTAGCCGCTGTGTTGTTGCTAGGTAACAGTGCCAAGTTTGCTATCTCAACTTCTTTTTCTCTTTTTTATTCATGTATTCCTGGTTTATTACTGTGTGTAGATGCCACGAGGTGAGATAAGGTAGAAGTTAGCATGGTGTACTGTATAAGTTAATGCTGTTGTGTTGTGTGCTGTTGAAGCTAATACAATAATATGCTAGCTGTCATCTGTGATTTCCGTGAGGTGATTTGTGTGTTCCATGACCCATGTAATACATCTGAGTGACTCATATTGTCGGTCTTAGTTAATTTATTATTGTATGTTTATATTTGTTATACTGAGTGTTACTCTGTATTATTACAGACCGCAGTGAATAAACCTTCAATGAGGACGTCTGTATCCGTGTTCTTTAATTGGAACCACAACCCACACCTTGCCACTCAAAACCAAATCCTGGAGACACCCCCATGCTCTCCGCTTCATTAATAATGAAAATAGTTCATAACTAAGTAACATTTTATTGCAAAAGTCCAACTTTATTATCAAATACAAATACACACATATAAAAAAAAATCTAAAAGGTCTCTGATATTGTTCCGGGAGGCCGGACCAAATGTGGAGGCGGGTCGTATCCAGCCCGTGGGCTGTAGTTTGGGGACCACTGATTTGCACCTTTTTAGAACCAGTATTCCACTGTTGATACATGGAACTACAAAGGCTGAACCAGTCTCTAACATTAAATCTATTCAAATTCATGCAACCAACTTTTAGGGGGTGAGAGCCTTGAGGGAAAGACGTGTGAATTCTATTTGATCTGCTCATGTTAAAGGTAGAAAAACAGTTCATTTTCTATCAGTGTGAACTGATTAGTGTGCACTCTTCTGTCAATCACACTGTTTTGGACTGTAACTAGACCCAAAGACATCTGAAGAAAAACAAGACAAAGACAAAACAAATCCAGTCCCTCTCACACACATTTGACCTGATTTACCCTATCTCTTATCATTGTGAAAATGTATGTTTACCCCCCCCCCCCCTACTAGACCAATTTCCATGAAATTTTCAGGAAAAGTGCAAGGTGGTACAGAATAGTCTGAACACATATTCGGACTAGAAATGACACAAATAGTTTAACTTTATGCTTTTATCCAGAGTATTTTTATTTCTTGAGGATTTTTATTGTGGTTTATTGCATCTTGTTTTTACTGACCTTGATTTTATTTATTTATTTTATCCATTCTCCTATATTGATGAATGTTGGAACGAGCATGTTCTTTTAATCAAAGTTTTTTTTTTAATTGATTTTGAACAACATACATATATTTATACAACAACACTCCATCACAGTCTGCATCACAGCCAGGACAATGAAACATAAAGCCAGCAAAAGCCCTCTGGTGGGAGATACAGGAGCCTCTGCTCCTGCACCACCAGGCTCACAAACAGCTTCATCCACCAGGCTGTCAGGATGCTGAACTCTCTCCCCTCTCTCCGATCACTGAGAGCACTCACCCACCAGCTCACAATGAAGCCAGGAGCCTATAAACCCCTATAGCTTCCAGGCCATCAGGAAGTTGAGCCTTAGATTCTTCCCCAAAAGGACTAAATTGAACTAAGACTCTGCACCTTCTACTTTTGCACTACAAATCTGCCCAGGCTGCATGCAATATGCAACATACCATCTGCTGCTTATCAATATTATAGGTTGTAGAGTTGTCCCATCATGGTTGCTTTGTCTTGCACTTCAATGCCTGTCTTGTCTTTGTCAGATAGCGAGAAACAAAATTTCAATTCCTTCCTTGTATGATCAGTGCATGTAAAAAAATTGACAATAAAATTTACTTTAACTTATTCACAACTTGACATTTGACCCAACAGGTTGACCTTTGACTTTTAACACTACAATGTTTTCATAAGGCTGTAGATGCTAAACCTTGAACCAGTCACAGTAAAACCACTGTCATCTGTAAAAGGACTTTTTCCATTGTGTAATAACTTATGCCCAAAACCAGACACTGAACTAAATATATGCAGGTCCAGGAGGCGGGGCCAGTGGGTACAAGTTCAGGGGGGTGGAACTAGTGGGTTCCTGTGAACCCTGATAGTTCGTAGCACAGATGTATCCTTCATATCGCTGATCTTCTCCAAATCCGTTCAGTCTGTCACATTCATCTTCTATCAGGGGTTAAAAACTCATTTCCTTCAAGGGCCACATTCAGCCTGATTTCATTTCCAGTGGGCCAGAGCAGTAAAATATTAGCAGAAATAACCTATGAATAATGACAACTCCCAATATTTACCTTCGCCAAGGACGTTATATTTTTGCCGGAGTGTGTTTATCGGTCTGTCTGTTAGTTAGCAAGATAAGTCAAAAGGTTATGGACGGATCTTGATAAAATTTCTAGAATAGGTTGGTAATGGGGAGATCTGGAAATTATTACATTTTCGTGGTGATCTGGGGGGGGGGGTGGGGGGTCAAGACAACTCAAAAACTTATGGACGGATTTTGATGAAATTTTCAAGATGCATTGAGAGGAACAAATCATTATATTTTGGTGGTGATCCGGAAGAGATTTTGGTGGTGATCCGGAAGAGATCCTGGATTCTGGATCACTTTGAATTATATTCTCCTAACCCTAACCACAACTTGCTAACTTACAGACAAACATATTGACAAACAAACTCCGGCAAAAACATAACCTCATTGGCAGACCTCTCTTAATTTGAAGGGGGAGGTCTGCCTTGGCAGAGGTTTGCACTCTCAGAGTGCTTTTCTAGTTGTTTTTATTTTAGTAAAAAAAATGCTGCTGCTCTTACACCACCCTCTCTAACAGCCCATAAAGTAATTTCTTCTTCTCCATCACTTATTATCTGTCCATTGGCCTCTCCCCATTCACCCTCTCCTTATACTCAATCAGTACATTTAGATGTCTTTTTTTTAATTAAAAATGATCTATTCAGAATAAAACAATTTGGAATTAAAGCTATTTTTTCATGTTTAGATGGACATGTTAATTCCGAATAAAGCTTTACATGGCGAATGGGTGTATTCTGTTGAGGAAAATGGCCTTAGTCATTTTTGTTTGAATATAGTTAATGCTTAATTGGAATAGATTCTACTCTCCCAAAAAGGGTCAACTTTGTGTCTGCTTTTATTTGTTTTTGTGAAACCTGTTTTTTGGTTGCTTCTTTGAACTCTCAAGAACTGGCCGTGTGACAGGGATAATTGTCCTAATATATTCTGATGTTGTTAACCCTACGGTAAGGAAATAAGAGAACAGTAAATGATCTTTTGTTACAAAGATTTATTACAGAAAGGAGTATCAAGTAAAATGAACAACCAACAATGATCAAAACAAATCTGATACTGTTCATATGCATATGGGCTCAGACAATCAAGTCAAAACTGAGCATAGAGCAGTCACAGAAGGAAATATTTAAAACAAGAAACTAACCTACGCACATGCCTTCGTATTTATGTGCAACAATCACAAAACCATTTTCTTGACACTTCAAATAAGTCATGGAAATTGGTTCCAGCGTACGACTTCGGCTTCAACATACTGTACGGATCCTTTCCCTGTTTCAGAGCCTCCAGAGCCCGTTTCTCCAGGGTTAGGGTTAGGGTTAGGGTTATTCTGAAATAACATGTCCATATAAACATGAAGGAAATAGCTTTAATTCAAAATAATTTTATTCCAAATCAATTAAATCACAATTAAAAATCATGTAAATGTAGCCAGTGACTTAATTTCCATTCTTGATTTTTTTGCACATTTTTGACCGTTGGAGCACACGTCTATGGGACCATAGTCCTACCCTGATGGGAACTGTTGAGTGGGACTGGTGAACTGGAAACTAAGGACATTGTTGGTTGTGTTAAGCGCTAGAAACTGACTTTTATCTGTAAATTTACAGAGACAATTGGTTTTAGTGTCACAGGATGAACATAGGAGGTTTAATTTTAAATATCAAAAGGTGAGAACGACTGGAAAACAAATGTGTATTTCTGTTGTTTATGTCAGAATGTGGAAATGTTTGTTTGAAATGAATACATAAATAAATGAAAAGAAAAATTATATGTTCAGGATTATTTTTAGTTTTTATCTCAAATTTTTGACTTTTATTTTATAATTTTGACTTTTTATTCCATAATTTTGATTTTGTTCTCAGTTACAAGTTTTTATCTCATAATTAGTTGATATAAACATACTTTTGAGTTTTTATATCACAGAGTGAAAAGGTTTAATTTTAAACATCAAACTGTTCAATGGGGAGTCAGTACAAAACAACCCAAATGCAAGACTCAGAGGCAAACACTTAAGATCAAGTGGTTTATTTAACAACAGAAATAGTGCATGTAGATCAGTGGCCAGATGGCCGATCCGTGGTGGTGGAGGATCGCACCGGCAACTAGGGGGGGAGGGCAAAAAAAAAAAGAAGTCACTAGGCAGATATAAGTCAGTATCAAAAATCTAGCACAGCTAAACGATATCCAAGAGACTTTACTGGTACACAGGCAGGGGTCGACATGGGAGATCAGCAGTGGGGTCCAGTGGGGCATAGGCAGTCTCAGGGTCAAAATACAAAACAGGGTCCGGTAATCAGAAACAAAAGACCAGCAACCAAAGCTGACAGGGAATAGACAAAGTACCAAGAGCCAAAACAGTCATACACGATATTATAGAACAGGTGTTCAAGACGCTTTGTCATGACCTCTGCTTCAGTGACCTTTTCCCCAGTGCTCTCCACACTCACCTGGTCCCGCACTGCGCAGCTGCAAGCCATTCCTCATCTGTGGCTATAAAAGCAGTAAGGCTTGCAGTTGCCAGTGCGGGACCATTCAGTAATGTCACCTCCATAACCCGGACAGCTTCTCCACCTCCTCAGTCACCATAACCCGGACATTCATCATCACCATGGACTCTGGCCGTTTGTTCCCAGGTTTTGTCTGTCTTGTCTTTATGTTTCTTAGTTTTGTTATTAAATTCTTTTCCCTTCAGTACTGTGCAATGGAGTCCTCCTTACCCTCACCCCGATCCTGACAGAATGGTCCCGCCAACCATCTGGACTCCACCAGTGCTGAAGGGACCCTTTTTGTTTTAGTTTTCCCCGGTCTGTCCAGTCTTGCGTTCTGTCCCTGTCTGTGTGTTTCCCAGCTAGTTATGTTTCCCTGCCCAGCGTTCTGTGTATCTGCCCAACGTTCTGTGTCTCTGCCCAGCGTTCTGTGTCTCTGCCCAGCGTTCTGTGTCTCTGCCCAGCGTTCTGTGTCTCTGCCCAGCGTTCTGTGTCTCTGCCCAGCGTTCCGTGTCTCTGCCCAGCGTTCCGTGTCTCTTCCTAGCGTTCCGTGTCTCTTCCTAGCGTTCCGTGTCTCTTCCTAGCGTTCCGTGTCTCTTCCTAGCGTTCCGTGTTTCTGGCTAAGCGTTCTGTGTTTCTGGCTAAGCGTTCCGTGTTTCTGGCTTAGCGTTCCGTGTTTCTGGCTTAGCGTTCCGTGTTTCTGGCTTAGCGTTCCGTGTTTCTGGCTTAGCGTTCCGTGTTTCTGGCTTAGCGTTCCGTGTTTCTGGCTTAGCGTTCCGTGTTTCTGGCTTAGCGTTCCGTGTTTCTGGCTTTTGTCTTTTCGTCTGGCTTTTGTCTTTTCGTCTCTTTGGTCTTTTTTTTTCGTCTCTTTGTTTTTTTTCGTCTCTTTGGTCTTTTTTTTCATCTCTTTGGTCGGTCTTTTTGTCTCTTTGGTCGGTCTTTTAGTCTGTCTTTGGTCTTGGTCTGTTTTAGTCTGTCGTTGGTCTTTTCTGTCTGTGGCTGTCCCTACCTGTTGCTGGCTTCTGTCCCCTGTCCCTGCCTGTTGCCCGTTGCTGGCTTCTGTCCCCTGTCCCTGCCTGTTGCCCGTTGCTGGCTTCTGTCCCTGCCTGTTGCCTGTTGCTGGCTTCTGTCCCCTGTCCCTGCCTGTTACCTGTTGCTGGCTTCTGTCCCCTGTCCCTGCCTGTTGCCCGTTGCTGGCTTCTGTCCCCTGTCCCTGCCTGTTGCCCGTTGCTGGCTTCTTGGTCCCTGTCCCTGCCTGTTGCCCGTTGCTGGCTTCTTGGTCCCTGTCCCTGACTCTTGCCCGTTGCTGGCTTCTGTCCCCTGTCCCTGCCTGTTGCCCGTTTATGGCTGCCTGTTGCTTTTCTCCCCCTCGGATTTCCCCTCTCTTCCTTACCCCGGACCTTTTTGCCGTGTTTGGCTGGGTCTCGCCCCGGACCTTTTTTGCCATGTTGGCCGGGTATCGCCCCGGACCTTTTGCCGTGTTCGACCCGGTATCGCCCTGGACCTGCTTGCGGTGTTCAGGTCGGTATCACCCCGGACCTGTTCCCTTGTTGCCCCCGTGTCGGCCCAGTCCTTTTGTTTCCTTGTTTGTCCTGTCTTTGTTTAGTGCCTTGTCTCTGTTCCTTTTTGTCATTCCCTGCCAGAGACCGTGGTGACCCCACCCAATCAGTATTTCAGTCTCCTTGGTCCTCAGTCAGACATGGTCCGTTGCTCCTGCTACCAACCCAGACCACTCCACACCGCTCTACCCAGAGGGCACTCCGCCCAGGGGGTTTCCACGCCGCCCTGCCCAGAGGGACTCCGCACCGCTCTGCCCAGAGGGCACTCCGCCCAGGGGGTTTCCACACCGCCCTGCCCAGAGGGATTCCCCACCGCTCTGCCCAGAGGGCACTCCGCCCAGAGGGCACTCCGCCCAGGGGGTTTCCACACCGCCCTGCCCAGAGGGATTCCGCACCGCTCTGCCCAGAGGGCACTCCGCCCAGGGGGTTTCCACACCGCCCTGCCCAGAGGGACTCCGCACCGCTCTGCCCAGAGGGCACTCCACCCAGGGGGTTTCCACGCCGCCCTGCCCAGAGGGATTCTGCACCGCTCTGCCCAGAGGGCACTCCGCCCAGGGGGTTTCCACGCCGCCCTGCCCAGAGGGATTCCGCGCCGCTCTGCCCAGAGGGTACTCCGCCCAGGGGGTTTCCACGCCGCTCTGCCCAGAGGGTACTCCGCCCAGGGGGTTTCCATGCCGCCCTGCCTGGAGAAATACTACTTAGAAATTTTTTTTTTTGAGCTCTGAACAATGGGGGGGGGGGTCTTTGTTTTTTGTTTTTTAGGGGCGTCAGGAGCCGCCCCTTAGGGGGGGGTACTGTCATGACCTCTGCTTCAGTGACCTTTTCCCCAGTGCTCTCCACACTCACCTGGTCCCGCACTGCGCAGCTGCAAGCCGTTCCTCATCTGTGGCTATAAAAGCAGTAAGGCTTGCAGTTGCCAGTGCGGGACCATTCAGTAATGTCACCTCCATAACCCGGACAGCTTCTCCACCTCCTCAGTCACTATAACCTGGACATTCATCATCACCATGGACTCTGGCCGTTTGTTCCCAGGTTTTGTCTGTCTTGTCTTTATGTTTCTTAGTTTTGTTATTAAATTATTTTTTCCTTCAGTACTGTGCAATGGAGTCCTCCTTCGATCCTGACACGCTTAGAATGACACTAACCAAAGTAGACAAACCAGCAAACGTGAACATTCACACCACACTTCTAAAGGGAGGGGAACAGGTGGACACAATCATTTACAATCAATTACACCAATGACAAGAAGCAAAACTAGACACAGTGCAAACACAGACCCACATAACAAAATATGAGCCCCGGACACTAACAATGACAGAACAAAAATAAAAGCACAAAAGAGCCAAACAAAAACCTCACATGACAAGACAAAGTCCAGATTTGTCACAAAATGTGAGAACAACTGGAAAACAGAATGTCAGAATATGGAATTGTTTGGCAATGAAAGAGAAGAGCTGAAGGAATATTTTTCAGTTTATGACGATGTATAAGCAGAGAGTGGAGAAATGATATAAATTATGTACTTATGATTTTGGATGTATTGGTTCATTGAGTGTTATATGTAAAGTGTTTTTGTTTTGGCTGTAATGGTTGTAATGGTGACTGTCGATGGAACAAATGTATTTAGAAGTTTTCTTCATTCTGCTCCTTTAAAATCATGGAGATTGGAATGAATAAATTGAATAAAACTGGAAAGACAGAGAGAGAGGGGTGAATCCAGATGGAAGGAGGGAAACCTGTGGCTCAGTTTTGGTCAGAATTTCTGCTTTTATGATGAAAGAGGTAAAATGAAGTCAAACGTGTCATATGTGTATGAAGGAGTGGGTGAAGGATGGGGGTTTGATCAAAGCGTCATGCCTAAGGGTTAGGGTTGGTCTGCCTTTGGGATTCTATGAAGACTCAGATAAAGCACCATGACACTCACTTTCAGTCCATCTCACTTCTGCTCTTGTCTGTTAGTCTTTTGATGACAGTCACATGTTTTACACTGTTCTTGTGTTTTACATTTGTCCTAAACACTGCTGTCAATTCATTGCATGGTTAAAATTGTTGTGCTCTGGAGCTAGCATGTTGATCATGGTTGGGGGAGGTCTAAGCAATCTGACCCCAGTAAAAAGAGGCATTAGGCAAGGTTATCCTCTGTCAGGGATTGTTTATGCTTTGGCTATCGAGCCTCTCCTAAGTCAACTCCAAAAGAGGTTTTACAGAGTTAACCCCCACAGAGGATTAAAAAAATACAATAACCCTACCGGCATATGAAGAAGTATCACTGACCCAAATTATATCAAAACCTTTAAACAAAGAATGTCTCTACATGAAAAATCCTTCTCTGCAAGGGTTAATTGATCCAAATGTGAGGGTATTTTGCTGGGAGACTGGTAACACAAAGAACACCCTTCTTTACTAGCTGGGCTGCAGTGGAGCAGAGAGGATGCAAATTTGGGTGTTTTTCTGGGGAATGATGTCTATGCAAGACACTACAATAATATCTATCTGGTTAATTTTCCATATCTTCAGTTGTGGTCCATATCTTCATGTTGTGGTCCATATCTTCATGGCTCTGGTCCATATCTTCATGATTGCGGTTCATACCTTCATGGTTGTGGTCCATATCTATTAAATTCAATTGTATTTCTAAAGCCCCAAATCACAACAAAGTCATCTCACAGAGCTTTACAGAAGCACAATCAACTACAGAAAGATAAAAAGTCCCAAGCATCTCCTGTCCTTAGACCCTCCTCTCGGTCCTTAGAACCTACTCCCCTTTCCCCATCATCCTTCGGCATCCAAGGCCGAGATTTTCGCAACAACAGACTGCCATACACATTGGTCTCTCATGACCTGGCTCACGTCACTCATTTCATTGCCCGAGTCCCTAGATCAGGGGTCTCCAACCTATTCCACAAAGGGCCGGTGTGGCTGCAGGTTTTTGTTCCAACCAACCAAGAGTTCACAGTTTTACCAATTGACTCTCTGCAGACTGAGATCAGTTGATTCATTGATTGAAGTCTGGTGTGTTGCTGCTTGGTTTCAACAAAAACCTGCAGCCACACCGGCCCTTTGTAGAATAGGTTGGAGACCCCTGCCCTAGATAATAGCATTTGTGGGTAAGTCATCTTTTCGATTGCGAATTGGGAGCTTTTGGTTCCAAAGTTAATGTGCACTTTGAAAGAAAGATGTGGATCAAATAAATAAATTTTAACTGTGGCACTGGATGTTACACTTAAGTTGTCTAAAGTAACTATCTGGTCAGTTAGGGAGTCCTATTATAATGACTTAATTTTTTCAGGGTTCAATAGGAGATAATTGGCACTCATCCAACTCTTTATGTCTTGGACACATGTACTTAGTTTATCTATTATCTGATCAGGTTTAATCGATGTCATCCGTGTAAGAATGAAAGTTAATGCCAGGATTCCTAATGATGTTACCTAAGGGGAGCATATGCAACGAAAACCAAATAGACCCAAGACCCTTGAGGCACGCCATAACTAACTAACGGTGATGATTGTTGAATAACGTTAACAAATTGGATAAATATGATTTTGACAATGGTGTCAAAATCTGCACAAGGTCTAATAACACCAGGATCTATACCAATCTGTCATCAGTGGCTAATAATGAGTCATCAGTGACTTTGACTAATGCAATTTCAGGGCTATGATGAGCCGAAAGCCAGACTGGAACTGCTCGAATAACTATTATCCTACAGGTGCTGACACAGCTGTTTAACTATTACTCTTTCTAGAACTTTTGAGAGGAAGGGCAAATCTATATCTAACCTTCATGGTTGTGGTCTATACCTTCTCTGGGTGTTGCTCTCCTCCTTCTACTACTTCTGCTTCAAATCTGACACTTTTATTTAGTTATTGTTCTTCTTCTATGGCGTCAACCGGAAGCATGCTACTGCAAAAGGACTCATAGCACCACCTAGTGTCTGGGAGTGGAACAATAATTAGAATTTTTCTTGGCGGCATGAAAACACAGATTTCTGGGAAACCCAAGTTCAGTCCTTAATTGGAGTAAAGCAATAATTTGATTTACTAAGTGCATGTAAACATATCTGAAATGGAAGAATTTGTTTCTGTCTGGGGGTCTGAGGATGTACTGTGTTATGTGAATGGAAGGACTCTTATTCTTCCTTTGTGAAAAAGTAAATATATTGTAAATATGTGCAGGGGTGGTGGGCGACTTTGGTGTGTTGTTTTTCATTCTTGTAATTTGTTAAATCTGTAAATGCTCATTTGGACCAATAGAGGGTCAATTAAAGGTCAAAAGGTCCTCCTCCTCATCTTCCTCCATCTCCTCTTCTTCCAATTCTTCATCCTCCTCCTCTCCAGTTGGTTGTCTGTTACTTCTGTATATGTGGAAGCCTTTCTACTGCCGTTGAGAAAATTATTGTGATGTAATCAGGTCAGTGGTCCATCACCACAGTGTCACAGCCTTGTCTGCAGGACCCTGCTCATGTGGACTCATCTGTCCTGAAATTAATCTGGACACTTTTAGTCAAAATAAAGAGTAAAGAGATTTAAAAGTTAGAGATTAATTAACCCCTTAATGCAGACTATCGTATGCAACATAACCCCCCAAAAAATATCTTTTGTATATGCTATTGTCATGGGCCACTTATTTGACCTCCGGCCTGGTAACCTTTCACTTCATTCACCTGCCGTGCGATCATTCAGTCAGCACAGTTGCTCTTACTTAATTAATCATCTGCCTCACCTGTTTCTGCTACTCAGTGTACTGTATTTGAGCAGGATTTCAAGCAGTCAGTATCAGAAGATGTTCACTACATGGTTTTTCTAAGTCTACACAGTGGGACTTTCTACCTTTGGTTCTGTAGTACCAAGGCTTAATGGAAAAGAATTTCTGATATTTTTTCGTTTTGTAGTACCAAGGGTCTGGTTGTCTTACCAGGCCGGATTGAAGGGTGTAGCCCGGGGAGGGGGCTTAAGTTTGGTGTTAAGTTAAGTTTGGACCTCCAGGGACCTACCGCCCCAGCAGGTCCCTAGAGGTCCTGTAGAGGCCAGGTGTGTCTAGATTGTGGGTGGGGATAGTGAGCTTTGTAGGGTATAGGTCCCAGGGTTAGACCACTGGTTCTATGTGGTTCCAGGGGTCCACGTGCCCGGCTACCGTGCCCCAGGACGGGGTCTTATGCTGGGTCTGAAGCTCGGCCTACTGAGCCCTGGCTCTTTGTGGTTCCAGGGGTCCACGTGCCCGGCTACCGTGCCCCAGGATGGGGCCTTATGGCCGGGTCTGAAGCCTGGCCTTCTGAGCCTTGGTTCTATGTGGTTCCAGGGGTCCACGTGCCCGGCTGCCGTGCCCCAGACGGGGCCTTATGGTTGGGTCTGAAGCCTGGCCTTTTGAGCCCTGGTTCTATGTGGTTCCACGGGTCCACATTCCCGGCTACCATGCCCCAGGACGGGGCCTTATGGTTGGGTCTAAAGCCCGGCCTTTTGACCCTTGATTCTATGTGGTTCCGGGGGTCCAGATGCCCTGCTTTTTACACCAGGTTAGGGCCTTCTGGGTGGGTTAAAGCCCAGCTTTTAGACCCCTGGTTCTATGTTGTTCCATGGGCCAAATGCCCTCCCTTTTTACCCCCAGAACCGGGCCTTCTGGGCGGGTTACATCCTGGCCTTTAGACCCCTGGTTCCTGGAGGTCCTCTCGCCTGTCTCTAAAAATCAGGCATGTACTCATTGAATTTTGGTGTATTACCAACCCAATCCTGTAGGGGGGGACCATGGGAATCGGTTTGTGGGTGGAGCACAACTGGTGTTGGCAGAGGAAGAAGGAAGAGCTTGAATGAAGATGGCAAAAAAGTGGAGATTGAGGCAGCTGGCGGTGGAAGAAAGCAGGTTTAGGAGAATTTCAGGAGATACTGCGGCAGGTGAGGGGGAAAGAGAAGGGAGAGTAGGTCGGAGATACCCAGCAAAGGAGAAGGGCAGAGTGAGCGGGTGTGGTGCACACCATGTGCCCTCGAAGGACCGAGGGCACGAGGATGGACCAGATGAATCCGGTTCAGAGGATCTCAGTGAACCAGACCCGGATACTTCAGACGAATGGCTGCCACCTGGTTCGTCTGACACCAGCACAGCCTCTTCGCTGGAGGAGGAGCCGGATTGCTCCGATAATGGATGTGACAGAGGTAAGAATTAACCCCCATTCAGTCCATGTTACATGAAAACCATTTTCCTCCAGTCGTATTATGGGCACCTGTTGCTAATTGTTATGGTAATTATGTATTACAGGTGGTGTGTCCAGCAGGGGCCCCATCCCTTCTTTTGTTGGAGGACAAAGAAAGAAAGGTGAAAGGTTTATATATATATATATATATATATATATATATATATATATATATATATATATATATATATATAATTTTTGTGTTTTTTTTTCTTTTTCAATATCATAAAGAATGAAATGATTTATTCCATTATGAATTATTGTCCTATGTATGTACATCATTTACAGGTGTATCAACTAAGGGCTGGGACCAGGACTAGGGCTGGTGTCAAGCCAGCTGGGAACCCCTGGGGTTGGTGTTTACTGCAACACCGGGCCATCAGAACGCCGCTGCAGACTTAGACCTGTTTGTGACAGATGAGCTGCTGCAGCATATTCACGATCAGATGAACTTGTATGCTCGTCAGTACTTTGAAGCCAACCCTAAGGTGCTACCACACAGCAGAGGTAATGCCTGGAAGCCAGTGTCAGTCCCAGAACTGAAAACGTTCTTTGCACTGAGTTTCCTCACTGGCTACATCAAAAAGCCAAGCCTTGACTTATACTGGAGTGTAGAGGAAATAGATGCAACACCATATTTCAGCCGGACAATGTCCAGGAACAGATTTCAAATTATATGGCAGTTCCTCCACTTCAACAACAATGCCACACAAAATACTGGTGATACAATGTACAAAGTCCGCCCAGTGTTAGATTATCTTGTTGGGAAATGCAAAGAATTGTACTAGCCAGGAAAAAACATTTTTATTGATGAGGGCATGATGCAGTGGCAGGGGCGCCTATTTTTCTGAGTGTATAACCCACAAAAGCTGGCGAAGTATGGTATAAAATCGTACATTCTGTGTGACTCTGCGACAGGGTACAGCTTCAACTTGCGGCCTTATGTCGGTAAAGGAAGTACTCTGCCAGAGATAGTGTTCTCTCTGCTTGATCGTCTCCAGGGTCATGGATATACTGTCTACATGGACAATTTATATAATTCTGTGTCCCTGTGTGAATGCTTACTGAGAGCACAGACAAAACGTCTGTGGAACCCTCAGGAAAAACAGGGGAGAGACAGTGATCATCCGGGATATCAAAAAGTCTGACCTGGGGGATTGTGTGGGGGGATTGCCTGGGGGGATTGTGCGGCACAATGGACGCATGATGGTGGTAGCTTGGCAGGACAAACGGATGGGGAAGATGGCGACAACCTGCCACCAAGACAGAATGGAAGGGGTTGATGTGTGGCAGAGGGGGCAGAGAAATAGAGCGACCCAGCTTAAACCAGTGTGTGTGATCACCTACAATTCCAACATGAATGGCGTGGATAAACTGGACCAGAATGTGGCCTACTACCCCTTTATAAGGAAGTCCCTAAACTGGTTAAAGAAGTTTGTGGCTAAGTCACTTTCGGAGTTCACACACAGGGTCGTGAGGGTGTGGTCAGGCAAGCAGCATGGGGTGCTGGAGGCGGAGACAGACAGGGCAGACGTGGCCCACAATCCCAGAGCACCGTACAACATGGCCCTGAAAGTAGGCTGGATGGCAACATGGCAAGGCACAGGTGAGAAAAGCTGATGCCCACTACCAAGAACACCAGGCCAACACGGTGGTGTCGTGTTGTGTCTGCACTTGCAGCGGCCATCACAGTGAGATGAGGATGTGGTGTGTTTCCTGTCGTGTGGCGTTGCATGCAGGAAAATGTTTTACAACATATCACACACAGAGAAATAATATACTGATTAGGGCATATTTATGAAGAAATTACTGATTTCCTATCAAACACCTTGTTTTCAGTGTTGTTTTCTTTGTTTCATAGAAGTCTACACTTTCTATTTATGTGTTCTGTGTTTATGTAGTCATAAAACTCAATATTCTGTGGGTCTTGAAAAATCACTCAAAATTCTTCAAAACTGCTGGCACTGTGAGGCTGGCTGTTCAGAAAATCACTGTCAGTGAATGAGTTAATGACCTAATATATATATATATATATATATATATATATATATATATATATATATATATATATATATATATATATATATATATATATATATATATATATATATATATACTGTATATATGTGTGTGTGTGTGTGTGTGTGTGTGTAACAGTCACACATGCTATATTCAACTGCACCCCCTTTGGTTTTGAATTTGAATACAGGAGACATTTACTTTGACTTTTTTGCCACACAATTCTTATGTAGTGTCACAATTTGATTATTGATTATGATGATGAGACAGCTGCTTCAACTGTTTGAGTTGGGGGCTGTAGGTCTTCAACACTGCCCTGCAGCACTCTGCAGCACTCTGACATGCAGAAGTTCTCGGTCGACACTGCAATTGTGGCATGTGTCAGGTAGGGTGATGAGGAGGTGTATAGGGGTGTGGTGAAGGAGTTTGTGGGGTGGTGCTGGCAGAACAAGCTGCTTAACACCAGTAAAACCAAGGAGGTGGTACTTGATTTCCATCGGGTGCCACCCACTCTGTGGTACGCATTGAGGGACTTGAGGTGGAGATTGACTTCTCCTATAAGGAACTGGGGGTGCAACTGGGCAACCAGCTGAGTTGGGCAGCTAACAGGGAGGGAGTGTACATGAAAGGACAAAGCAGGATGTATTTCCTCATACGACTGGCCTCCTTCAGTGTCTGTCCCAAACTGTTTTATCAGTCAGTTGTGTTCCAGGCTCTTTTTTATGCTGCTGTGTGCTGGGGGAGCAGTGCTAGGATGGCTCATAAAGGAGGGCGGGTTTGGTGGTTGGTCTGAGTCTGGATCCTGTGGAGAGCGTGGTGGAGCAGAGGTCACTCTCCAGGATTAGGGCCATTCTGTCCACTCGGAATCATCCCCTGAACCGGTTCTTCTCCTGTCAGTGGAGCAGTAGGACTTCCAGAATGCTCTCTCTGTGCTGCTAAGAGACTCCAAAACTCTTTTGTCCCTCGTGTTGCTTTTGGGTTGTTTTAGAGGAGGCTGACTACCCCACACTTTGAAAGGCCCTGCTCTATTCTCTGCTTCATACATTTCCTCCTCTGTGTCAGCTAACCTGAAGAGAAGAATGTACTATTTATTTTGTAAATATCAGTAGATTTAAAGGGAGTGAACAGAGTAAATATATGACCCGCCCACTGTTGTCAGATATGAACGCAGGATGAGTGGGTGATCATCTTTACAGGATACTAGACTGATAAGCTTTGTGATTCAGCTGTGATTCAGCTGTGTTTCAGCGGTCTTTCAAAACCCTCTCCACTTACACAACCAGCAGCAGCTGTTTATCTACGGTACAAACAGCTCTGCCTGACCTTGACCTCCAAAAGGAGGTTATGTTTTTGCTGGCATTGCTTTGTTTGTTACTTGACCAAATCCAGATTTGGTCAAGTATGTCCATCTGCAGCATTTGCTTGTTTATTCATTGACCAAATGGTCAGTGTCCAGTACATGAACAGTTTTAATGCGATTGATTTCAATCTTGCTGAGTATATATAGATTTGATATAGGATTCATCACGCTGGATATTAGACTTCAAAAACTTGACCTTCATGGTCCAGCCAGTCAAAGGTACCCAAATATTGACCATTTTTTGTTCACACTCTAGTGTCGCCAATTCTTGATTGATCATTCTGAAATTTGGTGTGTAGAAGGAGATGGACATAAGGGAGAAACTGACCGAATGTCACCTGAATTGACTCACGACTTCAGTTTGGTGTCTGTTTGCATTCTAGCGACCACATTTCTACACCAATTGGCTCTAATTTTGTGAAAAATTTTGTTCATGTTACCATGAGCAAAATGTTATGGGATCTATTTTCATGAATCTAGGTCAAGGTCAATAAAAATCTCTCTCCCCTCCCCTCCGACTCATTGTCTGTTTACCATCCCAGAGTAGCATCCAGCAAGATGTGTTGCCGTTGCTTGTCTTGAAAACGTGCAGGAAAAAACAAGTCTTTATTTCCACAGAGAGTACATGAACGAGTTTGCTCTGCCATTTATTTCAAGTTTCAAGAACACTACTCTGTCACTACTCCACTTATCACCACTTTCTTGTAGTGTATTTATATTCATCTGAACCCGCTTCATCCGCACTCGGGTCACGGGGGTCACTGGGAGCCTAATCCAGCTACAATGGGCGAAGGCGGGGTACACCCTGTATGAGACGCCAGTTCATCGCAGGGCTGAACATATATAGACAAACAATCACTCTCACATTCACACCTATGGACAATTTAGATTAACCAATTAACCTATCAGCGCATGTGTTTGGATGGTGGGAGGAAACCGGAGTGCCCGGCGAAAACCCAACGCGGACATGGGGAGGACATGCAACCTCCACACAGAAAGGTCTGGTATGGGATTCAAACCAGGGACCTTCTTGCTGTGAGGCATGAGTGCTAACCACTGCACCACATGCAGCCCGTGTATTTATGTCTTTTTCAAATGACTCTAATTGATTTTTATGTGTAATTTTAATCATTCAAACTGCATCTGAAGGCTGTGAAATAGGGCTTTATGATGATATTCCATGCATTACAGTAATGACTAAATTTGTGTGGGGAGAGGGAGTAAATGACCAGAATAGACAGCAGTGGGAAGGAAAAACTGCACAAAAGAACACCTTAGATGTGTGATGTGTGTCATATGGGTGTGTCTTCAAGTGGACAGGATAATAATAATAATAATAATAATCATAATCATAATAATCATATTAATTAAATTAATATACAATTATTTATTGATTAGATTGATTTATCTCTACTGTCTTGTTGGTTGTCAGGTTTGTTTATATATTGTGTGTATATTTTTATCTCAGAAACTCCTTCTGCTAAAATATGTATTTAAAAGAAACACCTGGTTATTGATGAATAAAACAGCCTGTAACGTGGGCCCAGAAAGCTCCAGAAATGTACAACTGCCTGAACTGTTGTAAAATACAATTTAAATCTTAGAAATGTTCAATCTGCACTTTTCAATAATTTAAAAGATGAAAATTAATTTCAGTTTTCGTCCTTTTCTTCTTATAACACATAATTTTAGCTATTTGAGGACATAAAATTGGTGAGGAGCAGGAAAAACACCGCTAAATTACAAAAACTGGAGAGACGCTGAGCCTCGCGTTGTTCACGTGCCGCCATCATATAAGTAAATCTAATGCAGGGGCCTGAGTAAACAAGAGGGTGAGGGGGGCACTGCCATTTAACAAGTTTGCAGCAGAATCATTACCTGAGAAATTACAGACGTGGCACATTCACACAGGACAAAGAAGTCAGACTTTCTCTGAAATTATTACAAATTGTGTGATTAGGTTTTTGACGTCACAGTCGCTGGCCAGGGCACTGAAGTGCAGAAGTGTTGCTGAGCACTCTGCAGTGATGATAAACATTACATGACAACTTCCAATTGTTAGAAACAACCCCTAAAATTGTTGAAAGAAGAACACTGTGTGGTGAAGAACCAACACATAAGCAAACACTTGAAGGTCAAGCCTTAGATTTTATTTACAATAATAAAGACGGATCACCTGTTACCACGTCACAGTCTAGACACATTAAACAGAATATATCTCCTATGATTATGGCAAGTATTAGGTAAGTTATTTCAAAGTGACGGCAACAGAGATTGAGCGCAGGCGAGGAGCGAGGCAGATAGACCAAACCAGCCCTGGTCTCAGTGTCACTGCTGTCCTTAAAGCCAGCTTCTCAGGCCTGCGACAAATCACCTCCACAGCAGGGTGACTGCCACAGGAGTATGTCATTAGTGATTAGCGGGGAGGAGGCGTGCGTCCAGGGACGCAACACAAGACAAAACATGATAACATATGACAAGCTAACAGGGAGTGAGCACGAGCCTGTGACTTAAGTTCATCGGTCACCATGGCAACCTACAAAGTTTCCATGATAGTTGTCTATAGCTGCTGGTGTTATGTATTTGTACATGTAACACAAATATTACTGTTTGAATGACCTTGTAAAAGACAACAGTAAGAGCCATATGTTTTAATCTTAAATATGAACAGACTTTGCATGACTGAGTAATAAATTAGTAATGATTTCTCATATGCTATATTTTCTGGACTAATATGAGTCGCACTGGCCAAAAAATACATAGTAAACAAAAAACATGTATAGGTTGCATTTTTTAGGGGAAATGTATTTCATAATATCCAACACAAAGAACAGACATTATCTCTTGAAAGTAAATTTAAAATAAAGAATTGAGAAAAATCAAAAACAACAGGATGAATAGGTGTTCAGTATGTTAACATATCATTCAACATTCAGCTAACATAAAACATGATGTTTAAACAACAAACTGAAAATGTGCCTGGAATGTTAACGTAACATATTAACAGATAACTATAGCATAACAATGCCTCTCAGCAGGGGGAAAAGAGAAAAAGAGTAAAAACAGAAGGTGTACATTTGGTCATATTTTATTAGTTTAACTGTCACTATATTTTCTAATTGTAAGTAAAGAATAGTAAACTGAACTTTTATAGCGCTTTTCCACCTTCATGGTGCTCAAAGTGCTTTACATTAGCTTCACATTCACCCATTCACACACACACTCATACACCAGTAGGTTTCTAAGGTCAGTCCTACTGGGGGCCTAAGTCAGGGTTCAGTGTCTTGCCCAAGGACACTTCGACATGTGGACAGCCAAATCAGTATGGGCTCCAAATATCGCTCATCAACTAAGGATGATGGGGGGGGGGGCAATTTCAGTCGATCACTAGTAGTGGTGAGTTAAACATCAGAGATGCTTTTGCCACAAGCAGGAACTGCTTGGGCTAATAGAATGGCGTTGGTGGAGCTATGGGGAGCTCTATGCTGATATTCCCTACTGAGGATGGTCTGTGTTCCCACCATGTTGAGAACCCTTCTGCATCGTCAGCAGGTGTCTCAGGTTCACTAGCGTTTCGCCCCTAACCTGTACGCTTCGAGTGGGGCAGCAAAGGGTTGTTAGCCTTCGCCTGCAGAAGGGTTCCAACTGTGGGCTCTCCTCAACCACAGCCATCTTGAGCTGGTCTCTGCTACCTGCCCTATTTCTTTAAGTGCCTTCTTCACATGCTTTGCTTCCAGGCCCAGCTTCTGAAAGAAGTAGCGCACTGATGTTGCTGGGAAGCCTCTGCATCCTACTTCAATTGGAAACATGATAGCATGCCAACCTTTGAGGAGTGCCTCATCGATTAAGTCCTGGTATTTTGCGGACTTCTGTTGGTGCGAGATGGACAACCTGTCTTCCCAAGGTACTGTGAGTTCCGCTACTGGTATGGTCTTGGTGCTTCTAGATGTCAGTACCATATCAGGGCGGAGCGTGGTCACTGCAACCTCTTGTGGGAACACCAACTTCCTTTTTAGATCGACTCTCAACTCCCAGTCGGAGGCATGCTGCAGGATGGACCGTGGCTGCTTGGAGGATGTCTTAGGTCTGGGGGCCTGCTTGCCTTGCAGATGGAAATGTGTGACAGTGGGGGTAGGCGCCTGATTCTCAGTGGCCCTGACTCTCTGGAATTCCACCCATTTGGCAATTTCTGTGAGAACCTTATCATGTCTCCACCTGTATCGGCCCTCCCCCAGTGCCTTTGGGCAGCCTGACAGGATGTGGTTGAGTGTGTAGTGATCTGCACCACACTGAGCACATGATGAGGTTTCCTCTTTTCCCCAGATCTTTAAATTGCTTGGAGTTGGCAAGAGGTCAGCTACAGCACGCAGTAAAAAGGTAAGCTTGCCTTGATCGATACTCCACAACTCTTTCCAGGACAGTGAGCGATCCAGAGCTTCATCCCATCGCATCCACTGCCCCTGGGAGGCAAGTCCCGCTGTTTTCACTCGTCTGTCTTCTTCTGCTGCCTCTCGCACTCTCTGGCCCAGAAGTTCCCTCTTGCCTTCTGCGGTAGTCTTACTCCACTGTTTTGTGTTATAATTCCCCAGACCCAAGCGGCGCTGGCAGACGATGCCTACGATCTCCTGGTGTTTCCAATAGGCCTCTGCTTCAGCCACCGCAGTTTGTGGCTTCCACTTCTTCCCGCACTTAATTGAGTTACTGGTATGATGGACTGTCCGATCCTTAGAGAGAAGCAGCGTACTGACTGCTCTCGCCTTGGTGGCTTTAAATTCTTCTACCACAGATGAAACAGGTAGGCGGAGCTTTGATGTTTTGCTGTAAAGATTAACAGAGCTAAAGGAAGGGGGAACTCCCAGCCACCTACGCAGGAACTTGCTGCACAGCCTCTCCATTGCTTCCACTGCCGACATTGGGATGTTGTATAATAGAAATGGCCACTGCAGTCGTGGTATAATGCCGTACTGGAAACACCATACCTTGAACCTGCCAAGGAGTTGGCTATTGTCAATTTCCCTGAGCCAGCTGTTCAGTTGGGCTTTGGTGTTACTGAGGTTGCCTGTGTCTTTCAAGGAGCTGTCATAGGTCTTGCCAAGACATCGAATCTCTTGGTCTTGAATTGTGGGGATTTCCGACCCTTGGATGTTAAAAGTGCTCCTTGTTAGCTTCCCCTTCAGGATGCAGAGGCTCCTAGATTTCTGTGATTTGAATTGCATTCTTGCCCATGTTGCCATCTTGTCCAGAGCACTCAGGATCCACTGTGTTCCCTGGATTGATGGAGTCATCACAGTCACATCGTCCATGAATGCTCGACAGGCAGGGTGTCTTGTGCCATCGACTGCTTTAGGCCCTCTACACTGTGTCCGCCCTGCATCCAGCAGCAAGTTCATTGCAGCCACGAACAGGACTACAGACACTGTGAAACAAAATAGTTAATGAAACAAAGTTAGGAGCACTACAAAAAAACTTTAAAAAAAATACCAAAATCATGAAATATGAAATTGCGATTCTCGGTCCAAAACAATAGATTGTTGACAAACTAAAATGTTTGAGCACAAGTAAAATAGTGTAAAGTCTAATTCAATAATCTCATACAATTTCATTATTATATTTACTGTTGTTGTTCATCATAAATGTAATGAAAATTCACACCTGTTCTTTTGTCTTTTACTAAAATACACTGCTTTAAACATTTATTACATATAATAATAATAAATAATTGGCATATATTTAAATTTAGGTTCCTTATGAAAAAGATTCAATAGAATTTTAAAAGAAGACATTTTGTGATACTGCTTTTGCACAAACAACATAAATAAATCTAGATGACTTGCTACAATAGTAGTTATTAAAAGGGTAAAGTTATATCAGGCCATAAACAAGGTAAAACATTCTTTTTATTCCACTCATCTGAGCTGAGATCTGAAGAGACGTTTCACATATGAATCATCATATATTTTTAAACATTCACAAATAAAGAAACTGAAAGGCCTTATTGATGTGACACTGTTGGACTAGACCACCTGTTCTTCAGTTGTCTGATTGAAATAGTCACTGTAAATCAAAACCATCACAACTTATAGCACTGCGTCTGATTAATATAAAACCAAAAACTTTCCAGATCAGAAATCTCTCCAGATACTGTATAATTATCTTATTTGTTTGTTTGTTTTTTTGGTTCTCAGCTACTGTGTTGCAATATAGGGTAATAAGTATAAAGAAAATATTAATTCTTTCTTCTTACTTCAAAAATGGCAATTTGAATTATTACTCAAACACAGTACTTAGCTCCAACAAATTCCCTATTTATAAAATTACACGCTGATGATATTTTTGACCTTAAAGATAATAATTAAAGATGATCATATTAAAGACAGCATATCTCTGCCAAGGCTTGATATGGCACCATATGATGTCAAAACGTGGCATGATTAGTGGCATGTTTAGGTGTTGACCCCTCCAATGTCCGAAGGGGAGAGGATGTGAATGCAAAAAAAACGCCAGATTCTATCTTGTCTGAATCCTGAGATATTACCACTTATGTGTTTTAGCTGTTTGACCTTTAGTGTGATCTTGACCTTTCACCTTCATTGATCATAATATAATATTATCTATCATTCCTAAAAGTTTCATCAAATTTCGTTCATAACTTTTTGTGTAATCCTGCTGACAGACAGACAAACAGACAAACAAACAATTTTAATACCTCCTTGGTGGAGGTAATCATTAAAGATGATAACATTAAAGATAATAGTTAAAGATGATCATATTGAAGTGTACCTGAATTTTTATTTTTTTTTTACTCTTTCCTTCATTGGGAAATCTCCTGGTGTGTTACTGACAGCCAGTCCGCCTCTGATGAACATCTTCTAACACATTTGTAGTTAATAACATATTACATTTGTACATATTTCACATAAACTTTTTCCATTGCATTCTGAGAGAAAGTGCCTGTGCTTTAACATTATTTCATCTTGGTCTTTGTTCCCTCTCTTTTTCTCCTTGTTTTCATGGATATTATGTCTTTTCCTCCTTATTTTCATGTATAATCCCTTCCTGTCTTTCCTCAGACTGCTCGTCATCCAGGGCAGAGGACCGCCTCTTCAGGAAACTCTTCAGAAGGTACAACCAGTTCATCAGGCCAGTGGAGAATGTGTCTGACCCAGTCACTGTGGAGTTTGAGCTCTCTATCTCACAGCTGGTCAAAGTTGTAAGCAATGTTTATTTATATCTTTATTTAGGCATGACAATACTTATTAATGAGCACATTTATACATTTCAACAACCATCCTGTATGACCCTGGCAGCACCTAGGGCTGTGTAGCAACTCATAACATAATTTAAATGTAATAAAAGCTCATAATGTAATAATCAACTCATAATATAATAAAATCATGAGCTCATAACGTAATAAAATCTTTGTGAATAATGTCATAACTTACTACGTTATTAGCTCAGGTATATAGCAACCCATAATGTAACAAAAGCTCATATTATATAATATATAATATAATGTACTGTGAAAAAAGTTGCATTATCACCATTTACCACTCAAATACAAAAAAGGGATCTATTTCAGTATATTACATTATGAACTTTGAACATTATGAGTTGCTGTATAACTGAGCTCATAAGGCAGTATGTTAATAAAAGTTCATTGTATAATCTACTGAAACCCATTCCTTTTTTGTATTTGAGTGGTAAATGGTGATAATGCAACTTTTTTCACAGTATAATTGAATAACCTGCTGAAAGCTTAATAAACTATAGCATTGCTTCAATAGTATGACTTAAACATAGTTAACCTTTCATCTTACAGCAATTGCAGAGATAATAAAAAATGGTGATAATGTAACTTTTCTTATAGTAAAAGCCATTGTTGCTTTTCTTATATTATGAGTTGCTATATAGTTGACTTAATAATGTAATAATTTTTTAGATTATTACATTATGTACTCATGATTTTATTACATTTTGAGTCAATTATCACATTATGAACTTTTATTATATTTAAGTTATTACAGTTATTATGGACTGTTATTACATTATGAGTTATACAGTGTAACTGCACTATACATAATAGTGCTTCATTCATATTAATCATTCTTTAATATGTTCCTACATGTGCTGTTTCATGAGTCTGTGGTAAATAAGTGCAACGCAATGTGTTGGACCAGATCCTGTGTGGATATTTGAGCTGTGAAGTGTCTTTCTTCTGTGGCCCAGTTGGTAAAGTGGGTCGCCCAATGACCGAGAGGTTGGCGGTTCGCGTCCCAGCTCTGGCTGTCCACATGTCGAAGTGTCCTTGGGCAAGACACTGAACCCTGACTTAGGCCCCCAGTAGGACTGACCTTGGACCTTAGAAACCTACTGGTGTATGAGTGCGTGTCTGAATGGGTGAATGAGAGGCTAATGTAAAGCCCTTTGAGCACCATGAAGGTGGAAAAGCACTATATAAGTGCAGTCCATTTACCATTCATATTTCCTGGCTTTGAAACAGAAAAGATAAGCTGTGGAATGGGAAAAGTGAAAAGAGATGTAAAAAACAGTATTTATTTAGTCTGTTGAATTTCACACATTCCCAAAATGTCACACACACTCAAGCTTTTAAAGGTAAGAGATGAAATCTTTTTTCAAATGTACTCTCTTTTCTCTTTGTTTCCCTACAGGATGAGGTGAACCAGATCATGGAAACAAATCTGTGGCTCAGACATGTAAGTGAATACATATACACACAACATACAGCAGTGATTGTGTTCTTGCAATTTAAACATTGTTTTTCCATTTACAGATTACTTTTCTCAAAACCATAAAAGTATATCATTTCTACAAATATTTGTTCACAGACACTTCCTGTAAAAAATACAAAATAAAATACATTGGATTTAATTGTTAACAGAAAAGTGTAATCACATTAACAACTGTATTTTCAGTGACAGTTTTTTTTAATGTTGTAATGTTGTACTTCTCATCTCATCAGGAAGAACATGTCCTTCCAGTTGTGGAATAAACTCTCTGGAAAGATAAATGGAAAATGCATTGTAGCATGAAGGGGTTAATTAAAGAGCTGTGCGGTCATAACTGGGTACATACACTTTATTAATGAAAGACAATCTATGGAATGCAAATATCCAAGACTAATGGTGGGTGAGTCATAAAGTGTTACCTATAGGTATGCAGAACACAACAGCAGGTCTCATTCCTCCACTTCCATCTGGAAACTAGTTACTAATACTCTCTTCACCTCAATCAACCACTCTGTATGCAAATGACACTACTATATAATTATTTGTTTTCTGAAATGGTGAATTGTGACTCTTTAATTTTTAATTTTATTTGGTCCAGGATGGATGTATATTTTTTATTCGTGTATTACTTACATCTTTTATTACTTATTTGTTAGTATTATTATTATTTATCTTAGTAATCTGACGTTTTTATGTTGTACTGACTGAAAGAAGATGCTCAAATATCATTGTACATTGTTGTATGATGATAATAAAATCTTTCTGTCTGTCTAACCAGGAGGAATTACTTCAAAGAATAGATTTTCACAAGCTTCTCACAGGAAGAAAAAGACACTTTTTATTCTATGAAAAATAGATTTTCTCACAATAATATCCACAAACATCAAAGGAAGTTTTGCTGGCAATGTAAATATGTATTTTTAAATATTCCCAAAGGTGACAGTAACTAAGTAAAAGTAAAACTATTACTGTATTTAAGTAGATTTTTTTTTTTATTGACTTAAAGACCTAAAATTCATTCCAGATACACAATATTACCATTTCTCTCAAACATTGTTCACAAATCTGTCTAAATGTGTGATAGTGAGCACTTCTGCTTTGCAGAAATTAATCCACTGCACCTCACAGGTGTGCCACATCAAGATGCTGATCTGACATCATAATTAGTGCACAGGTGTGCCTTATGCTGCCTACAATAATAGGCCACCCTGAAATGTGCAGTTTTGTCTCACAGCAAAATGCCACAGGTGGTCACAAGCAGTGAGGGAGCGCTCAATTGTTATGCTGAGAGCAGGAATGTTAACCAGATCTGTTGCTCGTGCATTGAATGTTCATTTCTTCACCATAAGCTGTCTCCAAAGGTGTTTCAAAGAATATGGAAGTACATCCAACCGGCCTCACAACCACAGACCACGTATAACCAAACCAGGCCAGGACCCCACATCCAGCAGGTTCACCTCCAAGATCAACACCAGCCAGTCAGACAGCAGCCTTACACCTGTAGCATTCATTCTCACCACAAGACAGTTAGCTGTTAGCAGTGTTATTGTTGTTTGTGCTCGGCCTGTGTGTGGCGCCGGTAGAAGAAGGATGTGGGTGCATGTGCACTACTTCTTCTATTCTCTTGTATCTGGTGTATCTGTAAATATCTATGCAAAAATGGCACATATGGTTGTATTCTGAAAAGCCTAACAAAAAAGAATGTGAAGGCAAAAGGGTTGTGCACAAAAGTGTGGTGCTAACCATTGCACGGTGGCACTCGTGCCTCACAGCAAGGACCCTGGGTCGAATCCCACACCTTTCTGTGTGGGGTTTGCATGTTCTCCCAGTGTCTGCGTAGGTTTTCTCCAGGTACTCCGGTTTCCTCCCACCATCCTAAGACTGTGATGATCAGGAATCAGAGCCAAATGCAGACAGCAGTCAGGAGTAGAGTTCAAAAAAGGGGTTTAATGACAAAAGCTTAAATACAGTCACCAGGAATAATGCAAAGGGGAATGCACAGTCTGGTCCAGAGTTCAGTAACCATAGATCCAGCATAGACAGGTGTTAAGTGATAAATATGTGCGCCCTTACTTATTATACCCAACAGGAGGTAGTATTTACAGTTAAGTGTCATTTGTTTTGTTACATGAAGTTGTGCCTACATTACCCAGAATGCACTCTGATCACTTGTCTTCTGGGAATGTTGAACGATGTGTGCGGCACAACGACAGCTCTCTGTTCAGTTGAATAAATTAATAAATGCTGAAGTATGAGCATTGTTGAAGACTCCGTAATTTTTCCACCGCTGCACTCCACGCAACAGGTTATGGGCCCAGCATGACAGCTTGGAAAGGAGCAAGAAGAGTGGTAAAATTAGGAAGCTACTTGAAGCTAATGCTAACGGCGCAGAGAAGGACTCGGGAAAAGAAGAGGCGGGCGTTCTACAAGCCGAAACAGCATAAAGTTTGGAAAAGGTGGACTCATAAAATAAGGTGAAAAATGGCTGCAGTAGGAACATTACCCCAGCAGATTATATTTGATGGATCAGAAGAAAAATACGATCTGTGGGAGACGAGATTCCTTAGCCGTTTGCATGTTCTGAAGCTCAAGGACACCATTTTGAATGAACCGACCGGCGAAGATGCAGTAGCTACAGACCCAGCAAAGAATGCAGACTGTTATGCACAATTGGTGAATGCACTAGATGATAAGAGCCTGTCACTAATAAGGCATGAAGCTGCTGAGGATGGGAGGAAAGCCTTAAAAATATTAAGAGAGCATTACTCTGGCAAAAGCAAGCCCAGGATTTTAAACCTGTACACATCATTGACCACCATACGAATGGAAGGAAGTGAAACTGTCACTGACTATGTGATTACAGCAGAAAATATTATTTCAGCTCTGCGTGATGCGGGAGAAAATATGAGTGATGGACTGCTTGTAGCAACAGTTTTAAATGGACTGCCAGACTCATTCAGGCCACTAGCAATTCATGTCACACAGAATGAAGATGATGTGACATTCAAAGATTTCAAGAGGAGACTGAGAGTCTTCGAAGAATCAGAGAAGATGAGGACGTCGGGATCGGCAGACAGCGTGATGAAAACTAGCACCAAACAAGCTAAACACAGCACCAAGACACACAGGAAAGAAGGGGAAGCTGCTCTCGTGTGTTACAAGTGCGGAGAAAAAGGACACATCAGAACCAAGTGTACTCAGAAGGTGTGGTGCAATTACTGCCGAAGTAATACGCACGCCGAGGCCCTTTGCAGAAAGAAAGGAAAAGGAGATGGAACCAGGAAAGTTGCAGAGGCAAAAGAAAACACCGACTACGAGGATCTGTGCTTCATGGCCAAGCAGACAAGCAACGATAGGCCACCAGCTAAAGTAAAGAAGAAAGGCATAATGGTGGACGCTGGTGGGACATCTCACATTATAAATGACCTAGCAAAATTCAAGGACTTTGACAACACATTCCAGCCGGACACCCACTCAATCGAGCTGGCGGATGGGACAAAGTGCAGTGGCATGGCCCAACACAGAGGGACGGCATTGATCTACGTACTGGACAGCGATGGACGAGAACACATAGCTCAGCTACAGGATGCTCTGTATATGCCGACATACCCACACAACATTTTCTCAGTTGCACGAGCAATGAACGGAGGAGCGACAGTGACTTTCAAAAAGGGGGACAGTCATATGACTGGGAAAAGAGGCATCAGGTTTGATTTCTATGAGAATGGTAACTTGTTTTATTTGCCAACTGTTGAGAAAAATGTTGATAAATGCAGTGTGTGTCACAACATGCAAACGTGGCATGAGATTTTAGGGCACTGTAATTATGAGGATGTGCAAAAGCTACAGAGTGTTGTAAAAGGCTTGGAGATAAAAGGTAGTACAGTCAGGCCAACAGAGCTATGTGAAATATGTACAAAAGGGAAATTCACACAGACAAGAAATAGGGAGGCAGACAGCAAAGCGACATGGTCTTTACAGTTGGTCCATAGTGATCTAGCTGGTCCAATGAAAACCCCTAGCATAGAAGGTCACAGGTATGCTATGTCTTTTATAGACGACTATTCAGGGGCAATGATAGTGTATTTCCTCAAGGCCAAATCCGATGCTGTAAAGGCCACAGAGAGATTTTTGGCAGATTCAGCACCTCACGGAAAAGTGTTATGTATTCGCTCAGATAATGGTTCAGAGTACACAAGCTCAGAATTCAAAACACTGCTGACCAAAAATGGGATCAAACACGAAACATCTTGTCCATATTCGCCTCATCAAAATGGAACATCTGAAAGAGGTTGGAGAACACTATATGAAATGGGGCGGTGCATGCTATTGGACAGCAAGCTACCAGATAGGCTATGGAACCCTGCTGTACAGACAGCTGCCTATGTAAGAAATAGGTGTTACAGTAGACGCACTAGGAAAACTCCTTATGAGATGCTTACAGGCAAGAAACCAGATATGTCTAAACTTCAAAAGTTTGGGTCTATGTGTTTTGCTTACACACAAGAGAAAGGCAAATTGGATCCAAGATGTGAACAGGGTCTATTCGTAGGCTACGACAAGAATAGTCCAGCTTATCTTGTGTATTTTCCAGATTCAGAGAAGGTTAAAAAATTCATGTTAGTGAAATTCACAAACAAAACAGCTAAAGAAAAAGAAACACAAACACATGAATCATACATTGAATGCCAAGACCGTGAGCTGCCTCACAGGGTCTATGATTCTGAGGGAAGTGATGACGAGGTGAAAAATGAAATTGGTCGAAATGTAGTTCAAGGTGATGTTTCTGAGATTGAATGTGAACAACAGTCAAACATTGAGGCTGAAACCAGAAGATACCCACTACGAGCTAAGAAAAAGCCTATGCGCTTACAGGACTATGACACTGATGATAAGTCAGACAGACTGGTAACTTGTGCAGACTCTTGTTATAGAGCTGTTTGTGACATTCCACAAAATTACCAGGATGCTATCAGATCAACTAAGTCACAACAATGGGTTGAAGCAATGAATGATGAAATGCAGTCACTTAAAGAGAATGAGGCCTTCAAACTCACCCAGTTACCACCAGGTAAAATGGCAGTGGGGGGTAGGTGGGTCTACGCGTTAAAAAGTGATGCTGATGGATCTGAGAAATATAAAGCCAGATTTGTTGCAAAAGGGTATAGCCAAAAACAGGGCATTGATTCTGAAGAAACATTCTCACCAACTGCTGACAACTGTGAGGGTTGTGTTGCAGAAGGCAGCACAGGAAGATTTAATTTTACACCAGATGGATGTGAAATGTGCTTACCTAAATGCAAAAATCGATTGTGACATATATCTAGAACAACCTGAAGGTTATACAGAATCAAACGTAAGAGAGAAACTGGTTTGGAAACTACAGAAATCCCTGTATGGTCTTAAACAATCAGGCAGGAACTGGAATGCTCTGTTACATGCATACCTAACTGAAAATGGATTTAAACAGAATCCTGCTGACAACTGCCATTACACAAAGGAAAATCAAAATGAAAAGATGATTGTGATTGTATGGGTTGATGATCTAATTATTGCAGGAAACAATGAGGACGTTGTAAAATGTGTCAAACAGATGCTCACTGAGAGATTTAAGATGAAAGACCTAGGACGATTGAATTATTTTCTAGGAATAGATTTTAGCCAATCAGAAGGTCAAGTCACAATGACACAAGAAAGATACGCAAACAAAATACTCTCTAGATTTGGAATGAAAGACTGTAAACCTAGAGAAACCCCATGCGAGTCTAAACTTGAGTTCTCCGACGATGCTGAAAAGCTAGCTGACTCAAGAACCTATCGAGAAGCAGTGGGAAGTTTAGTCTATTTAGCTACGTGCACTAGACCTGACTTAAGTTTTGTGGTCAGTAGGCTTTCCCAGTATCTTGCTGAACCAAGTGAAGAACATTGGAACACGGTTAAACACGTATCTTAGGCGTACAACTGACCGTGGTTTATGTTTCAAAAAGGATCACGAAAATGATCTTGGTCTAATAGTACACAGTGACGCTGACTGGGCTTCAGACGCCGCAGACAGACGTAGTACCACCGGGTATTGTGTCAGCATGAGTGAGAGGAGCTCTCTCATTTCATGGAAAAGTCAAAAACAACCTACCGTAGCATTATCTACCTGCGAGGCGGAATACATGGCTTTAGCATCAGCCATACAGGAATGTATGTATCTGCAACAGCTACTCAAGGGGATAGATAAAACTAAGTATGCACAAACCAAAGTCTTTGATGATAACCAGGGAGCCATAGCTCTAGCCAGAAATCCTGTTAATCGTCAAAGATGCAAACATATTGATATCAAGTATCATTTTGTGCGAGAAACTGTGAATAGTGGAAAGATCTGTTTGGAATATTGTCAAACTGACCACATGATAGCTGATATTATGACAAAACCAGCCACTAAGCTACAACTCAAGAAGTTTGTGCAGTACCTGTTTGGTACATAAGAAGAAAAAAAAAAAAAAAAAAGTTATGTAGACCTATATTTTTAATATTGTATTGAAGGTCTGAAAGAATATATTTTGTTGTTCTATTCTTACTACTATATGCAAATATGAGACACAATAAGTAATGAACGAGTGGGGGTGTTAAGTGATAAATATGTGCGCCCTTACTTATTATACCCAACAGGAGGTAGTATTTACACAGTTAAGTGTCATTTGTTTTGTTACATGAAGTTGTGCCTACATTACCCAGAATGCACTCTGATCACTTGTCTTCTGTGAATGTTGAACGATGTGCGCGGCACAACGACAGCTCTCTGTTCAGTTGAATAAATTAATAAATGCTGAAGTATGAGCATTGTTGAAGACTCCGTAATTTTTCCACCGCTGCACTCCACGCAACAACAGGCACAAAGACATGTTGAGGTCCAAAAGGCAGGTCGGGTACCAGCGGAAGAAGATAGAAACATGGTCGTACAGAAGGCAGGCTCAGATCTAGAGGACAAAGACAGGAACGAAGTCGGGCAGAAGCAGGTCGAAGTAGGGAGCAAACAGGAACAGGTCAAAAAGCAGAGCAAAGTCAAAAACCACGGGAAATGGACAGGAATCTCTTCTCATGTGGAATTCTTTCCCATTCTTGCTTGATGAACTGCTTCAATTCAATTCAATTCAATTTTATTTATAGTTGTTCAGTTGTTCAACAGTCCGGGGTCAGTCCGGGGTCTTCTCTGTCATATTTTACACTTCATAATGCGCCACACATTTTCAATGGGAGACAGGTCTGGACTGCAAGCGGGCCAGGGGAGAACCTGGACTCTTTTACTTGGAAGCCACGCTGTTGTAACACATGCAGAATGTGGCTTGGCATTATCTTGCTGAAATAAGCAGCGGCGTCCATGAAAAAGACGTCGCTTGGATGGCAGCATATGTTGCTCCAAAATCTGTATGTACTTTTCAGCATTTATGTTGCCTTCACAGAAATGTAAGTCACCCATGCCATGGGAACTAATGCACCCCCATACCATCACAGATGCTGGCTTTTGAACTTTGCGTTGATAACAGTCAGGATGGTCCGCTTCCTCTTTGGTCCGGAGGACACGACGTCCAGTGTTTCCAAAAACAATTTGAAAAGTGGACTCATCAGACCACAAAACACTTTTCCATTGTGCATCAGTCCATTTTACATGAGCTCGGGCCCAGAGAACCCGGCGGCGTTTCTGGATGTTGTTCATAAACGGCTTTTGCTTTGCATGGTAGAGTTTTAACCCGCACTTACTGATGTAGTGACCAACTGTATTTACTGACAGTGATTTTCTGAAGTGTTCCTGAGCCCATATGGGCGATTCTCTGAACCTTTTGATGATATTATGGACCATAGATGTTGAAATCTCTAAATTCCTTGCAATTTTGCTTTGAGAAATGTTGTTCTTAAACTGTTCAACTATTTTCTCACGCAGTTGTGGACAAAGTGGTGAACCTCGCCTTGCTTGTGAATGACTGAGCATGTTTGGGGAGGCTCCTTTTATACCCAATCATGGTCCCCACCTGTTCCCAATTAGCCTGATCACATGTGGGATGTTTCAAACAGGTGTTTGATGAGCTTTTCTCAGCTTTCTCAGTATTTTTTGCCAACTTTCCCAACTTCTACTGCACGTGTTGCAGCCATGAAATTCTAAGTTAATTATTATTTGGCAAAAAACAATAAAGTTTATCAGTTTGAACATTAAATATGTTGTCTTTGTAGTGTATTCAATTGAACATAGGTTGAAAAGGATTTTAAAATCATTGTATTTTGTTTTTATTTACATTTTACACAATTTCCCAACTTCAACCGAATCCGGTTTGTATGAACAATCGATATTCATGATGAATTAACGTATGAACAAGCATATTCATGATGGATTAATGTATGAACAAGAGATATTCATGATGAATTGACGTATTACTTAGCTAAATCTTTTGAGTCACCATATGAGTCATGGTATATTAATGATTAACATACGATTAATTAATGTATAAAGATGTGATATTCAGAATGTGTTAATATATACTTAGAGAAGAAATTATGATTAAAGTTTTCTTTGCCTCTTATTGTAAAGTCATGACATCACAATCATAACTATACTATTAATTAGTGTGTAATATACTATTGCAATACAAATGATTTATATAAACCAAGTCAAATCACAGCATTGTGTATTTTCCAAATGTCATCAATACAACCAAAATATCAGATTGTGTACAACAACATTTTAATAACCAAAAATATACAAAGGCAGATCACAGAGAGAGAGAGAAAGAGAGAGAGACACTAAAAGTCATTCTCCACAGTCCACGGATGCATTGTCCTGCATGAAAAAAGTTAGAAAGTGCCCAAAAGTCAAGTCAAAATCTGCCTTGTTCAGAGAGACAACCAGAAGGAGGTTTTCCCGCTGCCTTCTCCGCAACAAGCCGTTTCTGGCGGTCACACACTCCTAATATGCCAAATACCCATTTTTTCTGTCGGCATGTTGCTGCAGCCCTTCCGTGGTGATACTGTAAAACACAAAAAGCAAAGATCGCAGACTCATGATGAGGACAAGGGGGAGTTTGTTAAAAAAAAAAAAGTTTGAGAAGAACTACCACATTAGTGTATGTGACCTTTTCTTTTTTGCAACTGCATTTTTTTTGCAGCATGTCATCAAAATAGTGTCCACCATGCCAAACAACGCCAAAGCGATCACATGGAACAAGCTCCAGCAGCACCCACCCCCCTCTACTGTCCCATGCCCACACTAAACTAAATATGTGGATTAGAGATGGTCTCCACAGCCACCACAAGAACAAAACCTTCACTGACAGGACACTGTGTATAATAATAATAATAATAATAATAATAATAATAATAATAATAATAATAATAATAATAATAATAATAATAATAATAATAATAAAAAAGCTGTTTTGTAAAATAATAATAAAAAAAAGACAAAGTTTGGCCCTTGATTTCATCCCAGATTAAAATTTTGCCCCACTGTGAATTTGAGTTTGACACCCCTGCCCTATCCCACCAAAATACTGCCTCTGGTTCAGTTTCATCATGCAAATATTCCACTATTTTAGGGAGAGTACTGAGAGAAACGGGAGTGTTGGCAGCTCAGTACAAACATTTTTCAGTCCCATTGTACAATTGTATAAAATTAGCCAAGACTTTTGACATTTGAACCTTTGTGTGTTGGCTGCATAAAAGTAAAAAAAGAGCATTTATGAATGTTTTGTTGTTTCTACGGGAAATGGAAAATGGAGACTGTATGCACAGCCAACAGATATAAGAGAGCCTCTGTTATTTGAATACTAACTAGATAAGCACCTCTGACGGCCCCACCCAACCTGTTACATTCCATGTAGTTTGGTTGGCTATTCTGGCTGAATGGGGTGTGCTCTCACCTCTGAATAGAATAGACACTCAAGCACCTGTACCTGTGAATAGGTAGAGCCATGGCAATAGGTGTGGCCTTGGTGGCTGCAGAAGTCAGAAAGTACAGAAAATTAAAAGATTTTTTAAAACTCTCTTTAAAAAGGGCCAGCTATATAATATATATAAAAAAAACATTTTCCTCTCGCCCCACGTGGGCGGTGTCTCCTTCAGGCTCGGGTCCTCTACCAGAGGCCTGGGAGCCTGAGGTATATATATATATATATATATATATATATATATATATATATATGTGTTTGTTCTCTGTCACCTTTTGGGGGGGTCTCCCATCTTGACCCTGGGACCTCCAGTCCATACTCTTTACAGATGTTCCTGTACAGTATGCCCGCTACCTGGTTATGCCTCTCCATGTATGCCTTGTCTGCCAGCATCTTACACCCTGCTGTGATGTGCTGGACTGTCTCAGGGGCTTCTCTACACAGCCTACACCTGGGGTCCTGTCTGGTGTGGTAGACTCCAGCCTCTATTGCTCTGGTGTTCAGGGCTTGTTCTTGTGCAGCCATGAGTAGTGCCTCTGTGCTGTCCTTTAGTCCAGCCTTTTCCAGCCACTGGTATGTCTTTTCCATACCAGCCACTTCCTCAATTTGCCGATGGTACACGCCATGCAAGGGTTTGTCCTTCCATGATAGCCCCTCTGGTTCATCGACCTTAATGGACTTTTGTTGCCTGAGGCATTCACTTAGCAGTTGGTCATTGGGGGCCATTTTCTTGATGTATTCCTGGAGGTTCGCCGTTTCCTCCTGGACAGTAGTTCTGACACTTACTAGTCCTCGGCCCCCTTCCTTTCACTTAGTGTACAGCCTCAGGACACTGGACTTGGGGTGAAACCCTCCATGCATGGTAAGGAGCTTCCTTGTCTTGATATCAGTGGCTTGTATCTCTTCCAGTGGCCAGGATATTATCCCAGCTGGGTATCTGATCACTGGCAGAGCATAGGTGTTAATGGCCTGGATCTCATTTTTGCCATTCAGCTGACTTTTCAGGACCTGCCTTACCCTCTGTAGGTATTTGGCTGTGGCTGACTTCCGAGCTGCCTCCTCATGATTACCATTTGCCTCTGGGATCCCCAGGTATTTGTAACTTTCCTGCACATCTGTGATGTTCCCTTCAGGTAGGTCAACCCCTTCAGTTGTGATCACCTTTGCTCTTCTAGATATCATCCGCCCACATTTATCTAGTCCGAATGACATCCCAATGTCTTTGCTGTAGATCCGGGTGAGGTGAATTAAGGAATCAATGTCACGCTCATTCTTGGCATACAGCTTGATGACATCCATGTAGAGGAGGTAGGTGATGGATGTTCCGCTTCGGAACTGGTATCCAAAGCCACTCTTTGAGGTGATCTGGCTGAGGGGGTTTAGGCCTATGCAGAACAGCAGGGGAGACAGAGCATCTCCTTGCTAAATGCCGCATCTGATGCTCACTTGTGCAATTGGCTTTGAGTTGGCCTCCAGAGTTAAGACAACTCTGGAGGCCAACTCAAAGCCAATTGCACAAGTGCATTCCACAGCCTCATTGAGTTCTGGATGAACTCTCTTAGTGTCCTGTTGATGTTATACAGTTTTAAGCATTCCAGTATCCATGTATGTGGCATTGAGTCATAGGCTTTCTTGTAGTCAATCCAGGCAGTGCACAGGTTGGTGTTCCTCGTCTTGCAATCTCTGGCAATTGCCCTGTCAACCAGTAGCTGGTGTTTGGCTCCCCTGGTGTTGTTGCCTATTCCTTTCTGTGCTCTGCTCATGTATTGCTCCATGTGCCTACTCATCTTAGTCGCTATGATGCCTGATAGAAGCTTCCATGTGGTGCTGAGGCAGGTTATAGGCTGGTAGTTAGATGGTATTGTTCCCTTCTGGGGGTCCTTCATTATGAGGACTGTCCGGCCCTGAGTTAGCCATTCTGGGTGGTTTCCCGATATCAGCAGCTGGTTCATCTGTGCTGCTAGGTGTTCATGGAGTGCTGTCAGTTTCTTAAGCCAGTAGGCATGAATCATGTCGGGCCCTGGTGCTGTCCAGCTCTTCATTTTGGACACTCTCAATTGGATGTCTGCTAGTGTGGTGACTACTGGGTCTTGTTCTGGGAGTTGGCTGTGCTCTGTCCACAGCCAACTGTCTGTCAGCCATTGGTCATTGGTGTTATGTGTTGCCTCCTTCTCCCAGATGCTCTTCCAGTATTGCTCAGTCTCAGCCCTAGGTGGGTCCGTTGTTACCTTGTCCCCCTGCCATTGAGAGTAGACCTTAGCTGGGTTGGTGGAGAACACCTGGTTTATTCTCCTGGCCTCCACCTCTCTTTTGTATCTCTTTAGGCGGGTAACTAGTGCTGTGAGCCATTGCTTAGCAGTCTCCAGTGCCTCAGCTGTGGACAGTTTGTTATATTTCTTGGGCAGTTCTTTCCTCAGATTCAAACCTCTGCTTAGTTCTGTTAGAACACTGACTTCTCTCCGTGCTGCCATATATATATATATATATATATATATATATATATATATATACATAAACTAGAAGTTTCAAGGTTTTTAATGTTGTCACTTATATGTCTGAATGACAAAAGTTACAGATGTGTTTTTCGAGAAGTGTAAAATTGCCCACCAGCAGGCACTTGGACTCCACAGTGGTCACTTAATATCAAAAGTTATGCGCATTTCCCTTCGGTTTTTGACTAAGGCTAAGTCCAGGTGAGTTTTTTATACGGGTTTAGTTTTTAAACTGTGTCAAAAAGGTATTACGTAAAAATTGAACTGTTTCCGTAAAAAATCTGCATCAGCATGAGGGGTGAAACGCTGCTGAAAATGATACGGTTCACATTCCACCCCTATGAGCGCTCTAATCCAGTGCCACTGGATACAAGAGAATAGTAGAAGAAGTAGTGCGCATGTCCCCACATTCTTTTCTACTGGATATGGCATACATGATGAACACAAACAACAATAACACTGCTAACACCCTAACCCATTCACCACTGATACTGTTGTTTACCATTATTACAGTCTTGTGACGATAATGAATGCTAAGGGTGTAAGGCTGCTGTTTTTTCCTGTTATATGGTCATGACGGATACTCGTCCAGATGGGTGTGGAAACAACACCGTCTCCAGATCTTCCCACTTTGGGAGCCGTTTTCCAAAGATATGGTTTTGGGGTATCCATGACACCAGTCCCATTTTGACGAAAGGCCAATCCGTTAAAGTACGTCGGTTTCACGCAGTCCTTTCTGTGCAGATGGGGTTGTACAGTAGAGAGGGTGGGTTGAGTCCATGCTTTTTAAATTTAAAAAAGTAAAAACCCTAACTCTGAATTTGTTGCTGTGCAGATGGGGTCTAGCCCTCCTGTCATGTTCATCCCCCACCCCTTACTTTAGTGTTCCTGGTCAAATTTGACCGGTCTGTTTTAACTGCTGTTAAATACAAAACATTAATCACCACCAAATTTTTATTTAACACTTTATCTGTGAACAATGTCTCAGAGTAGTGGTTAACATGGACAACATGAATAACTCCAATGAAAATGCAAATTGGCACTAAAAATGTATTCCAAAATGAAGATGTAATGTAAAAAAGAAATGGAAAACCAGAGACCAAACTCCTCAACATGAAGTTGTGTGTGTGTGTGTGTTTGTGCTTGTATGCATGTGAATTCATGTACATGAGTGGCATTTGACACTGAGGTCAGAGTAGTGGGCCTTGCAAACATAGGCATCACATTTGCTGCATCTCGGGCTTGTTTTGTGTTCTCTGGGGGCACAGAGCTCGCAGTGCTTCCTTTTCCTGTGCTTGTTGAGGAAGAGCAGCCAGGGCAGCGACTGGGGCTTGCACACTCCTAACCAGACTGGCAGAGGCTGGTGTACGGGGAAGGTGTTGGTGGCATTCAATGAGAGGAGCCACCAAAGCTTTCCCCAGCTCTGCTAGGAAGAGTCTCCTCTTGAAATACTTCCCCTGATTGCAGGTTGGGTCGATCGCTGTCCACACCACATATGCATTGCATGCAGACACATCAAGCATGTTGTGGAACAGTGCCACAAGCCAGCGGGCTGTCATTTGCTTGCAGGTGTATGTACCAGTAAGCTGCAATGAAAGGAACAATAAATAAGAGATTGGAAATAATATTGAATCTGTCTTACACAAAATGCTATGATTCACATAAATAAAAATAAAATAAAATGCATGATGAATGAAACTATACATTACATAGTTACATTACATACAAGGCAGTCAACGCCTCCTTTGTTCCTGTTGTAGTCCTGGATCATAAGGGGCTTCCTCTTCTCTGTGGTGCTGACAGTGTGTCTTTGTGTTGCATGCTCATCAGGATGACATTTCTGTTCTTCTTGGGAACATATGACACAAGAGTGTGTGTGTGTCAGTGAAAGCAAATTTCAATGAGAGTGCCTCTCTTCCTCTGGTAAACACCAGTGCAGGGGGAAGTTCAAGCTTGTTCTTCCTCACGTCCCTACCATGATGAGGTTCCGCTTCAGCAGCTCCTGACGAAGAGCATATGATGTGCAGAAGTCGTCACGTGTGATATTATGCCCTTGGAGACCGGTTGTCATGTCCAGCACACCACGCATGCCCTGGTTTTTTTCAGCCCTTCCAGTACTGGGTTTCTCCATGTATACCTGCATATTCCAGGCATAGCTGCTCCTGGCGTCACATGCTGCCCAGATCTTAATTCCATACTTCCCTGGTTTGCTTGGAATGTACACCTTGAAGGAACAGCAATCTCTGAAAGGAACCAGGTGCTTCATCAACTGTCACCTCATGGCCTGGATTGTACATCAGTGGTAGGCGCTCCACCCACCTGTCCCAAACGTTCCTGATGGCGGCCAGTTTGCCATTTCACCAATGGATGGGTCGTGTATCTCTGTTATCAAGTCGAATAATTCTTGAAAGGACATGAAACTGTTGTAATGACATAGTTGCGCAGAATATAGGCCTGCCAGACTCTGCATCCCACAGACTTTTTGTAGCCTCATTGTTTGGGTGATATACTCCTGCTAGGATCAACAGACCCATGTAGCCTTGGAGTTCTACCAGGTCCAATTCTCTCCAGGTGTCCCCAAACACACGCCTCCCCTCCAGGTTTCTCATGGATAATATAATGTCCTCAATGGACTCTGGTAAAAAGAGTTGGAAGCTGGACTTGACATCATTCACATGAAATGGTGCATACCGTGTTGGCCCTGGTGTCGTCTTTATGATGTTTTCCACTCTCGCTCTATTTCCTCTGTCCTGGGGGATGAAGACCAGAGCAAGTCTCCACTCTTGGACTGCAATGTCTCCTCAAAGTCTGGATCAAAATCTGTGTTGTCTTCCACTTCCGAGACATCCTCCTCTGTCTCAACATCAGTGCCCTCTTCATCTTGTTCTAAAATCTGGTCCAGAGCCTCTCTGACAGTGAACCGCTTGGTCAGTCGCCCACTCATTGTGCTCAGAGTAAAAGGAGTGCAAGGCAAACATCAAGCTATATTTTGGGGATCTGTGTGAAGATATGATACATTGATTTAGTGTAAAATGGACTAAAATAGACTACATCTCAAAAATCTATTAATCAATGTCATTTACATGGTATCATATTAAAACAGGGTAAAAACAACTATCCACTTTTTAGGCTTACATATGTTCAATATTTAACAGATTTGTAATAGTATGAAGTCAGTCTGTGCAGATGTAATGTTTTTATTTGATATTTATTTTAGTTTTTTTTATTACATATTTGAAAGATATTTAACAGTATGAAATTAATAGCATTACAATTACTACATATCAAAGACAGCAATATTAAGTTTGACAAATAACAAAAATTAATACCAAAAATCACACATCTCGGCACCTCTGTTACTAATAATTTTTCTTGCTTATTTTATTATAAAATTTAAAATAAATTCAAAAAGCTTTTAAGTTTTCCATCTTAACTACTCCAGACTTAGATCTTTGTATTAAGCTCAAGATCTTACCTTTTACATCATGCATATTTATTATCTTTAATTTAATAATATCCAAGAACAGATTTATCATTTATATTCCATACATTCAAATTTATTCAATAAGTAATCTAATTGATGGCATACAGTGAGGAAGTGAAAATATTAACATGATATGAATCACATTTAAAATCAAATTAAGACCAACCATATCTAAAATGCTATCCATTAAAGTCTTTAAATAGGGTTCAATCACAGTTCAATGTCTAACATTGTGTGATGACACACAATGTCTCATCACAGCACAATGACCTTGCCATCATTGTTTTGAAAGTTATCTTCATGTAAACTAGCACACTTCACTTCAGTTTGCAGTCACAGGTTCTTGTTCCTCAGTTGGTAATTGTCACTGAACAGGTCTTCAATGTCACGAACAGTTCTATCTGTCCGAACACCAGCATCAGTTCTATCAGTAGTTAGTGAAGATGGTCTGTAATCTTCAACATGTTCTGTAGGACAGATACTGCAGTGGGTGACTGTTGGGTTTTGATGGTAAAAACACCCTTTGGATGGACCACCGGCAGCTGAAGGAGGCAGAGCTTGATGAAACAAAAAGGAACTGAACAAAAATCTGCTTACCAGAGTTTGTTTTTTTCTTGCACTTTACTGAGCTCAGGCAAGGTACAACATTTAAACAGTGCAGCATACAACTTTCCTTCAAACAGAAACAAGATTCACCAGGTGCAGCCACTTCTCATTTGTACCTCCAGCAGCAGAGCAGAGCCGACAGCACCTATCCCCCACCTGCACACACCCATACTGCTTCTTTCCCCTGGCTTTTATACTTTAGTCCCCTCCTCCAACACAAATATACCACACCCCCCTGACTCTAAAACATTTCCAATTAATACATATTTACAGTTAACAAAACACAATACAAATATATATTACTAATACAGAAGAAAAAAACATGAACTAACTGAAGAATTACTAAACATAAGCTTAATTTAACAAAAATACTCCCCTAACCCCTCCCCTCTCTCTCTCTCTGGTCATTTGGCCTGACAAGGTGCAGCTGTAGTAGGAATCCTGCGGCTGCATCTCCATGTGTGCACTCCATGAAGACACGCCCCAGGAAGTGGATCTCGGAGAGAGAGGGGTTAGCAAGGGGTTTCAAAATAAAACATCCAAAACAAACGAAGTTTAAGTAGTAGTAGTTTAAGTTTTGTATTGCTTTTGTCACCTTAGTGAGGGGGAGGCTACTAAGTATTTATAACAGGCTTCGGGGAACCCAAGCGCAAAACAAGAGGCGTGCGTAAAAGTCCAAACAACAATTTATTAATACACAGAATAAAGTCACAGAACAGATGAGAGAGGACAAGTCCCCTTCAAAGTCTCTAAGCGCTGGACTGTACTTATCCCAGTCGGGCACAGAGGTTCTCCACGGCTCAGAAGGGGAAACTGGTCTCGGTTCGGATCCGGTCCAAGGTCGGGGCTGGCGGCGGTACTCGTAGTCGGGGTTCGGTCCAAGGTCGGGGCAGGCGGCAGGTATCAGAGTCAGCGTCAGTTCCAGGATCAGGGCAGGCGGCAAGAGACTTAACTGGTTCCGGATCAGGTTCAATAACAGACAGGGATAACAGGCAGAAATCGGAGGTCGGACAGAAACGGGACTGGTACACGGAACACAGGGTAAACAGAATTGCTGGAGAATCAGAGCACTGGTCATGATAATCTGGCAACGAACTGAGGTCTGAAAGCAGACTAAATACTCCTCACCTGATGAGTTCAGCTGCCCTCATCAGGTGAGTTGCATCTATTAATTAACCAGGCAGACCGAACAGGGTGAAAGGTGACAGGCAGGAACACAAAACAGAACACAAGACACAGGATATGACAGAACCCCCCCCCCAAGGAACGTCTCCCGACGTTCCACACAAAAACCAAAAACAAGACAAGGGAGGGTGGTGGGGGCTCCGGAGGAGGGTCAGAATTCCTCGGAGACGTCAGAGTTCATCTCGACATTATCCTCCTCATAACTCTCCCAGGTCATTTCCTCCGGTTCCGATACATCCCCAGGGAGATGTTCCGGCATCCCCTCCTCGACTTCATCCATGGGTTCTTCAGCCTCCTCCTCTTCACTTGACGGAGGGTCAGGGATGTCAAGAGGGGGAAATTTCCGGCGTCTGGGGTTGGAGGGTTGACCTGGGTGAGAAGCGTGAAACTGGGTGATTAATCTCTTATCCAAAATTTGCCAGGCTGGTACCCATGTCCTCTCCTCGGGACCGTAACCCTCCCAGTCTACCAAATATTGCAGTCCTCTCCCCCACCGTCTGGAACGAAGTAGCCTCCGGACAGTGTAGGCTGGTGCACCGTCGATCATCCTAGGGAGAGGTGGAGACTGAGAGGGACCCATTAGCGGACTTTCTGAAACCGGCTTCAATTTAGAAATATGGAAGGAGGGGTGGATCTTCATGGAACGCGGAAGGGATAGTTTGACAGCTACCGGGTTGATTATCTTTTCTATCGTGAACGGTCCAATAAATCTAGGGGACAGTTTCCTAGACTCGACCCTCAATGGGAGATCCTTGGTGGACAGCCAAACTCTTTGGCCCACCTTATAAGTAGGTCCTGGTGACCTCTTCTTATTGGCGTAACAAGCCTGTCTCTTAATAGACTGCAGCAACGAGGCACGGGCGTTTTTCCAGACTCTTTTACACTTCTTTAAGAAAGATTCTACAGAGGGGGTACTTGAACGGATATCGGTGTCGGGGAACAGAGGAGGTAAGTATCCGTTACCAGCCTCAAACGGGGTCATACCGGTAGAAGAATTGACGAGGGTGTTGTGCGCGTACTCAACCCATACCAACTGTTTGGACCACTGTCCCGGATCCCTCGAAGTCATACATCGAAGTAGTGATTCCAGTTCCTGGTTGGCTCTCTCGGACTGCCCATTGGTCTGAGGGTGAAAACCTGAGGAAAGACTCACAGATGCCCCAATTAAATGGCAAAACTCCCTCCAGAAGGAGGAAGTGAATTGTGGACCCCTATCGGATACAATATCAGTAGGAAGTCCATGTATCCTGAACACATGGGTTAACACAAGAAGTGCTGTTTCTTTGGCAGAAGGAAGCTTGGGCAAGGGAACAAAGTGAGCCATTTTACTGAACCTGTCGATGACCGTCAGGATCACCGTGTTGCCCTCAGAAGGAGGCAATCCAGTGACGAAGTCCAGGGATATGTGAGACCAGGGACGATGGGGCACAGGTAGGGACCGGAGATGCCCGGCAGGCACGTTCCTGTTGCTCTTATTCTGCGAACAGACTGGGCACGCATTAACATATGCGGTGACGTCCTCCTTTAAGGAGGGCCACCAGAACCTCCTCTTGACCACCTCAAGAGTACGGTTAACCCCAGGATGACAGGTCAGATTTGAACCATGGAGCCACTGCAGAAGTTCACTTCTGAAAGAGAAGGGTACGAACAGGTGAGTGACAGGGCAGTTACTGGGTCCGGGTTCATTCTCCACCGCCGTCTTAATTCTTTCCTCCAGTTCCCATCTTATGACCGCGACTCTAGAAGCTCGGGGAAGGATGGGTTCCGGATCTCCTTCCTCCTCGTCAGTGAAGTGGAACTGCCTGGATAAGGCGTCAGGCTTTATGTTGCGGGAACCTGGGCGGTAGGAGAGGCAAAAATCAAACCGATTAAAGAATAGAGACCATCGTGCTTGCCTGGAGTTGAGTCGTTTGGCGGTTTTCAGGTATTCCAGGTTCTTGTGGTCAGTCCAAACCACAAATGGTTCCTTAGCGCCCTCCAGCCAGTGTCTCCACTCCTCGAGTGCCAGCTTGACTGCCAGTAGTTCTCGGTTCCCAATGTCATAGTTCCTCTCTGCAGGAGATAAACGTTTTGAAAAAAAAGCACAAGGATGCATCTTATTGTCGGAACCATTTCTCTGGGAAAGGACCGCCCCTACTCCCACACTGGAAGCGTCGACCTCCACCACGAACTGTCTGGTTGGATCGGGAAACTGGAGAATAGGAGCGGAACTAAACAGAGTCTTTAATTTAAGGAACGCCTGTTCAGCATCTTGGTTCCAATGAAAAGGAATCTTAGAAGAGGTTAAGGCACTAAGGGGAGCAGCAATAGTGCTATAACCTCTGATGAACCTTCGATAGAAGTTTGCAAACCCCAGGAACCGTTGGAGCTGCTTGCGAGTTCCGGGAACAGGCCAATCGGTTACTGCTGCTACCTTGGAGGGATCCATCTGGAGCTTGTTCTGGCCCACAATGTATCCAAGGAAGGAGACCGAAGGAACATGAAACTCGCACTTCTCTGCCTTGACGTACAAGGAGTTCTCAAGAAGCCTCTGTAGAACCTGCTGGACATGATGAATGTGTTCCTGTTCAGAGCGAGAAAAAATCAGAATGTCATCCAGGTAGACGAACACAAACTGATTTAACATGTCTCTTAAAACCTCGTTAATGAGGTTTTGAAAAACTGCTGGAGCGTTAGTCAACCCAAAAGGCATGACTAAATATTCGTAGTGTCCTGAGGGTGTGTTGAATGCGGTCTTCCACTCATCTCCCTCCCGAATACGTACTAGATGGTAGGCATTGCGCAGATCTAGTTTAGAGAAAATAGTGGCGCCTTGAAGTAGTTCGAAGGCAGAGGAGATGAGTGGCAACGGATACCTGTTCTTGACCGTGATGTCATTCAGCCCCCTGTAGTCGATGCAGGGTCGAAGGGTCTTGTCTTTCTTCTCCACGAAGAAGAAACCGGCTCCCGCCGGAGAGGATGAGGGTCTGATGATTCCTGCAGCTAGAGCATCATTAATGTATGTGTCCATAGCTTTACGTTCTGGAGCGGAAAGGGAGTATAATCTACCCTTAGGAGAGGAGGTACCTGGTAGGAGATCTATGTTGCAGTCATAGTCCCGGTGAGGAGGTAACGACGTCGCCCTCACCTTAGAGAACACCTCCCGGTAATCCAGATAAACGGCGGGAACCATGTTCAGATCCTGTGATGTTGCTGAAGGCGCAGCTCTAGACACGAGCTCCCTCTGTTGGAGACAAATGGATTGACAGCCCTTACCCCAACTTAAAACTGATCCGGTCTGCCAATCCACATGCGGGTTATGACGGCGAAGCCATGGATATCCTAGAATCACAGGAAGATCAGGTGAGTTCAGAACAAAAAATGAAATAGTCTCTATATGATATCCGGCCGTGATCATTGGCACAGACTCAGTCTGATGAGTGATTCTTGCCAATAAATGGCCATCTAAAGCATGTGCCACTATAGGCTCCTTGAGAGCACTGACAGATAACCCCAGCTGATTAACCAGTTTCTTGTCCATAAGATTACTGTCAGCTCCAGAATCAATGAATGCGGACAGGGTGATGGATTCACCCTTGGGTCGGAGTTGAACATGGAACACAGGTCGGGGAGTGGGGGCAGCGGAAGAGGATCGGCTCAGCAAAATGCCCCCCTTTAATGCTGAGCCTGGTCTTTTAACGGACAATTCTGAATATAGTGTCCAGAACCCCCACAATAGAGACACAGATTCTCTCTACGACGTCGTTCTTGTTCCTGCTGAGATGACCTGGTCCGTCCCATCTGTCTAGACTCCGCCCCTGTAACCTGCGCCCGGAGAGCTGGAGCGGATGATGTCCTGGAGGAATAGCTGGTTTCTCCTCTCTCTCTCCTTCGCTCCCTCAACCGATTGTCCAACATGATGGTCAGGTGGATTAATCCCTCCAGGGAGGCGGGATCGTCTCGCAGAGCTAACTCATCCTTTTAGTCCAGGAGCCCAGGGGGTGGAACCTAGTTGGGAAGGTTACCAATTTTTATGGGTACTATGATGTCCGGCATGGTCCCCAGATAGAGGAACGGCACGTCTGCCGGGTTCCCTCGGGTGGGTGTGGCCAGGGGGGGTGTAAAACTGGCACCCAAAAAATGGGCTAGATCAGTTGGTGAGGTTACCACTTGGAACCTGTTGCAAATTGTTTGCCATGGTCCCCTGATTGAGGAATGGCTACTGCCAGACGTTTTTGTTGGTGGGCGGGGCTTGCCAGACATCATTAAGTGGAGGGTGAAAAATGGGCTAGATCAGTTGGTGAGGTTACCACTTGAAACTTGTTGTAAATTGTTCATCATAGTCCCCTGATAGAGAAATGACCACTGCCAGACATTTTAAGTGGTGGGTTACCCCCGGCAGACGCCCCGATATGATGACACCCCCAAAAATGGGCTAGATCAGTTGGTGAGGTTACCACTTGAAACCTGCTGTAAATTGTTCATCATAGTCCCCTGATAGAGAAATGACCACTGCCAGACATTTTAAGTGGTGGGTTACCCCCGGCAGACGCCCCGATATGATGACACCCCCAAAAATGGGCTAGATCAGTTGGTGAGGTTACCACTCGAAACCTGCTGTAAATTGTTCATCATAGTCCCCTGATAGAGAAATGACCACTGCCAGACATTTTAAGTGGTGGGTTACCCCCGGCAGACGCCCCGATATGATGACACCCCCAAAAATGGGCTAGATCAGTTGGTGAGGTTACCACTTGAAACCTGTAAAAAAAATATATATATATATGGTCCGTTAAGAGAGAAATGACCACTGCCAGACATTTTTAGTGATGGGTTACACCAGCAGATGTCCCCGTATGATGGGTAGCAAAAATGGGCTAGATCTCACCAAAAATTGTGAGATTCCCGATTGAAACCTGTAAAAAATTGTTTGACCCCTGGTCCCCTGATTGATGAATGGGCAATTACATTTTTGTTGGTGGGTTCCCACCGTGAGACACCCCATTGTGAACACACATTCTTGTAAAGTCGCCTGCAACTGCCAGATCTAGGCCTATTTCAGACCAGAGCGGGGAAGCGGGGCAGGACTGAAGCGATTTTTACTGGCGGTGGCGAAAATGGAAACAGATCTGACCTTACACACCAACACGGCGGAAGCGGCGCGGGACCTGCGCTGCATTTGGAAAATAGAACCCGAGCGGAATTTGGGTGTTGGGTGTCCCGTTGTTATGAATGGCAAAGTAGCAAACTAGCATTGGCTGTGGGGGGGGTTTTGAACAGGACTGGCCGCGCACACCAATGCTGTCAGTAGAACACAACACCCGATACTCAGCTGTCTTCTCGCTGCTGTCACACTCTTGTGTGTATCTGGCTCTACAACCCCAAATCGGCTCAATTTTTTGGATTACCACACAAAGCGACTGCTATCTTGACCATGTGACCCAAATATAATCAGCTCACATATTATACAGTGTATAGGTCAACAAGATTTATTGCAAAAAAGGTTGGCCATCTAAAAGGTGTAGCCTATGTCTCAAGGACTGGAGCAAATCCAAGCACTTGTTTAAATGTAATGGGCCAAACATAAATTCGCTGTGATTAAATTCAGTCATCGTAGAAGCCTTGGCCTCCAAAATAAAATCTGTTCATGTACCAATCATAGACCATTAGCACACAAAATTTGGTGCAGAGCCTTCCACTCGTTCAAAAGTTATAGCATTTAAAAAAAAATACCTGTGGCAGTGGCCATCTAAAGCAATTTCAATCAAAAAAATAAGTTCATGTCACTTTTTTTCTAACTCACCGTACATGATAAAGGAGCTGAGCCTTGTACAGTAATATCCCATCATCTGAAGGCCTCAGATCACCGTCCTCGTTTTCCAGATATGCCACATTTTTTTCAAATCTCAAGTTTCTGAATTCAATCGATGGGAACGGACTGTCATTTGGATCAAGCTGAAGACTGCTGAAGGTTGGTTCAAACATTGTCTATTGTCATTTAATATTAATATTCATGAATTTTCCAATCTGTCTATAAATATATCGTATTCAGTCTTTGCCCTTTCATTGTTGAGCTCTACAATTGATTATCTATGTACGTATGTATACGTACTGTATGTATGTAGTATATAATTATGTGCATATGTAAGTATGTGTGTATATATGTATGTATGTATGTATGTATGTATGTGGTATGTACTGTATGTATGTATGTATGTATGTATGCATTGTACGTGTGTACATATATTTCTGTCAGAGGGTTGAAAATTACTGCCTGAAAACCCATTCTTCCAGATGGCATATGATCTCATTCAGTTGATAACTCTCAATATTTAATTGATAGGCCTAAGAATTATGTAAGTCTATAGCCCTTCCACAATAAATTTTGGTGCTGATTCGATCTATCTTGCTTCAGTGTGCTGAGATGGACAGTGAAAACGAGGTGGGAGAAGAGCCAGGAGTCAGGAGGACAGCACTGAGGAGGAGTCAGATGAGCCTTGGAGTGAGGAATCTGAAGACTCAGACCAGGAGGACTAACACTGCAGTTCACCGTTTACCTCTAAACCGAGGTGTGTACGAGACAAATTAATATAGTTATATGTTGTTCTATGCTGTTATGTTACATGTTGTATTTTTATGTTGTTAATTTTAATTTCTATGGTTAAGCAATTTACAGAAAACAGCTCCAAGGTTAATAAACTGTATAAGATCGTTACATTTCTCAACAAAATAAAATTTAATTGAGTCAATGTGTTCATTTGTCAAGTTTGTGACACTTTGGATGATGTAACTAACTATGGCTATACACTCCCTATTGGTCACGAGGGTAGGCCTACTCCACTACTGCTGGAAAGTGAAAGTGAAAAAATGTCAGAGGACCATAATTGACAACATGTTTCAACTTCTAACCCCACCAGATCTTTCTTATTTTTCACCCATTGTAATGTATGTCTGGTGAGCCGTGTCCATCAACAACAATATATGTAAGTGGCCATTTCTCTTTCATGGGACCAGGGGCCAAACAATTTTTACAGGTATCAATCGGTAACCTCACCAACTAATCTAACCCATTTTTGGGGGTGTCATCATATCTGGGCATCTGCCGGGGGTAACCCACCACTTAAAATGTCTGGCAGTGGTCATTTCTCTATCAGGGGACTATGATGAACAATTTGCAGCAAGTTTCAAGTGGTAACCTCACCAACTGATCTAGCCCATTTTTGGAGGTCATCATATCGGGGCGTCTGCCGGGGGTAACCCACCACTTAAAATGTCTGGCAGTGGTCATTTCTCTATCAGGGGACTATGATGAACAATTTGCAGCAAGTTTCAAGTGGTAACCTCACCAACTGATCTAGCCCATTTTTGGGGGTGTCATCATATCGGGGCGTCTGCCGGGGGTAACCCACCACTTAAAATGTCTGGCAATGGTCATTTCTCTATCAGGGGACTATGATGAACAATTTACAACAGGTTTCAAGTGGTAACCTCACCAACTGATCTAGCCCATTTTTCACCCTCCACTTAATGATGTCTGGCAAGCCCCGCCCACCAACAAAAACGTCTGGCAGTAGCCATTCCTCAATCAGGGGACCATGGCAAACAATTTGCAACAGGTTCCAAGTGGTAACCTCACCAACTGATCTAGCCCATTTTTTGGGTGCCAGTTTTACACCCCCCCTGGCCACACCCACCCGAGGGAACCCGGCAGACGTGCCGTTCCTCTATCTGGGGACCATGCCGGACATCATAGTACCCATAAAAATTGGTAACCTTCCCAACTAGGTTCCACCCCCTGGGCTCCTGGACTATTTATCTCCGAATTCAGGCTTCTGCGAAACAGCGCTCGTAACGCCTTATCCTCCCATCCAGAATCCGCTGCTGCAATGCGGAAAGTGATGGCGTACTGCGCGACTGGAGCGTCCCCCTGTCTTAAAGACAACAACCTGGTCTCCGCCTCACGGCCTCGGACCGGATGATCGAACACTAGTAACATTTCATTAATCAATCGATCATAATCTGTACGAAGTTCAGGACGCTGAGTAGAAACAGCCAAAGCCCATGCCGCTGCCTGACCAGAGAGTAAACTCATCACAAACGCTGACTTAGACTCACTTGTAGCATAACTGAACGGCTGTTGACTAAACACCAGAGAGCATTGGTGAAGAAACTGACCGCATAACCCAAGGTCTCCGTGATACCTGTCCGGGGTGGGCATGTGGGGTTCCCGGGATAACCTGCCGGCCGCCGGGGTTGTCTCAGGAGAGGGAGCGGAGGTGGTGGTGGCTACCATGGTCGGCGCTGTGGTGATCCCTGCTGCTGGTGTCGGCGGAGTGAGCCGCGAATCCAGGGAATGGAGCTGGTTCCGAACCTCCGCTAAGGCTGCTCCAAGATCCTTCATACCTGTACCCAGAACATTCAGAGCCTCACTGTGCTGAGTGGTCACTTTGCCCTGACCACGTACAGCCTCTAGCAACGCCTCAAGTTCTGCTGGGTTCATGTTGGCCAGATTATTCTGTAACAGGCTTCGGGGAACCCAAGCGCAAAACAAGAGGCGTGCGTAAAAGTCCAAACAACAATTTATTAATACACAGAATAAAGTCACAGAACAGATGAGAGAGGACAAGTCCCCTTCAAAGTCTCTAAGCGCTGGACTGTACTTATCCCAGTCGGGCACAGAGGTTCTCCACGGCTCAGAAGGGGAAACTGGTCTCGGTTCGGATCCGGTCCAAGGTCGGGGCTGGCGGCGGTACTCGTAGTCGGGGTTCGGTCCAAGGTCGGGGCAGGCGGCAGGTATCAGAGTCAGCGTCAGTTCCAGGATCAGGGCAGGCGGCAAGAGACTTAACTGGTTCCGGATCAGGTTCAATAACAGACAGGGATAACAGGCAGAAATCGGAGGTCGGACAGAAACGGGACTGGTACACGGAACATAGGGTAAACAGAATTGCTGGAGAATCAGAGCACTGGTCATGATAATCTGGCAACGAACTGAGGTCTGAAAGCAGACTAAATACTCCTCACCTGATGAGTTCAGCTGCCCTCATCAGGTGAGTTGCATCTATTAATTAACCAGGCAGACAGAACAGGGTGAAAGGTGACAGGCAGGAACACAAAACAGAACACAAGACACAGGATATGACAGTATTGGTGACAATACTTCATCATGATTGTTTCCCAAGGTGTCATGACCTCTGCTCCAGTGACCTTTTCCCCAGTACTCTCCCCACTCACCTGGCCCTGCACTGCGCAGCTGCAAGCCATTCCTCATCTGTGGCTATATACGCAGAAAGGCTTGTAGTTGCCAGTGCGGGACCATTCATCAATTTCACCTCCATAACCCGGATACTTTCACCATCTCCTCAGTCACCATAACCCGGACTTTCATCATCACCACGGACTCTGGTCGTTTGTTCCCAGGTTTTGTCTGTCTTGTCTTTATGTTGTGTTTTTGTTATTAAATTCTTTTCCCTTCAGCACTGTGCATTGGAGTCCTCATTCACCTCACCCTGATCCTGACACAAGGTAAGAGGGGCATCTATGCCATTATTCCTTTGTAGATTCTCCAACCTGTGGCTTTTCATCTATTTTCTCTGCTGATACTATTTCCATGGCTCTACGCTTTTTTTCTGGACTGTGGTTAAAAGAGAAGATGCTTGGGACATAATCCGGTGACTCCGCTTATTTACCTGAAACAAAATCAAAATAAAGCAACATTAGGTCCTAATAACTACTAAAGTAAAACATTTGAATACGAGAGGGAGGGGGGAGGCTTCGTGTACGGACCTTGGCTGAAAACGGCTGGAGACTGCACACCAGCTGCACGGAACGGGAACAAATTAATGGCTGTTACTGTACATCCATGAACATCACCTCATGTTTCAGCAAGATAATGCACAGCCCCATGTTACAAGGATCTGTACACAAACTGAAAATGTCCCAGTTCTTGCGTGGCCACCCTGCTCACTGCAAATGTCACCCATTCAGCATACCCCCAATAAAGCAAAAAGATGTATAAATGCACATTTCAGGGTGACCTTTCATTGTGGGAAGTATAAGGTACACCTGTGCAGTAATCATGAGATTAGATCAGCATCTTGATGTGGCACACCTGTGAGGTGGGATGGATTATGGGATGGCCAAGGAGAATTGCTCACTATCACACATTTAGACAATTTTTGAGAGAAATGGTAATATTGTGTATCTGGAATTCATTTTAGATCTTTAAGTCTATCTCATAAAAAATGGGAGCAAAAAGAAAAGTGTTTCTATTTTACTGGAGTATTTATTTTTCTGTAAACTTTGGACTTTTCCGCTCTACATTTGACAAACCTCTCACATTCACACCTATGGGCAATTTTTTTTTAAAAAAGAGGAAAATCAGTGGATGAGAGAAACTGTGGCTTTATGTTAGAATGAGGACATTTATCTCATAATTGTGACATTTTATCTCATACTTCGGACTTTTTATTTAATAATTTTGCATTTGGTGTCTCATATTTAGGTTTTTTTTTATTTTATAATGTTGACTTTTTTCACATAATTGTTGTTTTTTATATAAAAAATAATCTCGTAGTGATGACTTTATCTCAGTTATGAAATTTTTTTTCTCATTTTTCCTAAATTTTCTGTCCATATATATACTCATGCTGGGAGTAACAGCGTTAGAAAGTAACAGACTAATACTTTTCCTGGTAACACAGTTGGTAGCAATTTTTTTGGGGGGAAGGAACTAGATTTCAGATTTCAGAATATTTATTGTCATTGATACAAAAGCACAACGAAACTCAGTTTGGAGCCTCCACACATTAAGATAATATAGATAATAAAGTGCAAGTAGTATGTGTAAACATCAACACGGTCCAGGACATAAAAGTGCACAAATATGTAGCAGCAGAGTAAAAATGAGGTCAGGTTGGTGTTGAAGTGCAGAGCAATATTAAAATAACAGTTCGGACTAGAGTGCAGAAACTAGACAGTATAATGGATCGGGGGGGGGGTCACTAAGGAGGGAAGGAAATAGTAGTGACATTCTGCAGCAGTGCAAACCAGTTCAGTTGTTATTGATGCTGGATGTGGTTATTTGTCCATGGGGGGGGGGGGGGGGGGGCAGAGTTCAGTAGTCGAACACCCTGTGGGTACAGACTGTTGGCCAGTCTTGATGTTCTGGCCTGGATGGCCCTATACCTTCTCCCAGAAGGCAGCAGGTGAAAGAGGTGGTGAGCAGGATGGTGCTGGTCTTGTAGGATGTTTCGCGCTTATTTCAAACAGCGAGATGGTACTCATCTCCGGGAGAGTCGCTCCGATTATTCTCCCGGCAGATTTTACCACCCGCTGGAGCGCCTGCTGTTCAGCCGTAGTGCAGCCAGGGAACCATACCAGAAAACCGTAGGCCAGAACACTGCTGATGGCACAGCTGTAAAAGTTCACCAACAGAGGTCTGGGGATGTGGGCACTCCTCAGCTTTCTCAGGTAATACAGGCGTTGTTGTGCCTTGCCCACCGCTGTTGAGATATGAGCCCCCCAAGACAGGTCCTCAGTCACCGTCACACCCAGAAACTTGAAGCTCCGCACCCTCTCCACCACATCGTTGCAGATAGAGAGGGGCTGATGGCTGGGGTGGCTTCCCCTTCAGAAATCCACAACAATCTCCTTGGTCTTTTTGGTGTTTAGAACCAAGTTGTTGTCATGGCACCATGACTCCAGATGTTGCACCTCTCTTCTATAGCTGGTCTCATCGTCGTTGGAAATTAGTCCGAGCACTGTGGTGTCGTCGGCAAATTTGACGATGAGGTTAGATGCAGAGGAGGTGGAGCAGTCATGGGTATACAGGGTGTAGAGCAGAGGACTCAGAACACACCCTTGAGGGGCCCCGGTGCTAATGGTGAGAGTGGGGGACGTGTTTTTGCCTACTCTTAAAGTCTGTGTGCGGTTGGTTAAAAAGTCCACAGTCCAATTGCACAGAGCGGTGTTGAGTCCCAGTTGGTGTAGTTTGGACCGGAGTTTGAATGGCCGGATGGTGTTAAACGCCGAACTCTAGTCCACGAAGAGGAGCCGTGCATAGGTGTCCTTATGCTCCAGGTGCGTCAGCAGTGTGTGCAACACTGTGGCGATGGCATCCTCAGTTGAACGGTTCTCTCTGTAGGCAAATTGGTGTGGGTCCAGTGAAGGCAGTATTGCAGCTTTGATGTGCTTGATGACCAGTCTCTCCAAGCATTTGGCGGGGATGGAGGTGAGGGCCACAGGTCTGTAGTCATTCAGACCTGTGACGTTGGACTGTTTTGGCAGTGGGGTGATTGTGGCTGCTTTAAAGCAGGCAGGGACCAGTGAGCAGGACAGGGAGGTGTTGTAGATGGAAGTGAAGACGTCTGCCAGCTCCGCAGCACAGTCTTTAAGCACCCGGCCTAGCACCCCATCTGGACCGGCCGCCCTCCGGATGTTGAGGCGGCGGAACTCACATCTCACCTTGTGCACGCTCAGGACAGGGGCAGGGTCAGATGAGGGGAGAGGGGGCAGGACAGGGTCGGTGTTGTCCCTGTCAAAACAGGCGTAGAAGAGGTTTAAGTCCTCCGCTAGAGTGGCGCTGTCAGCTGAGGGTGGTGGTGGTTTCCTCTTGTAGTCCGTGATGGCCCTGATGCCCTCCCAGATCTGCCTCGGGTTTGTGGTGTTTTCAAACCTGGCCTCAATATGCCTCCGATGGTGGTACTTGGCAGTATTGATGCCCCTCCTGAGGTCGGCCCTGGCGGTCCTGTACGCCTCCTGGTCCCCACTGTAAAATGCCTTGTCCCTTGCTTGCAGAAGTTGTTTCACCTCTTGTGTCATCCATGGTGGTGTATTAGGGAACACACAGAACTGCTTCCAGCAGGTGATATTGTCCACACAGAAGCAGATGTAATCCAGTACAGTGGAGGTGTAATTATCCAGTGAGACATGGTTGTTGGTGCCTTGTTCATGGAATACATCCCAGTCTGTGTGGGGATAGACCTGGGCTCTGTATGCATCTGCTACATTTGTATACACCTGGTCCAGCGTTCTATCTCCTCTGGTGGCACACTTCACATGTCGATGGAATTTGTGAAAGACTGATTTTAGATCCGCGTGGTTGAAGTCCCCAGCGGCAATAAAAACACAGTCCGGGTGTGCTGCCAGACTCTTGTGGATGCTGCTGCTCACTTGTGCTAGCACTAGCTTAGCGTTAGCATCTGGTGGAATGTAAATCGCAGCGATGACACACAAGAGAATTCCTGTGGGAGATAAAACGGGCGGCACTTTAATAGCAACAGTTCTGCCTCTGGACTGCACAATTTCTCCATTACCGTGACGTCCGTGCACCAGTTGTTGTTGATGTAAATGCACAGTCCCCCGCCGGTCTTCTTACCAGAGTCCGCAGTCCGGTCGGCTCGGTAGGCGGTGCGGCTAGTTAGTTCTGGTATGGAGCTGTCCAGCCAGGTCTCAGAGAAGATCAGACACGAACAGTGATTTAATGTCCTAGTACTTGTAATTAATTACTTTTTCAAAGTAACCTACACTGTATATATTAAACCGAGTAACCTGATAAAACATGTTATTTACACACTAACTCACTTTTAAAGGCTTTATTTTTGGATACTTTTGAAATTTTATGACTTTTCCTGCTGAAATAAGTATTATGCTTAAATATGGCAAAAAATAAACATAAAAAATGCAGTTTTACGTTTTACTTTATTACAGTTGAGAAGTTGTAATTATATATTTTTTTTTACTTTTACTTCAGTAAAGGAGTTGAATCAGTACTTCTATTTTTTCACACCAGCAGCTGTAATTCTACTTCAGTACAGAATGGGAGAACTTTGACCACCTCTGCATATTCCCTAATGACTAATCCTGTGTGTAGTCTACAGTGCACAACATAAAACAGATGCTTGAATCTCCATGGTGCTAAATATGCCCCCCTCCTTTCAGATTTGGAATGATTACAAGCTGCGTTGGAGGCCGGCAGAATTTGATGGCATTGAATTCATTAGAGTTCCATCAAAGAAGATCTGGAGACCTGACATTGTCCTGTACAATAAGTGAGACTATCTCCATCATTCTTATCGTCATTACTTTCAGCTCCAGCACCATTGTAATAGACTTTCTGCCTACCATGCTGTGATCAAATCCACAGAATGCATCTTATTGACTCACAACCTCACATGAATGAATAATGAACAGTGTTCTCATGGTACAAATCTTAATGAGACCTAACACTGGAAGTCTGCTATGCATTATATTATTACTACAATTTTTTTTATTTTTTACTACATCAACATCTCTTGACCTGAAATATTTTAATTTAATCACTATGAAATGGGTGCTTCTATGCATAAATATCTGTACTTTATACTCCTTACATTTGATCAAACATGTAAATCGACAGAATGCATCTTATTGACTCATGACCTCACATGAATGAATGAATACATGAATGAATAATGAACAGTGTTGTTGGTCACATGGTACAATTCTTAATGAGACCGGACACTAGAAGTCTGCTATGGATTATATTATTATTATTACGATTTGTATTTATTTATTTTTTACACAGTAAAAGGACACCATGTCACAAAATAAAATATAAAACTCATTCAAAAGACAGTACCACCGTTTTCACTCGCATGTTTAATTGTGCTCAGATTTTGTAGACCCTTAAAGGAGTCATTCCAACATTATTTCATGAACATTGCTGTGTTCTCCATTGTTATTGAATGCATTGTGCGTCGGTTCTATTTTTTTTTTTTAAATGTCTGGATTGCTTTGTTTCAAGCTGCTTTTGGAAGGTAGAAAAATGATTGAGATCGAACAACAGAGTTTACCGGACATGTATGTGGAAGTACTGATAGGTACTTCCACATACATCCACATCCATGTCTCTGATAGGTTGGGTTTGCAGCTGGGTTGGTAACTCGTGGTGACCCATCAGATTCCAAAAGGAGCATGGAAAAGTAGTTTCCAGCAGAATGACACCTTTAATATAATGTGATGCTTTTTAATATTTCAGACCAAGTTTCCAGAGGCTTTAAGCAAATTTCACCTTCTACATCAGTGTAAAACATTTATGTCCTACTGTGTTACACAATAGGTTATACTACACAGTATAATACACTAATATAATACTTTAATATGCTAAGATGACTGTCTGTAGTTCAGACTCAGTTCATTCTGCCCTTCTTTTACTTTGAATAGTTTTTTTCTTGCTCCTCACAACAGAGCCTCATAATTCTAATCAAATCCATTTTTACACAATAAGCCAAATATAGCTTCCTTGTGTGTCTTTTAATCCTAATGCTCCTGTTCTCTCTTCCACAACACCCCTGTTATCTTCTCACTTTTATTCCTCTTCTGTCATTGGTTGACCTTTCTTTCTTTCCTTTTTGAACCCTTCTGTCTGAACACACATGTCCTGTCCAGTGCTGTTGGGGACTTCCTGGTGGAGGATAAGACCAAGGCTTTGCTTAAGTTTGACGGCACCATCACCTGGATTCCTCCAGCGATTTTCAAATCCTCCTGCCCAATGGACATCACATATTTCCCCTTCGACTATCAGAACTGCTCCATGAAGTTTGGCTCCTGGACTTACGACAAAGCTAAAATAGACTTGGTTCTTATTGGATCCAAGGTCAGTTTGTTGCAAATCTGGTGCAATTTACAACTAATACTTTATCCTAATCCTTCTGTGATGTAGTTTAAAACCGCAATGCAACATATTAACAATGAATCAAACTATCATGCATGTGTATAAAGACTAATTTGATGGGGGGGGGGGTTTCTTTTAGACATTTTAGAATCTAAGCTAATTATTTTGGTTTTATAGCCTGAGGAAATAGTGTTTTAGAATATCCTGCTGCTTCTAGATACAGTACACTGCTGACTCGACTGGAAAAGCATTGTTGGACCTGTGATAGTAAATCGTACATTAACAAACTGTAACACAATACAATTAGTATTTAATATTTAGTATCTGAATTATTTAAACATTTCTTGGTTGAAGAAATACCAGCACTGTGATGAGAGGAAAAGTTGCTGTGAACCCTAACTTAGGCCACCAGTAGGTCTGACAGAACCTTAGAAACATACTGGTTTGTGTGTGTGTGTGTGTGTGAATGTGAGGCTAATTGAAAACGGCTTCAAAAACACTATATAAGTGCATTTATTCAAGTACAGTGAACTCATTGTCATGTTCAAGAAACCAGTCTGAGATGATTTGAGCTTTGTGACATGATGCGTTATCCTGCTGGAAGTAGCCATTGTAAGATGGGTACACTGTGGTCATAAAGGGATGGACATGGTCAACAACAATACTCAGGTAGGCCGTGACATTGCAATGATGTTCAATTGGTACTAAGGGGCCCAAGGAGTGCTAGGAAAACCTCTGCCACACCATTACACCACCATCACCAGCCTGAACCGTTGATACAAGGGAGGATGAATCCATGCTTTCATGTTGTTGACACCAATTTCTGACCCTACCATTCAAATGTCACAGCAGAAAGCGAGATTCATCAGGTCAGGCAATTTTTTCCAATATTCTACTGTCCAATTTAGGTGAGCCTGTGTGAATTGTAGCCTCAGGTTCCTTACTGCTCCAACCAGTCTGGCCATTCTCCTCTGACCTCTGGCATCAACAAGACATTTTTGCCCACACATTTTGCCCACACATTTTTGCTCACTGGATATTTTCTCTTTTTGGACCATTCTTTGTAAACCCTTGAGATGGTTGTGCATGAAAATTCCAGTACATCAGCAGTTTCTGGAACACTCAGACCAGTCCGTCTGGCACCAACAACCATGCCACGTTCAAAGTTATTTAAATCACTTCCCCATTCTGATGTTCAGTTTGAACTGCAGCAGATTGTTTTGATCATGTCTACATGCCTAAATGCATTGAGTTGCTGTCATGTGACTGGCTGAATTGAAATTTGTGTTAACGAGCAGTTGAACACGTGTACCCAAAAAGTGGCTGTAAAGACGGAGGCACGAGCCACCTTTGCCGACCCAGAACCAGTCACAGCACACCGCTGCAAAGGAAATTAAAGAGAAAAAAAGGAGAATATATATATATATATATATATATATATATATATATATATATATATATATATATATATATATATATATATATATATATATATATATATGGGTGATTATTTAATTAGGGGCACGTTTGGCATTGGAAATTTTGAAAAAAAAAAGTTCTGTTTTTTCTATTTCAAAAGGTTTATCAATTGGTCTGGAACAAAGATCTTAGCATAGCATTGATTGTACTTCATGGTAATTTTGATATTGTGATCCTGTTTTCAGAGTTGTCACAGCAAAATGTCATTACCATCACAGAAACAAAACACTGATTTTAATAAAAAATTATTTGACAAGCAAAGTTTTCACAATCATTCCTGTAAGTAGAAAACATCCTCTTTAGCAAGGGTCCCCAAACTATTTCCTGTGAGGGCCACATAACTTTTCCCTTCTCAGATGAGGGGCTGGATTCAGTTTGTAACAGAAAAAATGTGACAAATGCAGGAGTGTCTAAATGTAAAAATGTATTGTTTTCCAGAAAGCCACAATCAAATAACACTCTCTGGATTCTTCACAGAACCAAAGTCAGAAAATAAATAACACTATGAAATAAATAACCCTCTTTGGGTTCTTCACAGAAAAAAGATCCATGGAACATAAACTTCTTCATCCTAACAGGTCCAAGTTCAGCTTAGTTGTCAGAGCAGAATAACTGACTTAAATGACTCATATGAGCAGTCTGTCAAAATGATTGGGTTCAACTAGTTACTGATAGTTAATTGTTAGAAAGCCCACACAGTTTAATTTTTTATCAGAATCACTTTATTTGTCATTTGCATATCCAAGACACAAACAGATTTATTTGATTGTTTGGTTATATTTGTTCAGGAATAACTAATTTTCTGTAAGTTTTCAAATGTTCCAGGCTGTTGAACGCACCACTGATATTATGACGGTTATGAACGTAGTCCATGCCGCTGTGTTGTTGCTAGGTAACCATGCCAAGTCCGTCATCTCGGCTTCTTCTTCTCTTTTTTATTAATCTATTCCTGGTTTATTACTGTGTGTAGATGCCACAAGGTGAGATAAATAACCTAGTACGGTTCGGGTAGATGTTAGCATGGTGTACTGTGTAAGTTAATGCTGTTTAACGCCGGTGTGCTGTTGAAGCTAATACAATAATATGCTAGCTGTCGTCTGTGATTTCCATGAGGTGATTTGTGTGTTCCATGACCCATGTATTACATCTGAGTGACTCATATAGTCATCTTAGTTAATTTATTATTGTATGTATATATTTGTTATAAGCGACCGTGTCTTAAAAGACACGGTCACTGGAGCAGCCAACCAGGCCCCCACGGGAAAGAGGGTCTGGAGAGCGCAGCCTTGACTTTCATTCTGGAGGGGGGGGTGGCTCTGCCGCCGGAGCTGTCACCGCCACCGGAGCTGTCACCGCACCCCCCCACTGGCCGTGTTCTGATCAGGTTTTGAGAAACACCGTGCTTCTGACAGAACCGCGCGAGCTCAGGGGCAAAGTGCCGGGGGCCGCAGAACCCGCCGCCGGGTTCGGACGCGCCCCAGACACCGCCTGGCAGTCGCGGATCAGCGTGGTAGAATCGCTGTGCGAGACAGGGCGGATCGACCTCGCACCCCCACCTGGGGACCACACGGGAGTCCCCTCCCAGGAGCCTGGACGTGTCAACGCACCCGCTGTGGTGAAGGAACCGACCACCGGGCCTTATTATGGCCGGAGGAGGCCCTTCTCGGGCGGGTATTTTACTTTGCCTTTGCTGTATTATTACAAACCGCAGTGAATAAACCTTCACTGAGGACATCTGTATCCGTGTTCTTTAATCAGAATCACAACCCACACCTTGCCAGTCTAAACCAAATCCTGGAGACAACCTCACGCTCTCCGCTTCATTAATAATGAAAATAGTTCATAACTAAGGAACATTTTATTGCAAAAGTCCAACTTTATAATCAAATACAAATACACACATTTTAAAAAAAATATATGTAAATGGTCTCTGGTATTGTTCAGGGGGCCGGACCAAGTGCGGAGGTAATATCTTCTTCTTCGGGCCGGCTGGTTTGTTGACATAAAAAAGGATAAAATAATAGAACTGGCATGCCATATGATGGGTGCCAATCCAAAAATGATAAAATAGAAAATAAAGTTTTCAGCACTCTCAAATAAGTATGTAGCATTGTAATTCATGCATACCAACAGTGGCGTGACCCATGTTAAACAACAGTCAAGGACCTGCCAGTGATTATCAACCAGCTTATACAAATTATTGGAATAATGTCATAAAAAGACAAATACAAGTAAGAAATATATTATAGTAAGAAAAATAATAAGTAAATCATTCAAAGACATATATTGCATTCTGTGACTGCAGCAACCACATAAGGAACCAATCGATTTTACACACTAGCAATATATATATTTATATATATGCTAGTGTGTAAAATTAATCAATGCCACCCTGCGCCAACGGGTGTGTCCAGCCGCCGCGCAAACTCACACAAGTCTACCTCTCCATTCCGTTCACTGGTGCATCCTTCCTCCGTCCATCTCCTTTCCTCTCACTGGCATAAGTGGAAATGAGGGAGAAGAAAGGACGTGCAATGGATTTAACACAGCTGATTTAGATCTGCACCATTAGCTCCTCTCCTCACTCTTAAATGGTCATCCAGATGCATGCCATGACACCACTTGACTGGGTCCGTTTAGGTTTTTTTGTTTAAACAGGATTTTGATTTCACTTAGGAATCTTTATGGTTCTTAAGTTTTGTTCTTTTAGTTTTGGGTTTGTAGATGATCAGTGGTTCTATTTTCAGGTTGAATTTCATAAACCCATAACATGCACACTCTTGCAAGTTTCTGTCCCGCCCCGCCCACACGCACAGATATAATATATAATATTTTGTCCTTCTCCCACCGGCACCCCAAGGATGGCGGCAGATTGCTTACCCACTCCACAGTGTAAAGCCAAACATTCAGAATAATTAAATATATTAAGTTGTGAATACTCAAAGTTTCAGTAATAGTACTACTAACTCAAATGTGTTAAGTTGCTGTAACATGTTCTTCTTTGTAAGTAGCTACTTTCAACTAATATTTTTTATTAAGGGGAACTATTGTGGATATAAGTGAACATAACTTTATAACATATGAGGTTCAACTTAGTGGAAATAAGGCATGAAATGCTGAGAATGATATTGTAGCAACTGGTATTTCTATTGCTTCAAATAATCTATACCTAATGAAATTACCGTAAATTCCGGACTATAAGCCGCTACTTTTTTCCCAAACTTTCAACCTTGCGGCTTTTTCAGTGATGCGGCCAATTTATGTAATTTTTCTAACGGCCGCCAGAGGCGCTCGAGTAGAAAAGGTAAGATTTAGACCGGTGGAATATATGCGTCGAGGAAGACTGAATGAAAAAGGAGGGGCGGAACAAACGCGGGGTGACGGGTTTCAGTGGGACCGGTAAAAGGTGACGGACAGGTGTACAGGGGGTAAAAAGTTGCTTAAAGAAAAACCCGCGGCGGTGTGTGAGAGAAGACAGAGGCTCGACCAGACCCTGTGGATTATTTTTGCACGTTGGCACGGAGGAGTTTGACCTGAACTCTCTGCAAAAGAGAAAGTTATCGCTGACTCTGCGATAGATGAGGCGAGGCGGCGACCAGCCACCTGTTTGTGGATGCGGCGACCAGCCACCTGTTTGTGGATGCGGCGGACATTTTTCCCTACCTTACCTTTGGAAATATGAACTTTTTTTTCCTTGGATTACTTTCAACGGGACCCGGACTCTGCAGGTCTGCATCAAACCTTAAGTATCCTTTTCCGTTCATTTTGCCGGCTGTGATTTTTGGACTGTGGACTTTAACCCTTGTGTGGTCCTTCGGGTCAAAGAGAGCCGGTGGTTCACAAATGTACCTTTTTATACGTACTGTAGGATGCCATTGCTTACTACTGAAAACAGTAATATATCCTTGGGGGGTGGGGTGATGAGTCTATGGAACTGAACTTTGGAATCTGGGTTTTTAAGACCCGATTGTAGGACACAGCCAGTGTCCCTTTTACGAAGGACCGCACAAGGGGTAATGAAGGACATTTAGTTTCATTCGTGGGACTTGAAGTCAGGTTTGGGTTAATTTTGTGTTTGTGTTACATGTTTTAATGTGGGCACATGCGGCTTATATACAGGTGCGGCTTGTGTATGTACAAAATCGGTTTTCCTCTTAGAATGAGGTGGGTGCGGCTAATAATCAGGTGCGCTCTATAGTCCGGAAATTACGGTAAACCTGAAAATAGAACCACCAATCACCTCTGGGGCTCTGTAGAATATGGATTGTTGGGGTTATGTAGTAAATTGGAATGTGTCTGACACTCTAGAAACTTGTCTGTGATGTTGCGGTAACGTGTGCGCTCTGTGTGCCGGTCTGCAAATCTACCACTCGACTGGCTGCACCGCACTTAGACATTCCTTGAGGTGGCAAGTTTGGTGCATATAAGACAATAAAAAATTGCAGAGAGTGAAAATTGTCATTACTATCACTGATCATCATTACCATCACAATCACTTTTGTGATGGTAATTGCTTACATATGTGGGCATCAAAAAAGTCAGCCTTCTACCTCATTTCTATAAATGTTCCTTTGGAGCACCTAATTTGCATACAACAATGTAAGTAATTTTTTGTAAAAACATTATTGCTTTCTAAAATGTTGAGCGTGATGGTAATGACAGATGGATGAGGGACAGCAATATTTAACTATAAATAAATTGCAAATTGAACAAATATAAACTATATGAATGTGAAAAATTTATTGTTAAGCTGTTATGAGGAAATGCAAAGTAAAGTTTTAATGATTTTAGCAGTTTTATTGCTTAATTATTGAGGGGAAGTCAAAAAGTCGGGGTTGGGGACAAACCCAAAACAGTGAAATTTGAATTTTCAACACACTGAAAAAGTATTAAAATGTCATCATTAAGACACTTGTTTTTTTTCTAAACATTTTTTTCTTGAAAATCTACCCTGGGGACAGAAAAACTTCCCTAATTAAATAATCACACATATATATATATATATATATATATATATATATATATATATATATATATATATGTATATATATATATATATATATATATATATATATATATATATATATATATATATATATATATATATATATATATATATATATATATATATATATGTAGAAAAGTGTTTTTAACCCTTTGATGCATACTGGTCACTCCAGTGGAGAGTTATTCGAAAACTGTATAATCATGGGTTTTGTTGTTTTAGTTCAGATCATTACATTCATATCATTGTCTGTTCTTAACACCTGATCTGCACTAACATGTTTACCTGTAAATCAATTAGTTGTTGTTATTAGACAGTCTCTTCCTGTAAAACATTGCATTGAAAATGTTTTATTTCATCGTGTTTTGATATTGTGTTTTAAATAAGTTTCTTTGCATCAAAGCTTAACAGTTTTTCCAGCTGCGTGGACATTTTAGTGACTCCATAACAAATGGGTTCATAATTAACCATTCAGTCACATTATTTTTTTCAGCCTAAAGATAAATAAAAACACTTAGGAAAAAAAATCTTGACTAAGGTTCTCATAATTCATGCATCAAAGAGGTAAGATATTTTTAGGGTTGTGTTTAAAATTTGCATCTGCATCAGACGCCAAAAACTAACTTTTTTAACATTTCCTTGTTTTTAAATTTAAAATGTAAAAATTTTCAGTAACAGTGTGAGGAGGTCTGGAATAGATCCCATTAAGGCTATGTTTATATGGTGACGATGAAAATAGAAGATGCAAAAGTAGCGTCTCATCTTCAATTTTTCAACTGCATTTAGACAAGTGTTTTGAAGAGAAAAACCTTGTTTGTACAAAGATGCAACAGTAGGCAAAATACAACTGGATATGCCTGCCAGGCCGCTAGGTGGTAGTTGTGATAGACCACCGACATGTCCTTTCTGTTTTTGATGTATGTAAATGGACTGCACTCCTTGGTGCTCAAAGCGCTTTACATTCGCCTCACATTCACCCATTCACACACACACTCATACACCAGTAGGTTTCTATGGTTCTGTCAGACCTACCAGGAGCCTAAGTCAGGGTTCAGTGTCTTGCCCAAGGACACTTCGACTGTGACGGACCGCAGGGAACCCAAGTGCAGAACAGGAGACACTTCTTTACAAAAGAATCTACTGAGGGGGAACTAGAGTTGATCTCAGTGTCGGGGAACAGAGGGGGCAAGTATCCATTACCCACCTCAAACGGGGTCAAACCTGTAGACGAGTTGACTAGAGTGTTGTGTGCGTATTCTACCCATAATAGTTGCTTGGACCACTGTCCAGGATCCTTAGATGTCATGCACCGAAGAAGAGACTCCAGTTCCTGGTTGGCTCTCTCAGACTGCCCATTGGTCTGAGGGTGGAAACCTGAGGAAAGACTCACAGAAGCCCCAATTAGATGACAGAACTCCCTCCAGAAGGAGTAAGTGAACTGTGGGCCCCGATCCGATACAATATCTGCGGGAAGTCCATGTATCCTAAACACATGCTGTAACACAATTTGTGCAGTTTCCTTGGCTGAAGGAAGTTTGGGCAGGGGGACAAAATGACCATCTTACTGAATCTATCGACAATAGTAAGAATAACGGTGTTGCCATCCGAAGGGGGCAAACATGTAACAAAGTCGAGAGAGATATGGGACCAGGGGCGATGGGGCACAGGTAGAGGCCGGAGATGACCTGCAGGCACGTTTCTGGAACTTTTATTCTGTGAACACACAGGACAAGCATTAACATAGGCGGTGACATCCTCTTTTAAGGAGGGCCATCAAAACCTCCTCTTGACCACCTCAAGAGTTCTGTTGATCCCTGGATGACAGGTCAGATTCGACCCATGGAGCTACTGCAGAAGTTTGCTTCTGAAGGAGAGAGGCACAAACAGGTGAGAGACAGGGCAGTTACTGGGCCCCGGTTCATTCTCCAACGCAGTCTTAATTCTTTCTTCTACATCCCATCTTATGACTGCGACTCTGGATGCCTTGGGAAGGATGGGTTCAGGATCTCCCTCTTCCTCCTCAGAGGAGTGGAACTGTCGGGATAGAGCGTCAGGCTTTATGTTGCGAGACCCTGGACGGTAGGAGAGGCAAAAATCAAAGCAATTAAAAAATAAAGACCAACGTGCTTGCCTGAAGTTGAGCCTCTTGGCGGTTCTTAGGTATTTCAGGTTCTTATGGTCAGTCCATAGCACAAATGGTTCCCTAGCGCCCTCCAGCCAGTGTCTCCACTACTCGAGAGCCAGCTTGACCGTCAGTAGTTCACGATTCCCAATGTCGTAATTTCTCTCTGCAGGGGATAAACATTTAGAAAAAAAGGCACAAGGATGCATCTTATTGTCCGAACAATTTCTCTGGGAAAGTACTGCCACTACTCCCACACTGGAAGCATCGACCTCCACCACAAACTGTCTGACCGGATCGGGAAATTGGAGCATGAGGGCGGAACTGAAAAGGCTCTTTAATTTAAGGAAAGCCTGATCTGCATCTCGGTTCCACCGAAAAGGAACCTTGGAACCTAAGCAATAGTGCTATAACCTCAAATGAACCTTCGGTAGAAATTTGCAAACCCCAGGAACCGTTGGAGCTGCTTGCGAGTCTCGGGAGCAGGCCAGTCGGTTACCGCAGCTACCTTTGTGGGGTCCATTTGGAGCTGATCCTGGCCCACAATGTATCCTAGGAAGGAGACCGTGAGGACATGAAACTCTCACTTCTCTGCCTTGACGTACAAGGAGTTCTCGAGAAGCCTCTGGAGAACCTTCTGAACATGGTGAACGTGCTCCTGTTCAGAACGAGAGAAAATCAGAATATCATCGAGGTAGACGAACACAAACTGATTTAAAATATCCCTTAATACTTTGTTAATGAGGTTCTGAAAAACTGCAGGAGCGTTAGTAAGCCCAAAAGGCATGACTAAATATTCGTAGTGTCCTGAAGGTGTGTTAAATGCGGTTTTCCACTCATCTCCATCTCGGATGCGTACCAGATGGTAAGCATTCCGCAGATCCAGCTTGGTGAAGATGGTGGCGCCTTGAAGAAGTTCGAAGGCTGAGGAGATGAGTGGCAAGGGGTACCTGTTTTTGACAGTTATCTCATTTAACCCCCTGTAGTCTATACAAGGTCGAAAAGTCTTATCTTTCTTGTCAACGAAGAAAAATCTGGCTCCCGCCAGAGAGGATGAGGGTCTGATGATTCCTGCGGCTAGAGCATCACTAATGTATGAATCCATAGCTTTACGTTCAGGAGCGGAAAGAGAATATAATCTCCCTTTAGGAGGGGAGGTACCTGGCAGGAGATCAATGCAGCAGTCATGGTCCCAGTGAGGAGGTAATGATGTTTGCCTTGGCTTTGCTGAATACCTCCCGGTAGTCCGAGTAAACAGTAGGGACATTGTTCAGGTCCTGAGGTGTTGCCGAAGGTGCAGGTCTAGGAACAAGCTCCCTCTGCTGGAGACAAATGGATAGGCAACTCTTTCCCCAACTCAGTACTGACCCTGTCTGCCAATCCAAATGCGGGTTATGCCGGTGGAGCCATGGGTATCCTAGAATCACAGGAAGATCAGGTGAGTTCAGAACAAAAAATGTAACAGTTTCGAAGTGATTACCAGCAGTAATCATTGGCACCGGCTCAGTCTGATGGGTGATTCTTGCCAAGAGGTGGCCATCCAATGCATGGGCAACTACTGGTTCTTTGAGGGCACTGACAGATAACCCAAGCTGTTTGACCAGCTCTTTTTCCATAAGATTACTGTCAGCCCCAGAATCAATGAAAGCGGAAAGGGTGATGGATTCACCCTTTGGTCGGAGTTGAACATGGAACAAGGGTCGGGGAGTGGGAGCAGAGGAAGTGGAACGGCTCAGCAAGATGCCCCCTCTTAATGCTGAGCCTGTTCTTTTAACGAACAGCCCTGAATGTAATGTCCAGAGCCCCCGCAATAAAGACACAGGTTCTCTCTACGACGTTGTTCCCATTCCTGCAGAGATAACCTGGTTCGGCCCATCTGCCTGGGTTCCTCTCCCATCGTGCGGAGACTGCGGGATGAAGCATGTGAATCCCTGAATGAACTGCTTGGTTCTCCCCTTTCTCTTCTTCTTTCTCTTAAATGATTGTCCAAAATAATCGTTAACCGAATTAATTCCTCAAGTGAGGTGGGGTCATCCCGCAGTGCAAGCTCATCCTTCAGCTCAGAATTAAGGCTCCTATGGAACAGAGCACTGAGAGCCTTATCCTCCCATCCACATTCAGCAGTTGCGATGCGAAAAGTGATGGCGTACTGAGCTACTGAAGAGTTTCCCTGCTTTAAGGAAAACAGCTTGGTCTCTGCCTCTCTGCCCCTAACTGGATGATCGAAAACCAGTAACATCTCGTTCACTAATCGATCATAGTTCATCTGAAACTCTGGATGCTGGGTAGAAACTGCCAGAGCCCATGCTGCTGCCTGTCCAGAGAGCAAACTCATAACAAAAGCGGACTTGGCCTCAATGGTAGCATAACTGAGTGGTTGTTGACTGAAAACCAGGGAACATTGGTGGAGAAACTGACCGCATAGACCCAGGTCACCATGATACCTGACTGGGGTGGGCATGTGAGGTTCCCGGAGTGAACTGTAGACCGACGAGGTTGCCACCGGAGCGGATGTGATGGCTGTTGTGACAGGAGGCGGAACTGCGGTGATCCCAGCTGGCGGAGTCTGAGGTGAGAGCTGAATGTCCATGGAGCTTAGCTGGGCCCGCATCTCTGACATGGCAGATCCTAGCTCCTTCATGCCAGAACAAGAAGCCAGAACGTTCAGAGCCTCACTGTGCTGAGTTGTCACTTCATCCTGGCCGTGAACTGCTTCTAATAAAGCCTCTAGTTCTGCTGGGTTCATGGGGGCCAGATTATACTGTGACGGACCTCAGGGAACCCAAGTGCAGAAGAGGAGACACTTATAAAAGTCCAAGCAGTTATTTATTAACGGACTGTTCAAATACACAATACAGCAGAGAGAGGTTGTGTCCCCTTTAAAGTCTTTCAGGGTTCTGAAGGAATACCGACTGAGGTCAGCAGATCTCTTCTCGCCTGAGGGCGAGGCTGGATCCGAGCCGGTTCTGGTCCAAGGTCGGGGGTGGCGGCGGGTCTCGAAAGTCGATGTCCGTTCCGGGCGGGGTCGGGGCAGGCAGCTGGGGTCGGGGTCGGTGCACGGTCCAAGGTCAGGGCAGGCGGCGAGGGGTGTAGCGGAATCCGGTCCAGGTTCAGTACCAACAGAATCAGGCAGAATACACAGCCAGAAAACAGAGGTCAGACAGAAACAGGTCTGGTACACGGAACACAGATCAGAGAGTTTGCTGGAGAATCAGAGGAATGGATCATGATAATCTGGCACTGACTCAGGTCTGAATGCAGTTTTATATACTCCTCACCTGATGAGTTCAGCTGAGCTCACCAGGTTAGTAGCATCTAATGATTGGCCAGGGAAACAGAACTGGGTGAAAGGTGAAACACAGAGCAGAGACACAGAGGCAGAGAAAACACACAGACAAAGAGGAAACAGAAAGCTCAAAGATACAGAATATGACATCGACATGTGGACAGCCACAACCGCCCGTATGTAATTGTACACCCGTCTCTGTTTGGCTATTGTATGTGTGTAATTTCTGTACAATAGCTGAAATGACTCCTGTACAGTGCAGCTGGAACATCTGTGGGATCCAGGTTGTCCAACATGTTTGTTGCTTTACCTGCTCGGTGTATGAATGTAATGTGAACGTATATGCAACGTGAACATATGTGACGTAAACACGCATGAACATGTGGGTTTCTTGCCGTTCAGACAAAGACACGATCTGGCTCGTCTTCAATACGCCCCACTCTGGAAGGAGTCTAACAATTTGTGCATATTAATAATAATAATAATAATAATAATACATTTTATTTGTATAGCGCTTTTCTGGACACTTAAAGATGCTTTAGATTAGTGCAAAAACCATAAAAGCAGTACACATAGGACAATTACATGACACAGGACAGAACATGAGGACACGGCACATTAATCACACATTCAGAAAAGGTGAGTTTTGAGATGGGATTTGAATAGTGGGAGGTCTGTACAGTCACGGATGTGTTTGGGGAGGGAGTTCCAGAGGGTGGGAGCAGCGATGGAGAAGGCTCTGTCACCCCAGGTCCGGTGCTTGGTTCTGACTGGAGGGGACAGGAGGGTGGAGTCGGGGGAGCTGAGGCTGCGAGAAGGGGTGTGGCAGTGGAGCATGTTGGTGAGATTACACATTCAAGATATGGGTATATGTTTTATTGGTGCACAAAATGAACCGTCCATTAACTTCACTGTGTTTGGGAGAACAAAACCATTAAAATGAATGACCTCATCATGTATCATATGAGTCAGGTACATGTTTTGAGCCTTGGGGTTTGATTGAACCCAGATTAAGAACCACTGCACTAAACTCTTAGTAACAGAAGCAGAAAATTGTTCAAATTGTGTCTAATTTTCTTTAGACATTTCAGGTTGTTTACATGTGTCCGGGTTATTCACATTTTATTGCCACAGGATAGTTTGTAAATGTAAAACAATGGCAAAAATTTTAAGTCATCATTTATTGGCAAAGAAAAAAAGTAAGAAAATATGGAGTCATTTAATAGGTTATTATATTCTTCAATCCATAGGCTGTTGGCAGGCCACATTTGTTTGTATTTGAGACCCTGATTTAAGATGATTATCTTGAGACTCATATCTGTTACTTAGGTGAACCTGAAGGACTTCTGGGAGAGTGGCGAGTGGGAAATCATTGATGCGCCTGGCTACAAGCACGACATCAAGTACAACTGCTGTGAAGAGATCTACCCAGACATCACCTACTCCTTCTACATCCGGCGCCTGCCACTCTTCTACACCATTAACCTGATCATCCCCTGCCTACTCATCTCCTTCCTCACAGTGCTGGTCTTCTATCTCCCTTCTGATTGTGGAGAGAAGGTCACGCTCTGCATCTCTGTCCTGCTCTCCCTCACTGTCTTCCTGCTGGTCATCACAGAAACCATCCCTTCCACGTCGCTGGTCATCCCACTCATCGGAGAGTACCTGCTCTTCACCATGATCTTCGTCACGCTCAGCATCGTCATCACCGTCTTTGTGCTCAACGTACATTACCGCACGCCTGTGACCCACACCATGCCGGGCTGGGTGCGTTTGGTGTTTCTCAAAGTGCTGCCGAGGATCATGCTGATGCAGAGGCCGATGAACGGAGACGGCATGGCGGGGGGTTGGGACAGTGGTGGGGAGGCAGGAGGAGGAGAAGGGAAGAAGAGGAAGAATAGTTTAATTCAGGTGAGTTGGCCCTTTTATGATGAAAAACACATGAATAGAAAAGAATTACGGAAACACTTTACTTGACGGGTGAGTTCATAACACATTCATTGCAGCTTTCATAAACTGCACATAAAGCATTCACAAATGCTTCATGAGATATTCATAACAAACCTTTCATGAATGTGGAAGACAGAATGATGACAAATTTCGAAAATAAAAGTCCAACAATCACAAAGTATTGCGGCACGGACCATTATTTGACAGCCTCTTGCTGGAGCAGGTGGGAAAGGAGAGATGTGGTTGTGGCACATGTTCTCTGGAGTCCTGCAAAAAAGGGAAAAGTGCCAAATGTTTTTTTTTTTTTTAAATCTGGGGCAGATATGTAGGCGAATGTTGCATCCCGAAGGCAGATTTGTATGCACCCCCCACCCCCGCCTTGCAGGACAGAATAGCTTTACTAATAGCCTAATAATAATAATAATAATAATAATACACTGCCCACAGAAAAGTTGAGCTGAAAAACAGCCTGTTTATTAATGGTTAGTAAAGTTTGTTTTGTTTTTATTTAGTTGATTAAACAGCCTATCACATAAGCCAATCATAAAAGGCAACCACAATAACACAACTAAATACATGACTATGATATATTCATAATCATGAACATATTAATGCACTAAATTATTAAACTCCAAGTCAGGATTTCTGAGCTTGTGATTGGGTGGGCCCAACTGTCAATCAGGATGGCTAATACCAGGCCCGCCCACAGATTTGTTCATGGAACTAAGTTTGGGATGGTGTTGGCTGTTGGCCAAGCTTTTCTAAATATTTTCTGAACTTGAGTCAACATCATGTACACATTTTGAGTGAAAATAAATGCACATTAGAAACAGTTGCCATGTATTGCCTCCGCTAAGGAGGTTATGTTCTGACTGTATACAATATTACTCAAAAAGTTATGGACAGATTTCAATGAAATTTTCATAACAGCTTGGGAATGATACAAGGACCAATCAGTTAGATTTTGGGGAAGATCCAGAAGATATCCTGGATTCTGAATCACTTTGAAATTTATGCTCCATTTACAGTGTTTTAAAAAATGTGATGAAAAATAATCAGTCCGCACAAACTTACATTACAAATACTGGTCAGCTGAACGTACACCAGTTTACCTCCTAATGTTAAATTGAGTGATTACGAATACTTCACAACTTGTATAGTAAAGTAGCATTTGATATAGACTTCATAACATATTCATGGCTGGAGAGATTACATTAATATACAGGTTACACAAATATGAGTCAGCTGGATGTAAGCTACCAACATTGATTACAAATACTGCACAATTTGTATAGTAAAGTGACATTTGATGTAATGTCATAAGACATTCATGAAATATTTACAAAAACTGGAGATTAAATGGTATTCTTTGTGAAATACTGGAGGCAAATTTAAAACCCAAAACATTTTCCAAATATGAATAACTCATTAAGTAATTGTTCAATGAAAGTTTCATTTTCATAACAGTGCACAAAACTGCAAAACAGGCTATTGTTATAGCAAAAGTTAAATGATATCTTAAGAAAGAAAAACCTGGTTCCAACAGTAAAACATTAAAAACTTAGAAACCAAACCCACCATTATTTGTCAGTATATACAATGGGCAGCACCTTCCCAATTTTTTTTTCTCCATTGTTTAATTTGTTCTTCAATAGTAATTGCAGTAATTGCTTCCCGGCAGCGCTGAGTAAAGATGTCTGCAAACAAGAACAGAGAAATATGATTACTGATCTCCGCATGATAGGATATCATATCATAGGATACGAAAACCATAGAATACAATATCAGTTTCATTTAATTCTTACTTATTACTAGCTAGTCAATGATTATCTAGTTATGCGCTTCAGTGTTGCGTTCCACCCATTTTTATTTACATAGATTGTGCTTGTTAACATCCATAATAGAACTACGGTATAAATAACACAGCAGCTAATGTAATGCTATCTACCCATGGTAGCTCACTTCAATACCGTTGGAAATCTTTATTTAGGCATATTTATCACTGCGAGGGAGAACGTCTGGTAGTTGGCTAAGATGACCGTAGCTAAAGGTAGTTGCTAACTATTATCATTTTCAGGTGTTGTATGCTAGCTGCTAAAAAGATACATGAATAAGTACTGAATAAGATGTTATCAAGTGGTTTTGTCTATCACTCCTGCCTTAGACAACAGCTGACAATCGCTTGTCACTTCCAATAGTGAGTTACAGGAAGGTAGATACTAGATTGAAATGACGGGGAGAGACTATGGTCCGGACGTTTTGCGCAACTGCAGATTCCGTTGCTATGGCAGATGAATGGGGTGCATTTCATTGGACATACTTCTTCACGGCATGCTTTTATTTATTTTTCCTTTCATGTGGAGTGTTTTGTCAAATCTAAGCACCATGTGGATGGAATATAGTTTTTTCTTATTTATTATATTCATCTGAAACCTGATTAGAGTACTGACTCATTCAATACTGTTTTTCTTTATTCAGTTTCCTGTACACCAGTGAAACTAGACAGAGAGGAAGGCCATGGTGATGCAAAGTGACATTAAAATGATAAAATGACAGTGAAATAAGGCATCAATGATTTGCAGCAGGTTTATTTTTAACAAGTCAGATATGTTTCACAATATATATATGTATATATATATATATATATATATATATATATATATATATATGTATATGTATATATATATATATATATGTATATGTATATATATATATATATATATATATATATGTATATATATATATATATATATATATATATATATGTATGTATATGTATATGTATATGTATATATATATATGTATATACATATATGTATATATATATATATATGTATATATATATATATATATATATATATATATATATATAATATATATATATATATATATATATATATATATATATATATATATATATATATATATATACAACGGGTTTTTTATATATATATAAAAAACCCGTTTGGGTTTTGTTTAAACAGGGTTTTGATTTCACTCAGGAATCTTTATGGTTCTTAAGTTTTGTTGTTTTAGTTTTGGATTTGTAGATGATCAGTGGTTATAATTTCAGGGTTGATTTCATAAACCCATAACACACACTCCTGCAAGTTTCTGTCCCGCTCCAGCCCACACGCACAGATATATTATAAAGTATAATATTTGGTCCTGTTCCCACCGGCACCCCAAGGATGGCAGCAGAATGCTTACCCACTCCACACTGTAACGCCGAATGTTCAGAATAATTAAATATATTAAGTTGTGAAGACTCAAAGTTGTTAAGTTGCTGTAACATGTTCTTTTTAAGGAGCTACTTTCAACTAATATTTTTTATTAAGGGGAACTATTATGGATATAAGTGAACATAACTTTATAACATATGAGGTACACCTTAGTGGAAATAAGTCATTAAATTGTGAGAATGATATTGTAGCTACTGTTATTTATATTGTTTCAAATAAACTATACCTGATGCAATTAAACCTGTAAATAGGACCACTGATCACCTTCCGGGGCTCTGTAGAATAGTCATTGTTGGGGTTATGTATTAAATTGGAATGTGTCTGACACTTATCTGTGAGGTTCTGGCAACGTGTGCGTTCTGTGTGCCAGTCTGCCAATCTACCAGTAGACTGGCTGCACCGTGCTTAGACGTTCCTTCAGGTGGGCGAGCTTGGCACACTGTCTAAAGTCAGTGAATCTGTCACTGTGCCGAACCTTCCACAAGTGCGCTGCCACACTCATCTTGGCGCACGAAGGTCTGCCAAACCACCAAACTGTGCAGTGCTAGTTTCCGGCTGGCGTAGAGCAGAGTCCGCCAGCTTGCACACCCTGCACTGGGCCCAGAAACTAGAGCCCATCATGTGCAGAACCACAACAGCAGAATTAAAGTGTCTCTCTTTATTTTTAGGCCTTTTTTTAATTTCAGCTTTCAAATATCACTTTGTAACAAAATATTTTGACAGTTTAGAGTGTGCTACCAACATAAACCTTAAAACAAAAGTATGTTTCGCTCCCTGAGGGAGCGCAACATCTCCCACACATTCTGTTCAATTTTCAATTCAATTCAATTCAATTCAATTTTATTTATAAAGCCCTAAATCACAACAAAGTCGTCTCAGAGGGCTTTACAAAAACACAATCAGCTACAGAAATACATGAAAAGTCCCAGGCATCCCCTGTCCTTAGACCCTACTTCTCGGCAAGAAAAAACTTCAAAACCCAGTGGGAAAAAGAAGAAATCTTGAGGAGAACCACATTGAAGGAGAGATCCACTCCCATGGACGGACAGGCTATAGATGAATGTCCATGTATAAATGCAGGAAGGGGGGCTGGTCCAGACAGGCAGGGGCGGTGGTCCGGGATCACAGGTCTGCACAGGCGAGATACTGCAGATCCTGTCGTCCATGGCTCCCATGCAGACACTGTCAGGAGAGCCACCACTCCCCCCCCGGGGGGGGGGGGGGGGGGGGGGGGGGGGACACACCAGATGACTAGTCGTGAACAGACTTGGTATGAAAGATAGGCTGTAAAAATTACAGAAACAGGTGTGAGGGAGAGAAAGAGAAGAAAGAAGGAACTCGGTGTACTGTACTTCCCCCAGCATTCTAACTCCTAGGGCAGTCTAGACTGAACTGTGACTCATACATCACATCATTTTTAACTAACCTGACCATAGGCTTTCTCAAACAGGAATGTTTTAAGCCTAATTTTAAATATAGAGACTGTGTCGGCGTCTTTAATATTAAAGGGAAGCTGATTCCATAAGACAGGGGCCTGATAACTAAAGGCTCGAGCTCCTACTGTACTTTTAGAAACCCTAGGAACTTTCAATAAACCTGCATTCTGAGAACGAAGGGTTCTATTGGGTTGGTACGGAACCAGATCATCTTTAAGATAAGAGGGGCCCATACCATTAATGGCTTTATGTGCTAGGAGGAGGATTTTAAATTCAATTCTAGACTCAACTGGTAGCCAATGAAGGGTTTGGAGCACAGGGGTGATGTATTCTCTTCTATTTGATCCTGTTAATAATCTTGCTGCTGCATTTTGAACCAGTTGCAAGCTTTTTAGGGAATATTTAGGACACACTACAAGTAAAGAGTTACAAAAATCCAATCGTGATGTAACAAATGCATGAATTAATTTTTCTGCAGTCGTTTTAGACAGAATATTCCTAATTTTGGCTATGTTGCGCAGGTGAAAGAAGGCTGTTCTGCAAGTTTGGTTAATGTGCATTTTGAATGAAAGATCTGGATCAAATAAAACTCCTAAATTTTTAACTGTGGTGCTGGGTGTTACACTTAAGTTGTCCAGAGTAACTATGTGGTCAGGTAGGGAGTCTCTTGCATTTTTAGGACCAATTATAACGACTTCAGTTTTTTCAGGGTTCAATAAAAGATAATTGGCACTCATCCAAGTTTTTATGTCTTGGACACAAGTATTTAGTTTATCTATTTGCCTGGTCTGATCAGGTTTAATCGATAAATATAGCTGTGTGTCATCCGCATAACAATGAAAATTAATGCCATGATTTCTAATGATGTTACCTAAAGGGAGCATATATAGTGTAAACAAAATAGGCCCAAGGACTGACCCTTGGGGCACGCCATAATTAACTCTGGAGGACTGCGATGATTGTTGAGTGACGTGAACAAATTAGTAGCGATCAGATAAATATGATTTAAACCAGCAGAGGGCTGCTCGTCTAATACCTACAGTGAGAGTAAAAAGTATTTGATCCCTTGCTGATTTTGTTGGTTTGCCCACTAATAAAGACATGATTATTCTATACTTTTAATGGTAGATGTATTCTAACATGAAGAGACAGAATATCAAAACGAAAATCAAGAAAATAACTTGAAGGAATATATATGAATTTATTTGTATTTCATTGAGGGAAATAAGTATTTGATCCTCTAGTATGCATTAGGAGTTCTGGCTTTCACAGACCAGTTACACACTCCCAATCAACTTGTTACCTGAATTGAAGACACCTGTTCTAAATAATCACCTGTATAAAAGACACCTGTTCACAGAATCAGACAATCAGACAGATTCCAAACTCTCCAGCATGGGTAAGACTAAAGAACTCTCTCAGGACCTCAGAGACAGGATTGTTGACCTGCACAAATCTGGAATGGGCTACAAAAGCATTAGCAAGATGCTGGGTATTAAAGTAACAACCATTGGTGCAATTGTGAGAAAATTTAAGGAGTATAACATGACCATCAATAGACCTCGGTCTGGTGCTCCACAGAAGATTTCACCTCGTGGGGTGGCAATGATCATGAGGACAGTGAGAAATCGGCCTGCAACCACACAGCGGGAGTTAGTGAATGACCTCAAGGCAGCTGGGACCACAGTCACCAGGAAAACAATTGGCAACACTTTGCGCCGCAATGGATTAAAATCCTGCAGTGCCCGAAAGGTACCCCTGCTTAAGAAGGCACATGTGGTGGCTCGCCTAAAGTATGCCAATGATCACCTCAAAGATGCACAAAGTGATTGGGAGAAGGTTCTGTGGTCAGACGAGACCAAAATTGAACTATTTGGCCTAAACTCTACTCGTCATGTGTGGAGGAAGAAAAATGCTGCCTATGATCCCAGGAACACTGTGCCCACCGTCAAGCATGGTGGTGGAAACATTATGTTTTGGGGGTGTTTCTCTGCCAAAGGCACAGGGCTACTTCACCGCATCAGTGGGAAGATGGATGGAGCCATGTACCGAGCAGTCCTGAGGGACAACCTCCTCCCCTCTGCTAAGAAGCTGAAAATGGGCCGTGGCTGGGTCTTCCAACATGACAACGACCCGAAGCATACAGCAAAGGCAACAAAGGACTGGCTCAAGAAGAACCATATTAAGGTCATGGAGTGGCCCAGCCAGTCTCCGGACCTCAATCCAATCGAAAATCTATGGAGAGAGCTGAAGGTCCAAGTTGCCAAGCGACAGCCCACCAACCTTAATGATTTAGAGAGGATCTGCAAAGAAGAGTGGGCCAAAATTCCCCCTGATATGTGTGCTCACCTTGTGGTTAACTACAACAAGCGTTTGACCGCTGTGCTTGCAAACAAAGGCTTTGCCACCAAGTATTAAGTGCTTTCGGATAGAGGGATCAAATACTTATTTCCCTCAATGAAATACAAATAAATTCATATATATTCCTTCAAGTTATTTTCTTGATTTTCGTTTTGATATTCTGTCTCTTCATGTTAGAATACATCTACCATTAAAAGTATAGAATGATCATGTCTTTATTAGTGGGCAAACCAACAAAATCAGCAAGGGATCAAATACTTTTTACTCTCACTGTATATCAGATTCTAGTCTGTGCACTAAGATACTGTGGTCAATGGTGTCAAAGGCTGCACTAAGGTCTAACAACACCAGGACCGATATTAATCCAATGTCAGCGGCTAATAATAAGTCATTATTAACTTTAACTAACGCTGTTTCAGTGCTATGGTGGGCACGAAAGCCAGACTGAAACTGTTCAAATAAACTATTATCCTGCAGGAATTGGCACAGCTGTTTAACTATTACTCGTTCTAAAACCTTTGACAGGAAGGGTAAATTGGATATAGGCCTATAATTGGCTAAAATGTCAGGATCTAGGGTAGGCTTTTTCAGAATTGGTTTAATAACCGCATATTTAAATGACTGCGGCACATATCCAGTAGTTAATGAAGTGTTAATTATATTTAGGACAGTGCTAATAATTAGGGGCGGAATCTCTTTAAAGAGTTTTGTTGTAATTGGATCTAAGAGGCAGGTGGCTGATTTGGAAGACATGATAATAGATATGAGATCAGTTTGGTCTACAGTGGTGAAATTATTTAGTGTTACAGAGGGATTTATTAAAGGGCCTAGGTTTGAAAGCGCTACTTTTTCTGATCTAATGTTTGGGAGAAATGTGTCTATTTTGTCTCTAATAGTTGATATTTTATTGTTAAAGAACTGCAGGAAATCATCAGAACAGAGTGTGGATGGAATAACTGGTTCCACGGAGGTGTGGCTGTTTGTCAGTCTGGCTACAGTACTGAACAGGAATCTAGCATTCTTCTTGTTTTCTTCTATTATGGATGAGTAATATCTAGTTTTGGCTGTACGCAAAGCTTGCTTATACTTTATTAAGCTATTTTTCCAGGCATTGAGAGAATCTTCTAAGTTGGATCGCCTCCATTGCCTCTCTAATTTACGTGTTGCTTGTTTAATGGAGCGAGTGTCAGCGTTGTACCATGGGGAGGTTAATCTAACCTTAGTAGTTTTTAACTTGAGGGGGGCAACTATATCTAACGTAGTTTGTAGTGTGAGCATGGTACTATCGACTAACTCATCACTTATACTGGGACTAAATGTGTCCTTTACATAATCACATGACACAGGCACAATTAGTGACTGAATTAACTCTTTGTACTTTGAGACAGCATGGTCACATAGTATCCTTTTCATTTGCGTTTTAATCACTGAGGTAGAAATATCCTCAAACAAAACCTGGAAGGTCATTAAAAAGTGATCTGAGAGTATGGGATTATGGGGAAAAACGACGAGGTCATTAATTTCAACACCAAGTGTTAAGATCAGATCAAGAGTATGTCTGTTTCCTGTCTTTTCTGTTTTGTATCTTTCTTTTTCTCTTTCCACATATTCCTGATATTTCTCAGGTTCTTCCTTTGTTTTTATCTCTGCATTTTTTTTTATCATTGAGCTGGTTACCTGGGGCCATGATGTCTTCCAACAAAAATAATGTAAATTATGGTTGGTCACCTGTGTTGTACCTGAACGAGTTCATTGAACGATCTTTCACAAACTACATCATATTTTTGACGAGCGTGAACGACTCGTTCACTTTTGCCAAATGAACGGGAAGTTGTGAATGCGGTTATTCTTGCATTTATTGAACTGCGCTCTTATGTAGTTCACATTTCGTTCTTAACGCGTTGTAATTATTTGAGTCCTATAAGGTATAAAATGGGATCGAAACACAGCATTATCATAGACGTCATTTTTGTATTACTCTGAACAAATTTTGGCAACATAATGTTGTCGAATAGCCAATGAGAAGTGTTTTGAGCGGGGCAGAGAGAGACAGGGGTGCAGAAAGTTTTTGGGAGGGGAGAAAAAGAGTTAAATGTACAGAGTGTGACCGGTGACCGGAGCAGGTGTTGTCCCGTTCTTGGAAATAAACATTGAAAACGAAAGGAGAGGGAAATTAAGGTACTTAATAGAGATTCCATCCGGGAAGAGGACGGCATTTTCCCCTGATTTCCTGACTACGGACAGGATAACGTCAGGAACGTTTAACTCATTCACTCATTTTCTGAACAGCCAGCCTCACAGTGCCAGCAGTTTTGGAGAATTTTGAGTGATTTTTTGAGACCTAAAGAATATAGACTTAGACTTAGACTTCCTTTATTGTCATTGCACAAGAATACACACAACAGTGGGATTTTTGGCAACGAGACGTTGTTGCTTGGCTTCCGGAGCACACATACTAGATAAATAAGTAAAAAACAGCTAAGGAACAGAGTAAAACAGAATGAATAGTGCAAAAACAGAGTAATTAGTGCAAATAAAACATTTTTAGCAGCTGGGGGGGGGGGCTGTTTCACAACCAGGAGGTAGATTTCTTTCCATTTTATGGATAAGTGCACTGAGAGTATATTGTCCATGAGGTAGATGAATGTGTGTGTGTGTGGGGGGGTTGTTATTTGGCATTTAGCAGTCTGATGGCCAGGGGGAAGTAACTATTCCCGAATCTGGCCGTTCTGCAGCGGATGTTGCAGAACCTTCTGCCAGATGCGAGAGAACAGTCTGTGCTGGGGATGAGTGGGGTCAGAGAGTATCCGGTGGGCTCTGGATATGCAGCGGCTCTCTGCTATGTCCTGGATTGTGGGGAGCGGGGACCCGATGATCTTCTCCGCCGTCCTCACCACCCTCCGCAGAGACTTCCAGTCTGAGGCCCTGCAGCTCCCAGACCAGACGGAGATGCAGCTGGTCAGCAGGGTCTCTATTGTCCCTCTGTAGAAGGTGGTTAGGACGGGGGAGGGGAGAGAGGCTCTTCTCAGCCGTTGCGGGAAGTGCAGGTGCTGCTGTGCCTTCTTTGCCAGGGAGGAAGTGTGGAGTGACCAACTGAGGTAATCTGTGATCTGCACCCCCAGGTACTTGGTTGTGCTCACGATTTCCACCACTGTGTCATTGATGTGGAGGGGTGTGTGGCTGGGTCTGGATCTCCTGAAGTCTACGATGATCTTCGTTTTGTCGACATTCAGGACCAGGTTGTTCACCTTTACACCAGTCTATAAGATGTTGCACTTCCTCCCTGTAAGCCAGTTCCTTATCGTCTTGAATGAGACCCACAACTGTTGTGTCGTCCATGTACTTCAGGATGTGGTTGCTGCTGTACCTGGGGCGACAGTCGTGGGTCATCAGAGTGAATAGCAGGGGGCTCAGAACGCATCCCTGGGGGGAGCTGGTGCTCAGGGAGATAACACTGGATGTATTCTTGCCCACTCGGACAGACTGGGTTCTGTCAGTGAGGATGTCCAGCAACCAGTTGCAGAGGGATGTTCTGAGACCCAGGGGCTCCAATTTGCCAAACGGGTCTTGGGGGATGATTGTATTAAGTGCTGCTGAAGTCCAAGAACAGCATCTGTACATGGGTGTTCCTCTCCTCCAGGTGCTCCAGGCTCAGGTGGAGAGCAGCGGAGATGGCATCCTCAGTGGAGCGATTTTGCTGGTATCCATATTGGTGGGGGTCAAATGGTGGGGGGAGTATGGAGATGGTGTGGTCCTTCACAACCCTCTCGAAGCACTTCATGATGATGGGTGTGAGTGCAATGGGACGAAGGTCGTCAAGGCATGTGATGGCTGGTTTCTTGGGCACTGGGATTATTGTGGCTGACTTGAAACATGGGGGGACGACAGCCTGGTTCACCGAGATGTTGAAAATGTCCGTGAGCACGTGGGCCAGCTGGTCTGCACATTCCTTTATCAGCTGTCCTGGAATGTTGTCCGGGCCTGCAGCTTTCCGTGCATTAACCTTCCTCAGGGCTCTCCGCACTGAAGTGGTTTCGAGCCTGAGTGCCTGTTCGTCGGGGTGGAGGGTGGCTTTCCTTGCTGGTCTATTGTTCAGAGCCTCAAACCTTCCGAAGAAGCTGTTCAGCTCATTTAGGAAGCCGATGTCGTCCTGACAGGGTGTGGATGTGGCTTTGTGGTCCGTGACAGTCTGGATGCCCTGCCACAGTTGTCGGGTGTTTTTGGGGTCCAGGAAGAAGCCTTGTATCTTCTGACTGTAGGCGCGCTTTGCTAAATGGTAAATGGTAAATGGACTGCATTTATATAGCGCTTTTCCACCTTCATGGTGCTCAAAGCGCTTTACTCCTCTGATGGCACGGTTCAGATTCGCCCTCGCTGATCTGAGGTCCGTCGCATCACCAGATTTGAATGCAGCATTACGCTCCTTCAGTCTATCCCGCACCTCCTTGGTCATCCAAGGCTTCTGGTTGGCCCGGGTGACAATAGTCCTGGTGACTATAACCCTCTCCATGCACCATTTTATGTAGCTGAGCACAGATGCAGCGTACTCAGCCACGCGGGTGTTACGCCCTATGGGCTAGGGGAACCAGGGCATACCATAAAAAGGCCCCCCTCCTTCTTCCAGCCTCCAAATAAATAATGCAACTAAAGTAAATCCGATTCAATAATTTTATTTCTTAATAACAAAAAAAGTCAGGGTGTGGCCAAAACAACAAACAAAAAGTTTAACTCTTGAACAGAAAACTCTTATCTAAATAAACAAAAGCACAATTGCTAAACTTCCTAACAAAAAACAGGAGAAAACTGTAAAAACAAAAATGGCTTCCCTCCCCTACAAAATTGGTCTCTTACCATATATCAATATTACAAAATTACAATATTACAAATTTCAATTGAAGCGACACAAGGTCCACAGATCCACAGTGGATATCATTATCTTCTTCCTTTCATGAGCAGCAGCAGCCAATCACCATCAGCCACCTGGACACAGGAAATGGAGGCACACACACACACACATACAGAACTCCACCCTGTGACCAGGAGGATACATCACATCTTACAAAACAATAAAATGACTGAGGGTCATAACACCGATGTTCTGGTTGTCTGTTGCAGCCTCCTTGAATATGCTCCATTCAGTGCACTCAAAGCAGTCCTTCAGTGCAGACATGGCTCTCTCAGGCCACACTCTCACCTTCTTTACTGCAGGTTTTTCTCTGATGAGCAAGGGCTGGTATGCAGGAATTAGCATAACAGAGAGGTGGTCTGAGGAACCAAGGTGGGGTGCTGCTCTGAATGCATTCTTGATGTTAGTGTATGCCCGATCCAGTATATTTTCTCCTCTCGTGGCAAAGTCCACATGCTGGTGAAAGTTTGGGAGTACTGTCTTCATGTTGGCCTGATTAAAGTCCCCAGCAAACAATGAAAACTCCCTCCGGGTGTGTGGATTGCATGCCGCTAATGGCACGGTAGAGGACCTTGAGGGCCTGTTTACAGTTAGCACTGGGTGGTATGTACACAGCTACCGTGATGAAACAGGTAAATTCACGGGGCAGGTAGAAGGGTCTGCATCTCACAATCCTAAATTCTATGTCTGTACAGCAGTGACTGGAGACCAGAGTAGTGTTGTTACACCAGCTATTGTTAGTGTAGATGCAAACGCCCCCCCCTCGGGTTTTACTTGTGAGAGCTTGGCTTCTGTCTGACCTGAATGTTGTTATCCCCTCCAGGCTAATACCAGTGTCTGGGATAGAAGGGGGAAGCCACGTATCCGTGAAAATAAGAATGCAGCAGTTTCTTGTCTCCTGTTTTGAATGTTGAATGTTTTATGGGTTTTATGACTACATAAACACAGAACACATCAAGAGAAAGTGTAGACTTCTATGAAACAACAAAAACAACACTGAAAACGAGGTGTTTGATAGAAAAACAGTCATTTATTCATAAATGTGTTCTAATCAGTGTACTATTTCTCTGTGTGTGATATGCTGTAAAACATTTTCCTGCATGTAACGCCACACGACAGGAAACACACCACATACTGGTCTCACTGCGGCAGCCGCTGCGTGCACAGACACGACACCTCCGTGTTGGCCTGGTCTTCTTGGTGGCGGGCATCAGTTTTTCCAGCCTGTGCCTGGCCATGTTGCCATCCAGCCTACTTTCAGGGTCCATGTGGGGACCTCATGGACGCCATGTTGGGCTCTGGGATTGTGTGCTTCGTCTGCCTGGGCCGTCTCTGCCTCCAGTACCCCATGCTTCTTCCCTGACCACATCCTCACGACCCTGCGTGTGAACTCCTAAAGTGACATTGTTCTGGATTTCTGGCCCTATAAAGAACATATGCGTAAAACATGGCAATTTGGAACATGTAAGCCACAAACTTCATTGACCAGTTTAGGGACCTCCTTATGAAGGGGTAGTAAGCCACATTCTGGTTCAGTTTATCCACGCCATTCATGTTGGGGTTGTAGGCGATCACACACGCTGGTTTAAGCTGGCTCACTCTATTTCTCTGCCCCCTCTGCCACACATCAACCCCTACCATTCTGTCTTGGTGGCAGGTTGTCACCATCTTCACTATTCGTTTGTCCTGCCAAGCTACCACCATCATGCGCCCTTTGTGCTGCACAATTCATTTCCCTGCCCCCAGGTCAGACTTTTTGATCTCCCTGATGATCACTGGCTCTCCCCTGTTTTTCCTGAAGGTTCCACAGACGTTTGTCTGTGCTCTCAGTAAGCGTTCGCACATGGACACAGAATTATAGAAATTGTCCATGTAGACAGTATAACCATGACCCTGGAGATGATCAAGCAGAGAGAACACTATCTCTACCTTCACTGACATAAGGCCGCAAGTTGAAGCAGTACCCTGTCGCAGAGTCAAACAGAATGTACGATTTTATACCATACCTCACCGGCTTTTGTGGGTTATACACTCGGAACGATAGGTTCCCTCGCCACTGCATCATGCCCTCATCAATACAAATGTTTTTTCCTGGCAGGTACAGTTCTTTGCATTTCCCAACAAGATAATCTAACACTGGGCGGACTTTGTAAATTTTTTCACCAGTATTTTGTGTGGCATTGTTGTTGAAGTGGAGGAACCGCCATACAATTTGAAATCTGTTCCTGGACATTGTCCGGCTGAAATATGGTGTTGCATCTATTTCCTCTACACTCCAGTATAAGTCAAGGCTTGGCTTTTTGATGTAGCCAGTGAGGAAACTCAGTGCAAAGAACGTTTTCAGTTCTGGGACTGACACTGGCTTCCAGGCATTACCTCTGCTGTGTGGTAGCGCCTTAGGGTTGGCTTCAAAGTACTGATGATCATACAAGTTTGTCTGATCGCGAATATGCTGCAGCAGCTCATCTGTCACAAACACGTCTAGGTAATCGGCCAGCCCATTGGAGTCCAAGTCCACAGCGGTGTTCTGAGGGCCCAGTGTTGCAGTAAACACCAACCCCAGTGGTTCCGAGCTGGCTTGACACTAGCCCTGGTCCTGGTCCTGGTCCCAGCCCCTAGCTGATACACCTGTAAATGATGTACATATATAGGACAATAATTCATAATGTAATAAATCATTTCATTCTTTTTGACATTGAAGAGGGAAAAAAACAAAAACATATATATATATATATATATATATATATATATATATACAGTGAGAGTAAAAAGTATTTGATCCCTTGCTGATTTTGTTGGTTTGCCCACTAATAAAGACATGATCATTCTATACTTTTAATGGTAGATGTATTCTAACATGACGAGACAGATTATCAAAATGAAAATCCAGAAAATAACTTCAAAGAATTTATTTTAATTCATTTGTTTTTCATTGAGGGAAATAAGTATTTGATCCCTCTATCCGAAAGCACTTAATACTTGGTGGCAAAGCCTTTGTTTGCAAGCACAGCGGTCAAACGCTTGTTGTAGTTAACCACAAGGTGAGCACACATATCAGGGGGAATTTTGGCCCACTCTTCTTTGCAGATCCTCTCTAAATCATTAAGGTTGGTGGGCTGTCGCTTGGCAACTTGGACCTTCAGCTCTCTCCATAGATTTTCGATTGGATTGAGGTCTGGAGACTGGCTGGGCCACTCCATGACCTTAATATGGTTCTTCTTGAGCCAGTCCTTTGTTGCCTTTGCTGTATGCTTCGGGTCGTTGTCATGTTGGAAGACCCAGCCACGGCCCATTTTCAGCTTCCTAGCAGAGGGGAGGAGGTTGTCCCTCAGGACTGCTCGGTACATGGCTCCATCCATCTTCCCACTGATGCGGTGAAGTAGCCCTGTGCCTTTGGCAGAGAAACACCCCCAAAACATAATGTTTCCACCACCATGCTTGACGGTGGGCACAGTGTTCCTGGGATCATAGGCAGCATTTTTCTTCCTCCACACATGACGAGTAGAGTTTAGGCCAAATAGTTCAATTTTGGTCTCGTCTGACCACAGAACCTTCTCCCAATCACTTTGTGCATCTTTGAGGTGATCATTGGCATACTTTAGGCGAGCCACCACATGTGCCTTCTTAAGCAGGGGTACCTTTCGGGCACTGCAGGATTTTAATCCATTGCGGCGCAAAGTGTTGCCAATTGTTTTCCTGGTGACTGTGGTCCCAGCTGCCTTGAGGTCATTCACTAACTCCCGCTGTGTGGTTGCAGGCCGATTTCTCACTGTCCTCATGATCATTGCCACCCCACGAGGTGAAATCTTCTGTGGAGCACCAGACCGAGGTCTATTGATGGTCATGTTATACTCCTTAAATTTTCTCACAATTGCACCAATGGTTGTTACTTTAATACCCAGCATCTTGCTAATGTTTTTGTAGCCCATTCCAGATTTGTGCAGGTCAACAATCCTGTCTCTGAGGTCCTGAGAGAGTTCTTTAGTCTTACCCATGCTGGAGAGTTTGGAATCTGTCTGATTGTCTGATTCTGTGAACAGGTGTCTTTTATACAGGTGATTATTTAGAACAGGTGTCTTCAATTCAGGTAACAAGTTGATTGGGAGTGTGTAACTGGTCTGTGAAAGCCAGAACTCCTAATGCATACTAGAGGATCAAATACTTATTTCCCTCAATGAAATACAAATAAATTCATATATATTCCTTCAAGTTATTTTCTTGATTTTCGTTTTGATATTCTGTCTCTTCATGTTAGAATACATCTACCATTAAAAGTATAGATTGATCATGTCTTTATTAGTGGGCAAACCAACAAAATCAGCAAGGGATCAAATACTTTTTACTCTCACTCTATATATATATAACCTTTTATCTTTCTTTCTTTCTTTGTCCTCCACCAAGAGAAGGGATGGAGGCCCTGCTGGACTCACCACCTGTAACACATAATTACCATAACGATTAGCAACAGGTGCCCATAATATAACTGGAGGAAAATGGTGTTCATGTAACATGAATGGGGGTTAATTCTTACCTCTGTCACGTCCATTATAGGAGCAATCCGGCAATGAGGCTGTGCTGGTGTCAGACAAACAGGGCGGCAGCCATTCATCTGAAGTATCCGGGTCTGGTTCACTGGGATCCTCTGAACTGGATTCACCTGGGCCATGCTGGTGCCCTCGGTCCTTCGAAGGCACATGGTGCACACCACACCCGCTCACTCTGCCCTTCTTCTTTGCTGGCTATCTCCGACCTACTCTCCCTTCTCTTTCCCCCTCACCTGCCACAGTATCTCCTGAAATACTCCTAAACCTGCTTTCTTCCACCACCAGCTGCCTCAGTTTGCTACATCTCTGCTTTTTTGCCATCTTCACTCAAGCTCGTCCTTCTTTCTCTGCCAACCAACAAACCAATTCCCATGGTCCCCCCCTACAGGATTGGGTTGGTAATACACCAAATTTCAATGAGTACACGCCTCATTTACAGTGACAGGCGACAGGACCTCCAGGAACCAGGGGTCTAAAGGCCAGGATGTAACCCGCCCAGAAGGCCCAGTTCTGGGGGTAAAAAGGCGGGGCATTTGGCCCATGGAACAAAATAGAACCAGTGGTCTAAAAGCTGGGTTTTAACCCACCCTAAAGGCCAGAACCTGGGTTAAAAAGGCAGGGCATCTGGACCCTTGGAACCACATAGAACCAGGGGTCAAAATGCCTTTCTTTAACCCAGCCAGAAGGCTCTATTCTGGGGTTATTTGAACAGTTTCAGTCTGGCTTTCGTGCCCATCATAGCACTGAAACGGCGTTAGTTAAAGTTACTAATGACTTATTATTAGCCGCTGACATCGGATTAATATCGGTCCTGGTGTTATTAGACCTTAGTGCAGCCTTTGACACCATTGACCACAGTATCTTAGTGCACAGATTAGAATGTGATATAGGTATTAGAGGAGCAGCCCTCTGCTGGTTTAAATCATATTTATCTAATCGCTATCAATTTGTTCACATCAACCGACAATCATCGCAGTCCTCCAGAGTTAATTATGGCATGCCCCAAGGGTCAGTCCTTGGGCCTATTTTGTTTACACTATATATGCTCCCTTTAGGTAACATCATTAGAAATCATGGCATTAATTTTCATTGTTATGCGGATGACACACAGCTATATTTATCGATTAAACCTGATCAGACCAGGCAAATAGATAAACTAAGTACTTGTGTCCAAGACATAAAAATTTGGATGAGTGCCAATTATCCTTTATTGGACCCTGAAAAAACTGAAGTCGTTATAATTGGTCCTAAAAATGCGAGAGACTCCCTACCTGACCAGATAGTTACTCTGGACAACTTAAGTGTAACACCCAGTGCCACAGTTAAAAATTTAGGAGTCTTATTTGATCAAGATCTTTCATTCAAAATGCACATTAACCAAACATGCAGAACAGCCTTCTTTCACCTGCGCAACATAGCCAAAATTAGGAATATTCTGTCTAAAACAACTGCAGAAAAATTAATTCATGCATTTGTTACATCACGATTAGATTATTGTAACTCCTTACTTGTAGCGTGTCCTAAATATTCCCTAAAAAGCTTTCAACTGATTCAAAATGCAGCAGCACGATTATTAACAGGATCAAATAGAAGAGAACACATCACGCCTGTGCTCCAAACCCTTCACTGGCTACCAGTTGAGTTTAGAATTAAATTTAAAGTCCTCCTCCTTACATATAAAACCATTAATGGTATGGGCCCCTCTTATCTTAAAGATGATCTGGTTCCATACCAGCCCAATAGAACCCTTCGTTCTCAGAATGCAGGTTCATTGAAAGTTCCTAGGGTTTCTAAAAGTACAGTAGGAGCTCAAGCCTTTAGTTATCAGGCCCCTGTCTTGTGGAATCAGTTTCCCTTTAATATTAAAGACACCGAAACAGTCTCTACATTTAAAATTAGGCTGAAAACATTCCTGTTTGAGAAAGCCTATGGTCAGGTTAGTTAAAAATTGTGTGACTCATATGTCATGAGTATGAGTCACAGTTCAGTCAAGGCTGCCCTCTGAGTTAGAATGCTGGGGGAAGACACTGAGTTCTTTCCTCTCTCCTTCACACCTGTTTCTGTCATTTTTATAACTTATCTTTCATACCAAGTCTGTTCATGACTAGTCACCTGGTCCCCCCCTGTATAGTGCAAAGTAAAGTAGTAAAGAATTTAATTCCAGTATTATTTATTATTCACAGAAAGTGCATAGTGTAAAACCGATGGATGGATATAGCTGCTTTTTAACTAAAATTAGATTACATTTTGTTTATTTTATTCTTTTTTTTTTACATAAGAACTGCTAATGTCTGAGGAGTTAAAGGGTTAAACAGTGAATTCCCAGTTTTTATTCCTGATAGTGAACTGTTCATCCGCAGCAGGTAGGAGGTGGCTCACTCAGCTGCCTGGACATCGGTGACCACAAGCTCTGTGTAATGGAGGGCTGCACTGGGAAGAAGTGTCTGTGCCCCTGCCAGCATGGGAAGGAAACCCCAGACACGGCAGACACAGGAAAGATGAGTGGTCAGCTGAGCGTGCAGAGCATCAGCACGGTGGTGGCCTTCTCTTTAGTATCACCTGAGATCCAGCAGGCCATCGAGAGCGTCAAGTATATTGCTGAGAACATGAGGAGCCGCAACAAGGCCAAAGAGGTGAGTGATCTGACTGTGAACTGGGATTAAAGGTGAGTGATCTGATTGAACTGAGATTAAAGGTGTGTGATCCGACTATGGGATGGCTGTGGCTCAGTTGGTAGAACAATGACTGAAGGGTCGCCGGTCCATGTCCCGGCTCTGGCTGTCCACATGTCGAAGTGTCCTTGGGAAAGACACTGAACCCTGATTTAGGCTCTCAGTAGGACCTTAGAAACCTACCGGTGTATGAGTGTCTGGATTTGGGATTGAATGAACTGGGATTAAAGGTGAGTGATCTGACTGTGAACTGGGATGAGTGATCTGACTGGGAATTGGGATTAAACCTGAGTGATCTGACTGGGAACTGGGATTAAACCTGAGTGATCTGACTGAACTGGGATTAAAGGTGAGTGACCTGACTACCATTGGGACTGTGAACTGGGATTAAAATTGAGTGACCTGACTCGGAACTGGTATTAAAAGTGAGAGATTGTAAGGAGTATAAAGTGCAGATATTTATATAAATGTAAGGAGTCTTCTTACAGATATGTATGAACAAATGTAGGGAGGAAAAGTCCAAAGTTTACAGAAAAATAAATAATCCAGTAAAGTACAGAAACCTAAAAAATTTACTTAAATGCGGTAATGAACTACTTGTACTTAGTTACTTCCAGATATGTTCATGGTAAACATACTGCACACAGCGGCATAATGTATTAATTCATGCAAAGGCCACTAGAGTTTGCTCTAGAAATCAGCAACTGTCTAATAATTTTTTTTTTCCCTTTGTTTTCCCTCTTCTCTTTCCCTCTCTATTATAAATACAATAACAGAATTATCCCAAAGGGTAGATGCAGCTTTGATATGTAAAACGTGTGCCTCAGTCAGCTTAGTCCAAACGCCTGTCGCTTCTTCTGACGATATGCTTTGAATGAGATTATCATTTGAATGAGATTTCTTTTTCATGTATGAATTATGTATACATTTCCTGTTGGTTTACAAGAAAAGTATTTTCCCTCTGTAACGGACCACGAAAAACCCAAGCGCAGAACAGGAGACGTATGTAAAAGTCCAAACAATGCTTTATTTTAACACAGGTTAGAATACTGGCACAGAGTGATGAAGACAGGCCCTCGTTCGAGTCTCTAGAGGCTAGGCTGTACTTATCCAAGCCGGGCTCGAAGGTCTTCCTTGGATCCGGGAGCGGAACTGGAATCGGATCGATTCTGGTCCACCGTTGGGGCAGATGACGAGGCTCGTAGTCAGGGTTCGTTCCGGGGTCAGGGCAGGCAGCAGAATTCAGAGTCGGTACACGTTCCAGGGTCAGGGCAGGCGGCGAGAGGCTTAACAGGATCCGGATCGGGTTCAGAAACAGACAGGAGTAAAAGGCAGAAAACGGAGGTCGGACGGAAACAGGACTGGTACACGGAAACACAGAAGAAACAGAATGCTGGATAATCAGAGGACTGGTCATGATAATCTGGCACAGAGTCAGGTCTGAGAGCGGGTTATATACACCTCACCTGATGAGCTACATCTGCTCTCACCAGGTGAGGTGCATCAATGATTATAGCCAGGTGAAAGGTGAAGACAGACACAGAACAGAGACAGGGCAGGAAAACACAAAAACACAAGAAACAGAACATGACAGAACCCCCCCCCCAAGGAACGTCCCCCGACGTTCCACAAACAAAAACACACAAAATACACAAAACCCAACATGGGAGGGCGGTGGGGGATCCGGAGGAGGGCTAGAATTCTTCAGAGACATCCGACTCCATCACCACACCCTCCTCCTCGTACTCCTCCCAGGTCATCTCTTCTGCTTCCGCCCCATCATCTGGCGAACGAGTTCCTGGATGCTCAGACATCCCCTCCTCCTCTTCATCCATGGGAATCTCTGACTCTTCGTCACTAGATGAGGGGTCCGGGATGTCAACGGGGGGCAACCTCGGGCGTCTGGAGTTAGAGGGTTGATTAGGATGGGAGGCATGAAACTGACTAATGAGTCTTTTGTCCAAAATCTGTCGAGCCGGCACCCAAGTCCTTTCTTCCGGACCGTACCCCTCCCAATCCACCAGATACTGAAGGCCTCTCCCCCAACGTCTGGCCTTCAGTAGTCTTCTGACCGTGTAGGCTGGAGCACCGTCAATCATCCTGGGGAGAGGAGGAGACTGAGAGGGAACCATTAGTGGACTCACGGAGACAGGCTTAATTCTGGAAACATGAAAAGAAGGATGAATCCTCAAGGACGACGGAAGAGCTAGTCTTACCGCTACGGGATTGATTATCCTCTCAATAGAAAATGGACCGATGAACTTAGGAGAGAGCTTCTTCGATTCAGTTCTTAAAGGAAGATCTTTGGTAGACAACCAGACCTTCTGTCCCACCTTATATGTGGGCCCAAGAGACCTCTTCTTGTTGGCCTGCACTGCTTGTCTCTTAATAGATTGCAGCAGGGAGGCCCTGGCGTCTCTCCACACTCTCCTACACTTCTTGAGGAAGGTTTCTACAGAGGGAGAGCATGAGATAATCTCCGAATCAGGGAACAGGGGAGGTAGGTAACCATTACCCACCTCGAATGGCGTCCGGCCAGTCGACGAGTTGATCAGAGAGTTGTGTGCGTATTCTACCCACAGGAGATGCTTGGACCACTGTCCAGGGTCCTTTGACGTGACGCACCGAAGCAGGGATTCCAGCTCCTGATTGGCTCTTTCAGATTGGCCGTTGGTCTGAGGATGAAATCCAGAGGAGAGATTGACCGACGCCCCAAGGAGGTGACAAAACTCCCTCCAGAAAGAGGAAGTAAATTGTGGGCCTCTGTCGGACGTGACCTCAGAAGGTATCCCATGGATCCTAAATACATTTTGCAGGACAGACTGAGCAGTTTCTTTAGCAGAGGGTAACTTGGGCATAGGGACAAAATGGGCCATCTTGCTAAATCTGTCCACAATAGTGAGGATAACCGTGTTACCTTCAGATGGGGGTAAACCCGTGACGAAATCTAAAGCAATGTGGGACCATGGACGGTGGGGTATGGGCAGGGGCCGGAGCTGTCCCGCAGGCCTATTTCTGGAGAACTTATTTTGGGAACAGACAGAACAGGCGTTAACATATCTGGTTACGTCCTCCTTCAAAGAGGGCCACCAAAACCTCCTCTTTACCACTTCCAGGGTTCTATTTATGCCAGGATGACAGGTCAGGTTGGAACCGTGGAGCCACTGAAGGAGATCACTCCTGAAACGAAGAGGAACAAACAGGTGAGTATCCGGACAGATGCTGGGTCCAGGTTCCTCTTCTAGGGCTGCCTTGATCCGTTCCTCCACATCCCATTGGATCACGGAGATTCGGGTGGTCTTAGGAAGAATGGATTCCTCCAGCCCCTCTTCCTCTGAGGGAGAGAGAAACTGTCGTGATAGAGCGTCAGGTTTCACATTGCGAGACCCTGGACGGTAGGAAAGACAAAAACTGAAGCGATTAAAGAATAAAGACCATCGGGCTTGCCTAGAGTTGAGTCTTTTGGCGGTTTTAAGATACTCCAGGTTCTTATGATCGGTCCAAACCATGAAAGGCTCCTTGGCTCCCTCCAGCCAGTGTCTCCATTCCTCTAGGGCTAGTTTAACTGCCAGTAACTCTCGATTTCCAATATCATAGTTCCTCTCCGCGGGTGACAATCGCCTGGAAAAGAAGGCACATGGGTGCATTTTGTTATCAAGGTTACTTCTCTGAGAAAGAACTGCTCCTACTCCAATATTAGAAGCATCCACCTCGACCACGAACTGTCTTTCTGGGTCAGGAAACTGGAGGATGGGAGCCGAGCTAAAAAGTTCTTTCAACTTCCGAAAGGCCAGGTTTGCCTCCTGGTTCCATCGGAAGAGAACTTTGGACGAGGTTAGAGCGCTAAGGGGAGCAGCGATAGTGCTATAACCACGTATAAATCTGCGATAGAAATTGGCAAACCCCAGGAAACGTTGGAGCTGCTTACGGTTGTCCGGAATCGGCCAGTCTGTAACAGCTGCTACCTTGGACGGATCCATCTTGAGCTGGATCTGACCCACGATGTAGCCTAAGAACGAGACCGTAGGGACATGGAACTCACACTTCTCAGCCTTGACGAACAACGAGTTCTGAAGGAGTCTCTGGAGGACCTGCTGAACATGGTGAACATGGTCCTGTTCAGAACGAGAAAAGATTAATATATCATCGAGATACACAAACACAAATTTGTTTAACATGTCCCTTAGAACCTCGTTAATGAGATTCTGAAACACTGCAGGAGCATTGGTTAAACCAAAGGGCATAACAAGGTATTCATAGTGTCCAGTAGGGGTGTTGAATGCGGTCTTCCATTCATCTCCTTCCCGGATGCGTACCAAATGGTATGCATTTCTTAGATCCAGTTTGGTGAAAATAGTGGCCCCCTGTAGGAGTTCAAATGCAGAGGAGATGAGTGGCAGTGGATAACGGTTTTTGACAGTGATATCATTGAGACCTCTGTAATCAATGCAGGGTCGCAAAGTCTTGTCCTTCTTGTCAACAAAAAAAAATCCTGCTCCCGCCGGAGAAGAGGAGGGCCGGATGAGGCCGGCGGCAAGGGCGTCTCTAATGTAATTGTCCATCGCTTCCCGCTCAGGAGCGGAAAGCGAGTATAGTCTCCCCTTGGGAGGTGTGGTACCTGGTAAGAGGTCAATGCAGCAGTCATACTCCCGATGGGGTGGTAGAGACGTAGCCTTCGCCTTACTGAACACCTCCTTGTAGTCCAGATACACGGCAGGAACATGGATCAGGTCTGCAGAGGTGGGTGAGGGGGATGGACTTGTCGTCGACTCCTTCTGTTGGAGACAGAGGGATTCACAGTTCTTACCCCAACTCAGAACGGTCCCATTCTGCCAATCCAGGTGCGGGTTATGCCGACGGAGCCATGGGTAACCAAGGATGACCGGAATCTCAGGTGAGCCTAAAACATGGAATTGAACAGTTTCAACATGATTACCGGAGGTGATCATTGATACCGGTTCAGTCTGATGTGTGATTTTGGCCAAAAGATGACCATCCAGGGCGTGTGCCACTATGGGTTCTTGTAGAGGACTGACGGCAACCCCTAGATTCTTGACCAGACCAGAATCCATAAGATTACTATCCGCCCCGGAGTCGATAAACACGGACTGCGAGATGACCTCCCCCTTGGGACGGAGCAAAACCTGAAACAGAGGACGGGAGATGGGGACAGAGAAAACAGATCGGCTCAGTAGAATGTCCCCTTTTAGTACTGAGCCCGGTCTTTTAATGGACACTCCCGTAGATAGTGTCCTGAGCCCCCACAGTACAGACAAAGGTTCTCCTTCCGTCGATGATCCCGTTCCTGCTGCGTGAGTTTGGGACGAAACATTGACCTGGATTCCCTTCCAGTAGGTTGTAATCTGCGGGGTGGCACCGATGACGTCCTGGAAGGGCAGCTAACTTCCTCTCGCTCCCTCCTGCGCTCCCTCAGCCGATTGTCCAGCAGAATCGTCAGGTGGATTAACTTTTCCAGAGAAGCGGGGTCGTCACGTAGCGCCAACTCGTCCTTGAGTTCTCCGTTCAGACTTCTACGGAATAGAGCTCGTAGCGCCTTATCCTCCCAGCCACAGTCAGCGGCCGCAATCCGGAAGGTGATTGCATACTGCGCGACCGGAACGTCTCCCTGTCTCAAAGACAGTAGCCGGGTCTCTGCCTGTCTGCCTCTAACGGGGTGATCAAAAACTAATAACATTTCATTGGTCAACAGGTCATAGTCTGTCCGTAGCTCTGGACGTTGGGTGGAGACTGCCAATGCCCAGGCTGCCGCCTGTCCAGAAAGCAAACTCATCACGAAGGCTGACTTAGATTCACTTGTGACGTAACTGAGAGGCTGCTGACTAAACACTAGTGCACATTGATGAAGGAATTGTCCACATAATCCTAAATCACCCTGGTACCTGACTGGCGTGGGCATGTGGGGTTCCCGGGATGCACCACTGGCCGTTGTAGATGTCTCCGGAGGGGGAATGGTGATGACGGGGGTCGGAGCTGCCGCGCTCCCTACCGGAGGAGCCCCTGATGGTGACGTCTGTAGATGGGACCGCACATCTATGGAATGTAGCTGAGCTCGGACTTCCGAGATGGCTAATCCAAGCTCCTTCATTCCTGTGGCCAAAACATTGAGAGCTTCACTGTGTTGGGTTGAAACCTCACTCTGTCCCCGGACTGTAGCTAACAACGCCTCAAGTTCCGCTGGGTTCATTTTGGCCAGATTATACTGTAACGGACCACGAAAAACCCAAGCGCAGAACAGGAGACGTATGTAAAAGTCCAAACAATGCTTTATTTTAACACAGGTTAGAATACTGGCACAGAGTGATGAAGACAGGCCCTCGTTCGAGTCTCTAGAGGCTAGGCTGTACTTATCCAAGCCGGGCTCGAAGGTCTTCCTTGGATCCGGGAGCGGAACTGGAATCGGATCGATTCTGGTCCACCGTTGGGGCAGATGACGAGGCTCGTAGTCAGGGTTCGTTCCGGGGTCAGGGCAGGCAGCAGAATTCAGAGTCGGTACACGTTCCAGGGTCAGGGCAGGCGGCGAGAGGCTTAACAGGATCCGGATCGGGTTCAGAAACAGACAGGAGTAAAAGGCAGAAAACGGAGGTCGGACGGAAACAGGACTGGTACACGGAAACACAGAAGAAACAGAATGCTGGATAATCAGAGGACTGGTCATGATAATCTGGCACAGAGTCAGGTCTGAGAGCGGGTTATATACACCTCACCTGATGAGCTACATCTGCTCTCACCAGGTGAGGTGCATCAATGATTATAGCCAGGTGAAAGGTGAAGACAGACACAGAACAGAGACAGGGCAGGAAAACACAAAAACACAAGAAACAGAACATGACACCCTCGCCTTGCTTCATATTCTTTCCATCTTCACTTTGTATTAGTGATGTGTCATACCACTGATTTCCTTTCTGATTTGATACTGAATAAAATTCAGTCTGGTATCGGCGATACAGATATTTCATGCAACTACACCTAATATGTCTTTTAAATCTAAAAAAAAAAGTAGCGTTTCAAATCATAGCTTCGTTAAGAATATAAGTCATTTATTTATATGAAACTTAAAGTATATTGAGGTAGAAAGTAGACAGGGGCGTCAAGTAGTGATGTTAAAATGAGGCTTCATGAAGCACAGTTGTTTCTTTTTAGTCCTCTAGTTGAAAGTGAAAGTGTTGAAATCTTCAACACTTTCTTGAACAGAGATCTCCATCTAGAGGACTAAAAAGCCTCTAGATCAGGGGTCTCAAACTCCGGTCCTCGAGGGCCTGTGTCCTGCATGTTTTAGATATTTCCCTCTTTCCCATGATTCAGTTAACCCTTTATCTCCTGAGACTTTAGCAGTTCCACATAAAAAAAACAATTAAACAAATTAAAAAAAACAAACAGCCAAAGTCATCAATAAAATTAACAAAAATGAAGAATAAACCAACAAAATAATTTGTAACATGAACAAAGTAAGACAAAAATGGAGCAACATTAAAGGAAAAATAATTCAATAAAAACAAAATAAAAAAAATTCAACAAAATTAACCAACAGTACGAATACATATTTGCAAAATTATAAGTAACATGGAAAGATTTACCAAAAAAAGAGAATGATTATTGAAATTTGGTCCCAGCAGATTTAATTTAGACTTTTTTAAAAATTAGTTGCATTTTGACTCAGTAAAAACACAGTAAAAAAAGGCAAACAAATTACTTTTTTTTAGGAATATTTAAACTAAACCATTCATTCAGAATACATCAGTTCTGACACTTCAGAGTTAATAATCAGCTCATCATTCTCTACAGAACCTGTTAATGATGTAATGACTTTGAGGTGTAATGGAAGAAGGAATAATCTAATAATTCCTTTTTTTTTTGTAAATTTTTCCACATGTGACCATTATGTGGAACTGCTAAAGTCTCAGGAGTTAAAGGGTTAAACTGAATCATGTGAAACAGGGAAATATCTAAAACATACAGGACACCGTCCCTCGAGGACCGGAGTTTGAGACCCCTGCTTTAGATGGAAGCCTCATTTTAACATCAACAGTGTCAAGCTTGTGCCCTGTGGGCCAAATCCGACACCTGAAAGGGTCTGCTGGGTTAAATTTGTGAAATACAAAAATGCATATACTTTCAGGTTCCACATACAGATCAAAATGGGTTGGATCAATGAAATATTATCATAATGGATCTTTTTCACAATAAGTGGAAATACGTCAGAGGAGCGTAACCGAACATCCTGCTAAGCATCAAGACAGTAGAAAGCCAGTAATATTGAGAGAGTCTTTTCAAGTTACTGAAGAAATTTGCCACTTTTAACATTTGCAGATATTGGAAGAATCGTGGAGGAAAATTCACTAATGAAAAAAACTTGAAAAAAGGCTACAATTTTTTCCGTGAGGAAAAGGTATCAACGTAAGAAGAGAGAGCCCTGGGGCTAAGTGCTACTGAACTGCTAACTATGTCCACAAATGAGTAGTATGTCCACTTATACCTAGGACTAGGGTTATGTATGGATAGGATTGAGGACATGTACTATTTCACTATTTTCAATTTGTACTGTCAATAGTTCAAGTCAACGTCTTGTTAGCATAATGTTAACATTAGCCGAATGCTATCATAATCTATTCACATTTTTTTTAACAGTGTGTGTTTATGTTGGTGTTTGCTTGTCATAATATCAAATGTAATAGACAAGCAGGTTTTGTGATGGCTAGATTCTACCCATCGCAAAGAAAAAAAGAGGAGCCTCACAAACTACAGGTTTGATCACTGTGCATACATTTTCTGTGACTTACTGCTGTTCACTGGCTGCAGTTGCAGCTCTATGGCTATTTCAACTCTTTTTTTACAATGCTACTGTTGTTTACTGCTGACAGTGATGCAGGCCCGACTGGCACACGGGACAACCGGGACATTTCCCGGTTGTAACTGACATGTGTAAATGTTAAGTGAGACATAATCTTGTTAAAATTGTCAGTTTCACATTGTTTTAATTGATAGATGACATCACATAATTTAACTTTTTTTGTTCTAAAATGTAGAGTTGACATTATTTATATATTATATTATTATTTTAGTGGTATGGCTCAATTCAAATCAATTGACACCCCTGTAATAGAAAATAGGCAGAGGACACAATCATAGAAAATATGTGAAAATAGTGTTTCCAACTCTGAAAAAAGAAAATGAGTACAATTATAAAAACATTGTCAAATACATTTTTCATTATTGTTCCATGAACATGTGAACTTGAAAATACTGAACCTTTCAATAATGTAGCATCCAACATTGACACAGTTGTTGCTCATTCACAGGGTTTTGTTCAGGAACCCGAAAATATTCAGTGTTTTCTCCTTTAGGCTGTTTATATGGCGACGATGAAAACAGAAGACGCAAAAGTGGTATCTCATGTTAATTTTTTTACCCACATTTAGATGAATGTTTTCTGGAGGAAATCTTTGTTTATGAAGATGCAACAGTGGGTGAAATTCGATTGGATATTCATGCACAGCCACTAGGTGGTATTGTGATAGAACATCAACATGTTAGGGAGCATACACAACCTGTAGTTTTAGCGGCTCAGTGCAATTGAATGTGATGAACGGTGTATGCCACGTCAACATGTTCTGCATTTCTTGACATTTAGAGACACAACCCAGCTCGTCTTCAAAACTCCCCACTCTGGAAGGGGTCTTCAGATTTTAGTGTTTTCAGACCCCGATGGCACGGTTGCTGTGTGAAAGGCACTTCCAATAAAATCTTTGGTTGTTTTCACTCGCAATCGTCCTTGTGTAAATGACACCTTAGTCTTTTTTTTTTGTTGCTCAGAACCTCTCCTGCCTTTGAAAACAGTCTCTCTGCTGCACTGACGCATGATGGACTTACCCAGGCAGAAGAAAAATATGTCCCACCAACCACCTGTCATTTAGTTTAGTTACTTTTCACCGTGTTCCGTTTAAGGATAGACCTTACAGCCAAAAAAAACCAATTCCTCATCCAACAACTTCGCCAAGAGTACTTCTGCCATATTAACAAATCGGGAAAATACCTTACAAACAAGATCAAACAAAACATTGAAAAAACTGCAATTACCACAATAAAGGACCCAGCAGGGAAGCCAACATATTCACCCAAAAAGATAAACAATATTTTCAAAGACTACTACTCTGATCTATACTCGTCATTAAAAATAACAGAACAAAAACACGTCGACACATTTTTAAATAACATCCATCTTCCTCATCTCAACCAAGACCAAATTAACATACTCGAAGCTCCTATAAAGGAAAAAGAACTACTGGCTGCACTCACAAAAATGCCCAATAACAAAGCACCCGGACCAGATGGCTTCCCTGCGGAGTTCTACAAACATTTTTGGACAATACTAAACCCTCTCTTTCAGAAACTGGTAATTGACATAAAACAACAGTCAAAAATTCCGGACAACATGAACACAGCAGCGATCACAAACAAAGACCCAACACTACCCTCTAGCTACTGTCCAATATCTCTCTTAAATGTTGATCTTAAAATAATAACAAAAACCCTTGCTCACAGATTAGACAACATAATACCATCCCTCATCCACCCTGACCAAACAGGTTTTGTAAAAGGAAGGCACTCGGCCAATAACACCCACAGACTCATTAATATAATAGACTATTCAATAACACACCAATCTCCTCATGCCACAATTGTCAGCCTAGATGCTGAAAAAGCCTTCGATAGGGTAAACTGGTTCTTCCTTATATCCACTCTGTGAAAATTTGGCTTTGAAGAGTCATTCATTGAGTGGATCAAGATCCTATATACAACAGCCACAGTAATCACTAATGGAATAACATCACCACGTTTCACTTTACAACGGGGCAGTAGACAGGGCTGCCCTCTCTCTCCTTACTTATTTACCCTCTTCATAGAACCCCTAGCAGCCTCCATCTGACAAAATAATCTTATAGCCGGTATTCAGACTCCCACCTCTCATCACAAAATAAGTCTTTACGCTGACGACATCTTACTTTTTCTTGAAAACCCACAGGTATCACTAAATGAAACAATACACCTCATAGACACTTTCTCTGAAATATCAGACTACTCAATTAACTGGCAAAAGTCATCTATCCTCTCCCTGCACAATAATAGCTGGGATGTGGCAACCAACCCCCCCCTCCCAATCCCCATCTGCACAACCTACATCACCTACCTAGGCATTAGAGCAGGGGTGGGCAACTCCAGTCCTCGGGGGCCGGAATCCTGCATGTTTTCAATATTTCCCTTTTCCAGCACACCTGATTCAATTAATGATCAGCTCATCATCCAGCTCTACAGAAGCCTGATAATGATGTAATGGCTTCCAGGTGTGATGGAAGACGGAAACATGCAAAACTTGCAGGATACCGGCCCTCGAGGCCTGGAGTTGCCCACCCCTGCATTAGAGTCTCCCCCAGGCTGTCAGAGCTATTCACTCTTAATTACACCCCACTCCTTCAAACAGTAACAGACAAACTTCATCGCTGGATGAACCTCCCACTCTCACTCACAGGCAGGATAGCTACAGTTAAAATGTCCATCCTCCCACAAATAAACTACTTCTTTTCTATGATACCCACTCACCCATCTTCCTCTTGGTTTAAATCTCTTGACTCAATAGTTACTAAATTTTATTGGAAAAACACACCCTCTAGAATAAAACTATCCACTCTACAAAAATCAAAAACACAAGATGGTCTCAATGCCCCAAATTTCCATCAATATTTCATCTCAAGCCAATTGCAGTTCATATACAAATGGATCCACCCACAAAACACAGACAGCCCATGGTTAGATTTGGAACAGACATTCTGCCAATCCATATCCATTTCCGACATTCCTTTCCTCAGTCAATCGATCAAATCCCACCCCTGTTTCAACTTTCTTACAATCTCCTCAGCTCTGACAGCCTGGTGGACATTCCACGCAGTCACTGACTGTAAACAAACCCCCTCAAAACTAACCCCTCTCTGGAATAACCCTGACATATCAATAAACAAAAAGACACTGTACTTCCCAACTTGGTCAGAAAAAGGATTAACACACCTACAGCATTTTTTCCAAAATAATAAAATAGTCCCTTTCATCCATCTTATTCACAGACATGGCATCGGGAGTAACCAATTCTTACAATACTTACAACTTAAATCATCTATTCAATCCGCATACAACACTAGAACACTCGATCTAGAACCACCACCTGTAATAATAGAATTTATTAGTATAAAAACAAAAAAACAACTATCCAAAATTTATAGACTAATTTCAAAAACAGACAGTTCGCTGCACATCCCTTCCCACAAATGGGAAGATGACCACCTGATTACTCCCGATGAAAACTTTTGGCCCCACATAATTCAAAACATTTACATCATGACTAGAAACCCCAATCTTCAATTAATACAATATAAAATTCTTCATAGAACCCACTACACCAACCAAAAACTTTCAAAAATGGGATTCACCTCAAATATTTGCAATAACTGCCCCCAAAATGAAACCGACACTTATTTTCATGCCTTCTGGCATTGTCCCCCTGTTCAACAATTCTGGAAACATATCACACATCTATTATCATCCTTCTTTGGTTGCCACATCCCACTCTGTCCATCGCTCTGTATACTTGGTGATACCTCCTCAATCAATCTTAACAAAAACAACACCAAAATCCTTCTGGTGGCCCTAACTATCGCCAAGAAAACAATCTTCATGAACTGGAAAACAGGATATAAGACCAATATCAGCAACCGGAAAAACCTCCTTCTGGATTACATCACCCTTGAAAATGTATCCACCACTTCCACACATAATACAGAATCCACCTCTATCTGGTCTCCCCTTCTATCTTTCCTCTGATCCCAATTACCACCCTATTCACATCCTCAATATCATAATTGTTGTTGTTATTGTTGTTGTTGCTGTTATTATTTATCTGTTTATTTTTAAATTATTCTTGTATATGTTTACTGTAATAGTAATAATAATAATTATTATTATTATTACTATATTGCTAATAAGATCTATGATTATTATTATAGTTATATATTATGATTACTATGATTTATTATTACTACTATATTGTTATTGTGTCTATGATTGTTATTATAATTCTATATTATTACTATGATTGATATGATTATTACTGCATTGTTATTGTGTCTATGATGGTTATTGTAGTTATACATTATTATGATGATTATTATTATGATTCATATGATTATTATTACTACTATATTGTTATTATGTCTGATTGTTATATAGCAAGCAAAAACGATAGAGCCGCACAGCACATATGATTGTTATATATATATATTATTACTTGGATTATTAGTATTACGACTATGATTGTTGCTGTATTGTTACCATTATTAGGATTGGTATTATTGATATTATTAGTATCATATCATTGGTATCATACTTAATGTTGGTATCATGATCATTAATATTGTTTATTTCGTCAATTTTTTTTTCTTTTCCCTCATTTTTTTATTCTATTTTTTTTTTCTCTCTCCTTGTCTTATCATTTTATTTTACTTATTTGTTATTATTGTTTTCCACTAGCATTGTTATTCTTGATAATTTGAAGGAGAGGAGGAAAGAGGTCAGTAATAATAGTTAAAGGAAGGAAGAGGAGAGAGAAGGGAAGGAGAGGGAAAAGAAAGGGAAAAGGGAAAGAATATAAAATAAAAAAATATATATCTATATTGAGGGTTCAACCACATCCATCTGCATCCTGCAATCCTATTTGATTTTAATGCATCACACAACATAAGGTCTTTAATGCACAACACAATACCAAGCACACACAAAAAAAGAGAGAAACACATACACAGATGTGGGACACAGGAAGCAGATGGATGAATATGGTCAGACCCAGACAAAATTATTATTATTATTATTATATTATATTACTATTAATATTATTATTGCTATTACTATTATTGTTATTGTTGTTATTGTTAATATTATTGTACCTGACACTTAATATGATATCCTCTAAATATATATTGTTTCTGACTATAGACCCCCTCCCTATTATTATTATTATTATTATTATTATTATGATAATTGACAATATCACTATCACTGTTTTGTGATATATGTGTAGATATATATATATATATATATATATATATATATATATATATATATATATATATATATATATATATATATATATATATATATATATATATATATATATATACAGTATGTATATTCTATTATTATGCCATACACACTTGCACCATACACCCACACACACCTCACACACAAATCACCAAATTTGCAATACCCTGTAAGGTTTTACTATTCTACTTACCCTTCCCCTGTTTTTGTTTTTGTCTGTTTGTTCTTCACCTCATGTATGTGTTCCCCCTGTCTATGTGTGATATGAATGTTATGTTTTATGTTGCAATAAAGATAAAATTAAAAAAAATAAAATAAAATTAAAAAAAAAAAAAAAAGATAGACCCTGTTTTTTTCTCCCTGGGGAGACAAATACAGATACTTTGACTTTGAACAAAGCAAGTTAAAAGGCAAAGTTGGAGAAAGATCTGATATCGGAGGTATGGATTCGCACATCACTACAGCACATTCACTCCCACAGCACACACCTTCCTGACTGTTTTTCTTTTCTTCTTCACCTGATAAAGGATGGATCCACTATCTACAGCCTCCATCTTTTCTTTGGTACTGGGTACTTTGTGCTTTCTCACTCTTTTTGTTGAGGGGGGGGCTCCGTTGGGAAATGACTGAATGACAGTTCACGTCCCGGGTCTGGCTGTCCATGTGTTGAAGTGTCCTTGGCCAAGACACTGAACCCTGACTCAGGCTCCCAATAGGAATGACAGAACCTTAGAAACTTACTGGAGTGTGAATGGGTGAATGTGAGGCTAATGTAACTGTTAGCTGTTAGCTAACAGTTAGCTGTTAACTGTTTGTTTTCTCCTCTCTTACTCACAGGTGGAGGATGACTGGAAGTATGTTGCCATGGTGATTGACAGAATCTTCCTCTGGGTCTTCGTGACAGTGTGCGTCGCAGGAACTGTGGGCCTTTTCCTCCAGCCTCTCTTTGGCTTCTTCTCTTAACACACAACTTTTAGAATCTTAAAGCACAATTTACTCGATTATCTTATTTCATACATGTTGTCATCTTGGATTCCAAACCAGGCTGGGGTGGGCAGCGCTGGTTTGTATCAGTACAGACTTCTTTAGTTAGGTCTTTGTACTGCTACATGCCAGGCCAATAACAGAAAGTAGTCCTGTTTATATTTAGAATTTAAAAACATGTTAGGAAGCATATCATCCAGCTAGCATTAGCATGGGTGTTTTGTTCACCTGCAAGTGCAACAGACACCACGTTTACATGATGTTTTTTCATTCAGATGTATATATTCTGAATAAAATAATTCAGAATGAAAGATATTTCCTTTGTGTTTACATGGATATGTTAATGTCAAATAAAGGTTACCAGACAAACGGGAGGTACAGAGGATTCTGATAGGACAGAATGTGTGGGTGTCTACTGGAAGAAAACAATGGGGTCCAGTTCCTGATTTGTCAACAACTTAGACCAGATATTAGACCAGATACTACATATGTTTGACCTTTTTGTGATAATTATGAAGCAGTATTCTGTCCAGTCAGAACCCTCTGTAGCTCCAGCTCTTAAAGCCCAATGAACTAGAGCAGAATAAACCCGTTAACAATATCTGCAATTTGAAAGTTAAAAAACATGTTTCATCAATTGCCCATAGGTGTGAATGTGAGAGTGATAGCTAGTGACTTCATTTCCATTAGTGATTTTTTGTACCTTTTCACTTTTGAGTTACATGTCTATGGGACCACAGTCTTGCCCTGATGGGAACTGTTGAGTGGGAGTGGTGGAATACAGGGAGAAAGTGGAATAGGAATCAACAAACTAATGCCAGCAATGTGGAATTTGTCCGTCATCATTGCAAAATATGTGCATTATCACAACCAGACCAGGAGCATGTGCAGAATGACAGAAATAATGTTAAAGAGGAATTAACTGTTTACAGGTCAGACGAATTATTGAATTCAGAATTAAGATTAGAATAAACCAGTGACTTTATTCTGAGTTCAGTTTAATTGGGAATAGTAATTTTCAATTGTTTACATGGTTCATCTGAAAGAATTATCCTTTATTCTGAATTAAACAGGAATTAAAAACTCCCATGTAAACAGGCCCAATGTGAATTCAGTTGTGCTAAAAAGCTAACCTGTAACAACCTAATATTTCCTGTGGAGAAAGTTTATGAGTGACTGACACTAAATGAGGAAAATACCCAACATGAACACATATTGTTGATTTACAGGAAAATTCTTTTAATTCATACCATATTGTAAATTTTGCATTAGCACCATCAGCTAACTGTTAGTTTGCATTAGTTAGCGTGAAGTTCTGTTTTCTTTTTCTCATTTTCTTACCCTTTAATTAGGTGAATTTGACCTTTGGAGCAAAAAGGAAACAGTAAGTTTATCAGTTACCTGTTCACATTATATCTGTAAACCATTCCCACATCTGTAAATGTCAAACCACGCCCACATCTGTACGTGGGGTGGATTTGCCTAATTCGGGATACTGCCTAATGTGGGACATTTAAGCTTAAGTGGGTAAAAATATTCCTAGATCCTAGATATTACCAAAATGATATGGCATCTTAGATGTCCAATCATAAAACAAGGTGGAGCAAAGGTCAAACAGGAAGGACCACTTCTCAGAATCACTGAAAGTTTAGTTCAATAGCAATTTGACAAACTTGATGTTAAAGGTATTAACTGAATAAAAAATTAATATACCCTGATAGTTTTGATCAGTTTCTGTTTATAGTGTTTTTTTTCTTAAAAAATTTCATTTCTTGGTATAAATATTGTCTATATTTGTGTTCTCAATCAAAAATTATGTTGCCCCACTTTTGGAAATGTGGTTTCCAAATGTGGGACAGTAGGATTTGCCTAATGCGGGACAGTCAAATAAAAGGGTGTGCATGGCATTAATTAATTAATTGCATGTATTTTGCAATTACAATGATTTCATGGGGTTTCAGTCATAAAATGCATAAATGTAGATTTTTAAGGGCAATTTTTAAGTGTCTTTTAATTTCAAAGTAAAAATATATATAATGTAACTTCGCCTCAGTATAGACTAGTCAAGCAGCACTTTATTTCGGGAGCATTTAAAACCATCATGTATGTATTCACAATTAAGTTCAGGAACCTATGTTTATAGATATTGTCAAGTAAAAAGGTGATTTAAAAATACTAAACAAAATGCCACCAAAATGACATTGTGTGATTTTAAATACGTCTGTCTAATAAATTGCAATGTCACAGTTTCATATAAGACACCAACCAGACAATAACATTCTTTGAAGAAAAAAGTTAAGGTAAAGTTTTTGATTTTGGGGAATAGGATATACAACAACTGAAAATGTTGTAATGACAAGAATTTCAAAATAAAATGCATTTACTAACCAACATAGTTCTCCACAGTGTCTGCTTTTTCCTGTATGTTTGAAAGTGCTGAGAGGAGAGAAGGGAGAGAAACATCAACCTTTCGTGGTCCTGAAAGAATGGGAAAGAATGTTTTCCAGAATACTGATGTGGAGACATTGGTAGTGTGAGCGCAGGTCGTCTTGTGTCACGCCCTGGCCTCTGCGTGTGCTTGGACCACCTGTGATGCGCACTGAATTTGTCCCTTGCTCGCTCAACTGTGTCACAAAATTTGTTCACCCTTGCCAAGCAGAATTGCACATCCAGTGATTTTGTCAGAAGTATACCAAAAAGCACATCGGCATGCTCAAAAATCCCATTGATTATGTTGAGCAAAAAACAAAACTCAAATACCCAAACATGCAGTAAATCCAGCGGCAGAAAGTACAGACTCCTGATCATACTCATCAGGGTGCTCCAATATGTGATCAAACAGCTCCTTCAACGCAAGTCTCTTCTCATAAACTGCATTCACCAATCTTGATGTATATTGCCACCACGTCGGCGCAACCTGAGGAAAACACCGCTTGCATTCTGCTTCGGGGATCTGGAGAAGAATGCAGCGAGGCCATTCAAATTGGCAAAAAAGACCTTACACTCTTTAAGCTTTGAGGCCCCTTGCATCAGTACTAAATTTAGATGATGCACATAACAACGAATGAATAAAGCCATCAGCACCTTTTCTTTAACTTTAGCCTGCACCCCATTCAATCCGGATGCCATTACCACTGCACTGTCATAACACTGTGCCACAACTTTGTCCAGAGAACATTCATATTCCTCAAAAAAATGGAAAATGAGAGCGCCAATGTCATCAGCTCGTTTGCCACTCATTGCGTTCTCAAATTTTATGAAACACTCCTTGACACCTGTGTCTGTCATGTAGCGAAGGACGAGTGTTAGCTGTGCCATGTCAGTGGTTTCATCAACCATCACTGCAACAAAAGGGGCTTTTTTGATCTCCAGTTTGATCTCGTCTACCATCACTTCAGAAATAGGACATTCTGTATTTTTCCTGATGTCCCAGTAAACACCCTGTTTGTTGTCAGGTGGCAATGCAAGTCTGCGTCATGTTCTGCGATAAAAGACAGAAGTTTCACGTAATTCCCTCTGTTTAAGGACTGGGCACCTTCATTGTGTCCCCTGAATAAAAGTTCCTGTTTACCCAAAAAACATGACACAATCCATCAGTCTTTTCAATATCTCCCTATTTTTTTTTTTCACTTTTTCGTTGTGGAGCTCTGTCTCACGGCATACTTGTTCGCTGAGCTGCAGATCTACTTGAGTGTTCCCAAATGTTTTTAAACGCACGTAGCTTATAAGTGCCCAGCCGTACTCTGATGTTTCGTTGCTGCCTTGGTAAAACAACTTAAGTTGGCAAATCCAGTGTGGCCCCAAACACCAAATCGATCAGTTGCAAGTAATAGGCATTCCCAGCAGTACAATTTGCAGCATTTCTCAGAGGCTGTGAGCATTGGGTACCGTTCATAATTGTTCATCTGAAAATGTCAGACAAATACTTTTCCTTGCTGGGACAAGCTAGCTAGCACAAGGGTTGGGCAAACTCTTCTCACAATATCCAACTTTTCTGAAAGGTCCGTCTTGAAAATTGCATGGAAAGTAGATCTGCAACAAGATCAATGTCTTCTCCTTCGGCCATTATGGATTAAAATACAGCTGACTCTTTAATTTCCATGCCATGCAAGTGCTATCCAAATACCGAACACATACATGTCAAGTTCAGCATAAGACCTTCTAGCTTGCCTTGGTACACAAAATTGTGATCTGATTGGCTATTGCAACCTGATTGGTCCCATTCAGTTACAGTGCAGGGGTCCTGCTATGTTCATTCTGAAGGTCTAAAGAAAATGTAATTTACGCAACAATACAAGCTAGCTGAAATATAATTGGTTCAAAACTCTACCATAAAAAAGCCACTGGAAGCCACTCGACTAAGTGGAAATAATATGACGTAAAGAATACAGAGAATAGAGAATCAATTTAACATTTTTCTGAAAATCAAATAGCTTTACATAAATTACTTTACTTTAAATAAATTTACTTTTCTGAGCATGTTTAGGCCAGCAGAGAAGGCCTTGCTTGCCCTGATGGCCCACCACTGGAAAGGAAGAATGAGTGGAGCTTTTGCTGGATATAGGGAAATTAAAGAGGATGGAGAGTCCCTTATCTGAGGCTTATAGCCAGGGCCTGGAATGTCTTGAAATCCACCCTTCAACAGAGAGCTACTGGTGATGGTCTCTATATAAACATATTATTGGGAAGAAGCCATTCATTTCTGCAGAAGATGAAAAAAACTGGCCCAAATAATCTCCAGCCTAGGAAAACCTTGATTCCCTCTTAGGATAGAGTACATAGAGAAATCAGTTTACAGGGGGCAGCATGGTGATACAATGGTTAGCCCTGGTTCGATTCCCACACCAGAAACTCACTCACACTCCCCGTGTCTGCGTGGGTTTTCTCCGGATACTCCAGTTTCATCCCACCATCCAAACATGTGCACTGATAAGTTAATTGGTTAATCTAAATTGGCCATAGGTGTAAAAGTGAGAGTGATTGTCTATATATGTTCACCCCTGCGATGAACTGGCGACTCATACAGGGCGTACCCCACCTTTGCCCATTGTAACTGGGTTAGGACCCCACAGACCCCTCCGTGACTCTAGTGAGGATAAAGTGGGTTCAGATGATGAAATGAAATCAGTTTAACAGTTAAAGCTTGATTACCAAAATGAAAACATTCTGTAAATGTTGTCACACGGTTTAAGTTTGTTTGAATGACAAAGTCATGAATTGTTATCCGTACAGTTCTCTTCTTGGTTCAAATTACAGCAACATAGTTTACCTAAGATTCATTAGGAAATAAAGATTTTTTGAGACAACTTGGCACTAAGTGTGATTATATCTGTACCATTTCTTTAATGAATGTATTATCATTTTCTTATTTGATTTCACGAGATCAAAACCAAATGATTTCAGAATGCTACTGGGTGTAGATTAAAAATGTTTGCTTCATATCACAATCTAGATCAGAACTCAGTGTTAAACCACATCCACATTTGTTGGTAAATGTTAAACCACGCTCATTATCTGCAGGTAAATGTTAAAGTGGGTTCTCAAATGTAAACATTAAACTATGCAGACACGCCTCTTCTAGTGTTTATAACCTTCTGTGTTTATCGACCCAAGTCTTCAAGATGGCCACCACATGATAAATTGGTTTTGCTCCATTGCTTCTTCATTTTTATGTTTTGACAAAGGTCAAAGATGTTAGGGTAAAATTAGGGTACTGTTGTTTTACTGTTGCGGTACTGTTAGGGAACTGCCAAGGGATGGAAAACTAGCATCACCTGTGAACTGCACAAACTGAGGTTCCTCCAGATGTTATTAATGTGGGAACTGTACACATGATGACAAGATCTGTGCTCTGCTGAACTCCACCCAACAGCAGCCACTTCACTCTGCTCATATGACTGACTGTCATAACCACCCCGTCCTCACCCCCATCCCGACAGGCTAATACAGTTCATGGTCGTAGCCAATTGTATTCTCAGATTGTTTTTGTGCCATTTCCAGTTACTCCTCATTTTTCAGCTGCTTTCTACAGAGCTTTAAAATAGTAAAGGGCAGGCTGTTTGTCTTTTATAATGAGGAGCCATGTGTCTATAAATGTTTGCTTGATTAATGTTCCACACGGTAATTGGTTGTCCTGGTTAATATTGGAATAAATGGTGTTTGATTGGTTGTTCCTAAAATAACACCACATTGATTAATTCATGAACAAGAGGATTCTATCCTCTAATTCCATCTGTAGAATCTGTTTTCCTTCCTTGTTATTTTGGATGTTTGCTCTGTTACAGTATTAGTTTTATATCCTTTAATTTCAGGATATTTAACTGCTTCCACCACAGATACATATATACGCTTCTCTGCTGAATTGTTAATTTCTACAGTTTGATCCACTCTTCCTTTTTTGTTAAATGGATACTGTTTTGCCTTTTATGAAACACACAAAACCAAACCACAGTACAATGTTTGTACAAATGATCTTCTTGTCTTTGCACAATGCGTATTTATTCAAATAAACTGAAATGGTTTTGTTGTTTACAGGTTTTAACAGTTGGGATGAAAAAATATACATTTTATTAGCTTTGTGGTGTAGGACGGAGCGCGTCAACATTTCACACACACACATACACAGGTTTCTATGTTTCATGAGGACCAAGTTTGTAATCATCACTTGTAGGTAAAGTAGCCACTGTGTAGTGAGAGTACACGAATTTTCTTTTGTAATGAATAAATAGAAAACAGAAAAGAAAACAATAATAATAAATAACAATAATAATAAATAATAATAATAATAATAATAATAATACAATTAAAAACAACAAAAATGAACACATCTTCAAGCTTTTGAAAAATACATGTTTTGGCAAAAACTAAATGTATCTATATTTGCATACATTTCCATACTTCACTTCAATAATAAATTGGACTGACAGACAACACTAACTGTCTTTATAAGAAGGGTCAGAGTTGTTTACACCTGCTGAGGAGAATGGCATCGTTTGGTGTGAGGAGGCCACTGTTGAAGACCTTCTATGACACTGTTGTGTCATCGGTGTTCTTCTACGCAGTGGTGTGCTGCATGGATGGGTGCTGATAAGAAGAGCCAGCTCAGTCTGGGGCTGCCCCCTGGACTCCATGGTGGTGGTGGGAGAGAGGAGGGCTCTGGCCAAACTATCATCCATCATGGAGACCTCCTCCCACCATCTGCACCAAACAGTGACCTCATTGAAATGCTCCTTCAGCAACAGACTGGTACACCCTCGGTGTAGGAACTAGCAGTTCCGCAGGTCATTCATCCCAACAACAGCCAGACTGTACAAATGCCTCAATATTTATTTATATACTTTTTTTGCAATACATGTGCAATTATTACCATTTTATATATATATACATATATATACATATATACATATACATATATATACATATATACATATATATACATATACATATACATATATACATATATATACACATATATACATATATACATATACATATATATATACATATATATACATATACATATATATATATATATATATATATATATATATATACATATATATACATATACATATATATATACATATATACATATACATATATATACATATACATATATATACATATATATACATATATATATATACATACATATATATACACTGGATAGCTTAGTGGACTACACCACTGACTTTGGTGCGGAAGGTTGCCGGTTCGAATCCCAGGTGTGCCCTTAGGCAAGGCACTTTACGCTATACATGCCTATACCTCACGATGAGCGATACAATAAATAGAGTCATACCGTTAAATTGGCTACTGGAACAAGACATTCATGGAGCAGGGCAGAGAACATGGTACTGATGGAGTGTTACTACGGGAGTAACCCCAGTGAGAGAGGGTACATGCAGAGGATGTGGGAGAAATGGTTACTTCGAAACCCCACATCCTCACTGACTAAGAAACAGCTCCTAGCTCAGTGTTCGAATATCCGCAATAAGAGGTTCAGCATTGTACCTCATCCACGGTACAAAGATGCTACGGCAAGGGGGAGCCAGGACGACAGGTCAGCTTGGGTATCGAGATTGGGTACCAAGCCCCAGAAAGACTAAACACAAGGGCAGCTGACCTGAGAAAGAGAATCATGAAATCCTGGGGGAACACAACTACCTGCTTGCCAAGGCTAAAGAACAATGTACCAGACCAGTCTCTACTGGAGGACCTGAACACTGCACTGCAAACTGTCCCTACCACTACCATCACTGAGACCAATCAGCTGATGTATGCAGCAGCAACCGTAATCCTTGAGATGCTTGGCTACAAGATGAACAGCCAGAGCAGCCAGAAGGTTGCCCCATGGAGGAGAAGGCTAGAGGCAAAGATCATGGCAGCACGGAGAGAAGTCAGTGTTTTAACAGAACTTAGCAGAGGTGTGAATCTGAGGAAAGAACTGCCCAAGAAATACAACAAACTGTCCACAGCTGAGGCACTGGAGACTGCTAAGCAAAGGCTCACAGCACTAGCTAAAGAGATACACAAGAGAGGTAGAGGCCAGGAGAATAAACCAGGTGTTCTCCACCAACCCAGCTAAGGTCTACTCTCAATGGCAGGGGGGCAAGGTGACAACAGACCCACCTAGGGCTGAAACTGAGCAATACTGGAAGAGCATCTGGGAGAAGGAGGCAACACATAACACCAATGCCCAATGGCTGACAGACTTACAGGCAGAGCACAGCCAACTCCCAGAACAAGACCCAGTAGTCATCACACTAGCAGACATCCAAACCAGTGTCCAAAATGAAGAGCTGGACAGCACCAGGGCCCGACATGATTCATACCTACTGGCTTAAGAAACTGACAGCACTCCATGAACGCCTAGCAGCACAGATGAACCAGCTGCTGATATCGGGAAACCACCCAGAGTGGCTAACCCAGGGCCGGACAGTCCTCATAATGAAGGACCCCCAGAAGGGAACAATACCATCTAACTACCGGCCTATAACCTGCCTCAGCACCACATGGAAGCTTCTATCAGGCATCATAGCGACTAAGATGAGTAGGCACATGGAGCAATACATGAGCAGAGCACAGAAAGGAATAGGCAACAACACCAGGGGAGCCAAACACCAGCTATTGGTTGACAGGGCAATTGCCCGAGATTGCAAGATGAGGAACACCAACCTGTGCACTGCCTGGATTGATTACAAGAAACCCTATGACTCAATGCCACATACATGGATACTGGAATGCTTAAAATTGTATAACATCAACAGGACACTAAGAGAGTTCATCCAGAACTCAATGAGGCTGTGGAAGACAACTCTGGAGGCCAACTCAAAGCCAATTGCACAGGTGAACATCAGATGTGGCATTTACCAAGGAGATGCTCTGTCCCCCCTGCTGTTCTGCATAGGCCTAAACCCCCTCAGCCAGATCATCTCAAAGAGTGGGTTCGGATACCAGTTCCGAAGTGGAACATCCATCAACCACCTCCTCTACATGGATGACATCAAGCTGTATGCCAAGAATGAGCGTGACATTGATTCCCTAATTCACCTCACCCGGATCTACAGCAAAGACATTGGGATGTCATTCGGACTAGATAAATGTGGGCGGATGATATCTAGAAGAGGAAAGGTGATCACAACTGAAGGGGTTGACCTACCTGAAGGGAATATCACAGATGTGCAGGAAAGTTACAAATACCTAGGGATCCCACAGACAAATGGTAATCATGAGGAGGCAGCTCGGAAGTCAGCCACAGCCAAATACCTACAGAGGATAAGACAGGTCCTGAAAAGTCAGCTGAACGGCAAAAATAAGATCCAGGCCATTAACACCTATGCCCTGCCAGTAATCAGATACCCAGCTGGGATAATATCCTGGCCACTGGAAGATATACAAGCCACTGATATCAAGACAAGGAAACTCCTTACCATGCATGGAGGGTTCCACCCCAAGTCCAGTGTCCTGAGGCTGTACACTAAGCGAAAGGAAGGGGGCCAAGGACTAGTAAGTGTCAGAACTACTGTCCAGGAGGAAACGGCGAACCTCCAGGAATACATCAAGAAAATGGCCCCCAATGACCAACTGCTAAGTGAATGCCTCAGGCAACAAAAGCCCAGTAAGGTCGAGGAACCAGAGGGGCTATCATGGAGGGACAAACCCTTGCATGGCGTGTACCATCGACAAATTGAGGAAGTGGCTGATATGGAAAAGACATACCAGTGGCTGGAAAAGGCTGGACTAAAGGACAGCACAGAGGCGCTACTCATGGCTGCACAAGAACAAGCCCTGAACACCAGAGCAATAGAGGCCGGGGTCTACCACATCAGACAGGACCCCAGGTGTAGGCTGTGTAGAGAAGCCCCTGAAACAGTCCAGCACATCACAGCAGGGTGTAAGATGCTGGCAGGCAAGGCATACATGGAGAGGCATAACCAGGTAGCGGGCATACTGTACAGGAACATCTGTAAAGAGTATGGACTGGAGGTCCCAGGGTCAAGATGGGAGAACCCCCCAAAGGTGACAGAGAACAAACAGGCCAAGATCCTGTGGGACTTCCAGATCCAGACTGACAAGATGGTGATGGCCAATCAGCCTGACATAGTGGTGGTGGATAAACATGAGAAGACAGTGGTGGTGATAGATGTAGCAGTCCCCAGTGATAGCAACATCAGAAAGAAAGAACATGAGAAGCTTGAGAAATACCAAGGGCTGAAAGAGGAGTTAGAGAAAATGTGGAGTGTGAAGGGAACGGTGGTACCAGTAGTGATCGGAGCATTAGGGGCAGTGACCCCCAAGCTGGGAGAATGGCTCCAGCAGATACCAGGAACAACATCAGAGATCTCTGTACAAAAGAGCGCATTGCTAGGAACAGCTAAGATCCTGCGCAGAACCCTCAGGCTCCCAGGCCTCTGGTAGAGGACCCGAGCCTGAAGGAGACACCGCCCACGTGGGGCGAGAGGAACTTTTTTTTTTTTTTTTATATACACACATATATATATACATATATATACATATATACACATATACATATATATATATACATATATATACATATATACACATATACATATATATATACATATATATATATATATACATATACATATATATATACATATATATATATATATATATATACATATATATATATATACATACATATATATACATATATATATATATACATACATATATATATATATATATATATATATATACATACATATATATATATATATATATATATATACATATATATATACCTATATATATATATACATACATATATTTAAAAATAGATCGGGAGCAAAACTGAGTTTGGTTGTGCTTTATTTAAGTATTAATTACAACAACACTAAAACAAGCACATTACTGGAAACAGTCACTCAAACCCATTGAAGTCCTCATCCTCTGTGTCGGAATTAAACAGCTGCGCTAAATCACACATGACAGGTTCACGTTCCTCACTGTCAGAGTCAGAGTCCGTGCCGTGCGGCTCCCCAGAAATGATGCCGGCTTTAGCAAAAGCTCGAACAATAGTACCAGCAGACACGTTAGCCCAAGCAGCTACAATCCAGTCACAAACTGTGGCGTAACTCGCCCGGCGCTGCCTTCCAGTCTTTGTAAAACTGTGGTCTCCTTCGGTCATCCACCGCTCCCACGCCGCTCGCAGCCTCACTTTGAACGGCCGGTTCACGCCGATGTCCAGCGGTTGGAGTTCCTTCGTCAGACCTCCCGGAATCACAGCAAGCGTAGCGTTCATCTGCTTCACTTGCTTTTTGACGTCGGCGGTGAGATGGGCACGCATGGAATCACAAACCAGCAGCGATTGTGATGTGTGGAAAAAACCACCTGGTCTCCGTACATACACCTGCCTCAGCCAATTCAGCATCATTTCCTCGTCCATCCAGCCCTTTTCGTTTGCCTTAATAATGACGCCTGCTGGAAACGTCTCTTTAGGCAAAGTCTTTCTCTTAAAAATCACCATCGGCGGCAGTTTCTGTCCGTTAGCATGGCAGCCGAGCACAACGGTAAACGAAGCCTTTTCGTACCCCGTTGTGCGTATCGCTACCGTGCTGGTTCCCTTCTTTTCCACCGTGTGACTCACCGGGATGTCAAACGTCAGCGGCACCTCGTCCATGTTGGTGATGTGGCTCGGCCGGATGTTTTTGTCGGCGATGTGTCTGCTGCAGAAAGAGTGGAAGTTCGCCAGCTTCTCACAATAATCCGCCGGACGCTGCTGCGCTACCGTCGTCCTGCTCCGGATGGAGAAATGGCACCGCTTCATGAACCGGAAGCACCAAGACGGACCTCCGTGGAAATGTTGAATTTTCATTTCCTCCGCTAACTTTACTGCTCTAAGCCGAATGGTGACTGTGGAAACACTCCTCCCACCCGCTCTTTGCTCAACGATCCATTGCTCCAGTCTTTCCTCCAGCTTTGGCCACCTCGCCAGGTGTCCGCGGAAACTCAGCTGCGTTTTTTTCACCTGTCGCAGCTCGTTCTCCAGCTTCCTCCACTTGCGAACCATTGATTCGTTAATTTTATATTCTCTGGCGGCGGCTTGATTCCCGTGTTCCTCGGCGTAGCTGATAGCCTTCAGCTTAAACTGAGCTTCGTAAGCGTGTCTCTTTGCCATTTTCAGGGTTGTTAAGACAGCAATGTTCTGCATAAAGCACATACCTGTTCTTTTATACACAAATCACTCCCGATCCACTCCCGATCCACACCCCATCCACACCCGATCCACGCCCACAAGCCCCTCTTTTAACGCACCGATGTTCTCTATCACGTCCGCAGCATCATGGTTCTCAACTACGTCCGCACACAGATAGGGCGCTCTGGACGATAGTGCGCGCTGCACATTTTGAAAAAAATCTAAGACGTTTATATGCGCCTTATAGTCGTGAAAATACGGTATATATATATATATATATATATATATATATATATATATATATATATATATATATATATATATATATACATATACATATATATATATATACATATACATATATATATATATATATATATATATATATAGTGTAGTGTTCTCTGCATTTTTGCACTGTTTGTTGTATCATGTTGCACTCTCCTTTTTCCTCTGTTTTCTGGAGCTGCTGTAACAGTGAACTTTCCCCACTGTGGGATTAATAAAGTTTATCTTATTTTATCTCATCTTATTTATAATTTATTTACATTTATATTTACCCCTTGTGGGGACCTGAACTTTGTTCCCCTTGGCGTGACTGTGTAAACATATCAATGTCTCCATAAAGATAGCAATACACGCACACACATGGCCAAGAAGGAATACTTTGATTTTTTGTTGCTGTTACGCAGTCAAAAAAACATCCACCAGAGGAACAGTTAAACCTCCAGATGCAACATCTAATTAACATCTGGATATGTTAGTGCTCATATGCCCTAAATTTAATGTTGAAATAAGATCTATCATGTGTCATATCATTCAGACTACGTTCAGCTGGAGTCTATGTGTAGAGATCATGGTTGTCAATAATGATAACCTTTAAATATAGAAGGAAAACATAGATATGACAGTTTGGAATTGTCAAGGAGGGGGTGAGGTGAGAGAGGACTCAAATGAACAGTGCTGAAGGGAGAACAGATTTAATAACAGAACCAAATCAAGACAGAAACAGAGACAAACTACAAGAAGACTAAAACACAAAAACACCTGGCTAGAGTCCGTGGTGATGATGAATGTCCGGGTTATGGTGACTGAGAGATGGCAAACTGTCTGGGTTATGAAGGTGACATTACTGAATGGTCCCGCACTGGCAACTGCAAGCCTGACTGCTTTTATAGCCACAGATGAGGAACGGCTTGCAGCTGCGCAGTGCGGGACCAGGTGAGTGTGGAGAGCACTGAGGGAAAGGTGAACAGAGCAGAGGTCATGACAGGAATGTATACACAGCTTTCTCTTTTTTCACTTCTTTTGTTTGATTATTTTTACAAACTCAAAATCTACACTTGTTTTAGATTGCAAACATACTGTGCATCATATATGGGCCCATTTCCAATTCAGTCTGTACCCCTCCCCCTATGTTCTGCATGTGAAGGTGTAGAGTTGTCCCGGTCCTGGATTAGATGGAGGGGAAAAGCGAAGGCAGAGAACTGTGGAGTACTTCAAATGGAGATTTTTCCTGTACCACACTATGAACACAGCGGTACACTGGGGGAAAAAAAATCCAAATCTGACCAAGTGCATTAATCCCAGTTCTAGGCCAAATATCTGATCACATTTAAAATCAGACAGAATCATCAATAGAGGAACTCTTCTAAGATAAGATAGGACTAGGGTATTAACAACTTCAGTTTCTTACAAATCGACTTATCCATCAATAAAGTCCAAGTCCAGTCAACGTGTCGTGATGATGTCAATGGAGAAACAACACAGACATACAGCAAAAAAAAAAAAAAAAGCACGGCCACACGTCTGTCCAGCAATGAGCAACTGGTATTAAAGTTCACTGCAACATAACAATGTCCACTGACAAGACACAAACAGCATTTTAACCCAAACAAAGCAAAGGCTAACATTTGCAAAGAGATTTCTGTTAAATTTAACTGCACAACATTAGCAGGGTGAATATATGTCCACATTTGGTCTGGACCCATGACTCTAAAACTGGACTGTCCACACGTTTGTCACATGTCCTCAGTTTTCATATTAAGTGCAAAATGTTTAAGGCAGCGGCCGACAAGACAAACACCACACTGTCCACATCATGTTTGGGGGAAAAAAAAAAGAGTGTCTTGTCTTAATGCACTGTTTATCGCTCGGGTTAGCTAACGGATGCTGCTCATATCCCTCATTTTAGCCGATACCTCTTCAGAAGGCTGTGACATTTTTTTTCATCTAAAGTCTAGTCAAAAAAAAAAAAAAAAAAAAAAAAAAAGGACTTTTAGTTGGACAGTTGTTTCTGTATTTGATTCTTGCATTGTGGGTATTTGATCATTGTTGTTGTTGTTTTGTTTGTTTTTTTTCCTGCAGAACATATTGCAGTAAGGTATTGGTAATGGTGGGCTAAATAGGCTTCGGCTTCAGCCCTAAACCTTTTCGGTCAAGCAGTAAATTCATTATGTGTGAAAATGCGTCTACCTGCCTTGTGCTTGTTTTTTTTGTTTTGTATTTTGACCGAGATAAAATGAATAAAATTTTAAAAAAAAAATATTTCCACACATACGATGTGTGTCATCTCTTTTGTTTTGTCAGCCCACCACAACTGTCTTACCTGCAGCAGCCGTGTCTTGTTTACGTATAGTCTGTGTCTATGCGCTGAGAGAGATGTAGAGAAAGAATGAAATAGGACTTGTCAACTCCTCCAAATTTAAGGCGACTTGTGCTACGGGAGTTGACATGTTGACTAGTCAATATTTTTGTTAATGCCCTAATATGAACTGATTTATTAGACAATAGATCTGGAAAAGTTGTTCAGTTGTTGTAATTGGCAGCAATTGTTTTTAATTAAGCAAAACATTGCCAATGAAACAAATTAAAATGATCTTGGTCAGATTAAGTCAGATTGGCAGTTCTTATATTTGACTGAAAAAGTCCTTTGTAGTTGATTCAGTCTGATTTGAATTTGATCACATATTTGGACTAAAGATTTTAATACTGTCAAGGTGGGTGTAGTGTGAAGGACCCAAATGCGGAAAACACAGCTTCACGAAGGCTCTTTATTCTGAGCTCAGACAGAAAAAGTCGAGAAACATAAATGACAGCAAAGTAATTCTAAAACTCACACACAAATAGTCCAAACCCACAATGGGTGCTACGATCCTGCCAGTCCAGTGTAGTCTGAGCTGGGAGCTTTGTTGAGGTAATAGGCGGCTGTGGCTCAGTTGGTAGAGTGACCGAGAGGTTGGCGGTTTGCGTCCCAGCTCTGGCTGTCCACATGTCGAAGTGTCCTTGGGCAAGACACTGAACCCTGACTTAGGCCCCAAGTAGGACTGACCTTAGACACCTACTGGTGTATGAGTGTGTGTGTGAATGGGTGAATGTGAGGCTAATGTAAAGCGCTTTGAGCACCATGAAGATGGAAAAGTGCTATATAAGCGCAGTAACAAAAAAAAAAAAAAAAAAAAAAAAACATATGGGGGTGAGGAAAGGAAAGGATAGAACTTAAATAGGGTGAAGTGATGAGGACAGGTGTGCAAGGAAACAGTTGACATGAATTAGGTGAAAGGTGACAAGGTGCAGAGTGGGAAAGACAGATTGAGGGGAAAGGTGACAGAGTGAGGATATGACAAATACACTTGGTCAGATTTGGATTTTTTCCAGTGTAGTTTCATTAATTGAAGACTTCATTGCAACAGTACTAATTTTATATAAATATATGTTGGATATAATGCATGTGCCATAAAAACAAGGACTATAAGCACATAACATAAAATAAATGTTTGTGAAATGTGACTTCATGCTGTTTAGCTGTTTACCTGTTTAGTGAGTTAACTGTTTACTTGTTTAACTGTTTAGCCATTTAGTTGTTTATCTGTTTAGGTGTTTAGTTGTTGAGCTAACTCCATCTTACAGCAACACAAAGACTTCTAGTGGCTTCTGGCTTTGAGTTGAGTTTAGAATTACATTTAAAATCCTCCTCCTTATATATAAAACCATTAATGGTATGGGCCCCTCTTATTACTTCAGCCAAGAAGGTATTAAATTAGGGTCCGTTTGTCTGTCTGTCTGACAGCAGGATTACACAAAAATGATTTTGATGAAAGTTTCAGGAATGATAGATAGTGGGTCAAGGAAGAACCCCTTAGATTTTGAGCAATGAAAGTCAAAGGTCAACGTCACAAAGGTCAACAGCTAACACATACAAGTGGTAATATCTCAGGATATGTCATATGACGCCATATCAAGCCTTAGCTAGCCTAACTGTACTGTTGAACCCACCCTGAACCACATGGTACCTCCAGAAAGGTTTTTAAAAGTTCAATAGAAATGTATGGGCTGGCTGGTGTTTGGAGGTTTTTAAATCACAGAACTAGACTTTTTCCTCAGTCTAGTATAGTGTTTTTTGTCTATAGTGTCTGGCTTTTTTTTTTCTTGTATATAGTCTGTGGCTCTTTTTTCTTGTGTATAGTGTCTGGCTTTTTCTTTTCAACCGGTCTCTTCTCTGTCTTTCGACCTGGTGTCTTCTCTTGTCTTTCCACCTGGTGTTTCTCCTGTCTTGTCATCTGGTGTCTTTTGTCTTGTCTTTGTCGAGGCTCGTTTTCCTGGTGTTCCTTCGCCTTTTCCCTTCTTTCTAGTCTCCTTTTTTCCATTCTAGATCCTCTTTCTAGTCTCCTTTTTTCCATTCTAGATCCTCTTTCTAGTCTATTTTCTTCTCTTTTCCTTTGCTCCTTGGTCTCGCTTCCTGTTCCGGGTCTCGTGTGTTCCCTTTCTCTCTGTGTTTTGTCTCTCTCTCTTTCTGTTCCCTTTTTGTCTGGTCCCTGTTGTCAGGTTGCCCGTGGCCAGTTGCCCTAATTGCCAGATGCCCAAGGTGGCACTGATTGGCTGTGGGGGCACTGGTTCGGGGAAGGGTGCTGGTTCTTAGTTGGGGGTGCTGGTTCCTAGCTGGGGGCACAGATATTTTAATCCTGTTCGGCCCAGTTTCGCCCCGGGCCTCTTGTCCTGTTCGGCCTGGTTTCGCCTTGGCCCTCTTATTCAGTTTTCAGCCTGGGCCCTCTTGTCCAGTTTTCGGCCTTGTCTAATCCCTTGTTTTGCCCTTTTTCAACCTTGTCTGTTCGCTCGTTTTGCCCTATTTCGGCCCTGTCTGTTCCCTCGTTTTGCCTTATTTTGGTCCTGTCTGTTCCCTCGTATTGCCCTATTTCGACCCTAACTGTTCCCTCATTTTGTCCCATTTTCTGCCCTGTCTGTTCCCTCATTTTGCCCTGTTTCGACCATGTCTGTTCCCTCATTTTGCACCTGTCTAGTTCTTTGTCTCTGTTCCATCCTGTTCCTGTCTCAGCCAGAGTTTGTGGTCCTCTGCCCCAGTAATCAGCTATCTTCTGGTCATGTCCATCATGTTGCTCCTTCTTGTCCTAATCATCCAATTCTCCCCAGTTCCCTTGACCTTTCTCCAGACAATTTCACCTCACTCCCCAGTTGCTTGGTTTGGACAGGTACCATGTCACTCTGCCCAGAGGGTTTCCACACCACTCCGCCCAGAAGGTACTCTGCCTGGAGGTTTTCCACAGTACTCCGCCTGGAGGTTCTTGTTTGTCTGGCAGCGTCGGGAGCCGCCCCTTAGGGGGAGGGTAATGTCACGACCTTTCCACCAGTGTTCTTCAGATGCACCTGGCCCCGCACCGTGCAGCTGCAAGTCCAAGACCATTCAGCTTTGTCACCTCCATAACCTGGACACTGTGCTCAGTTCCCTTGTCTCTGTAACCTGGACATTTTTCACCACCTTGGACTCTGGCTGATCTACCCCCAAGGTTTTGTTTGGTCTTGTTTTGGTTTGGTTTTATCTCTGTCTTTGTCTGCATTTTATTCTGTATGTTGTTAAATTATTTTCCCCTTACCTTTTCTTTGCAGATTCCTCTACAGCTCCATCCATATGCAACATTAGACACACAGCTCCTGTCAACAGCACACTCAGCTTCACTTCCAGCTCCAGCTCAGTTTTAGCTCAGCTCCAGACACACTCCTACAAATACACACCAGTCTGTGCAATGTTCCAGAGACCAGAGTTTATTTATAGCAAATGAAAGTAAAATGTTAAACTTTTTTTTGTTTTCAATGTTCACAGTGCATTGGAAAATAGAGTTGAAGTAGAAAAGCAATCAGAGAGTGCAGACTCTGCCAAGGCGCATCAGCCCCCACTGCTCCCTTTCACTACTGTGAGCAGTGGTCTGCCCCACCAACACAATGAAAGTCACACATGTGCCCACACACACCCACACATATCTCCACCAATCAAAATTCAATCACTTGTTCCTTGTTCCTATATCAAAATTTTCAAAAAGATTTCAGCCAAATCCATTCATAATTTTTTTCAGTTACATTGCTATAAAACACATGGAGGTGCTATAACAGACATCCCAAGTCTCCCTGATTTCGATAGTGGCTCACTGATGCCCGCGAGTCAGATAAAATATTCTGGATACTGGATACAACACTAAAATAAAAACAAAACAAAAAAATATCTCCATTAAATCAATTGTATATTCATCTCAAATGTATAAATAAATACACGAATGAATGAATCAATACATAAATCAATGAATAATTAATAAGTATTAATTTAATTCAACTAGCAAAATGCTTACTCAAATTACATGTTTTTGTTCAATAGTGTGTGGGTCATGTGACCTCTGGACTCCAATAGGCCTTTAATTTATAGCCCTGGTCTGGGCACACAAAACACACCTCGTATATTTAATTTAAATCACTTAATTGATTTTATAGCATTTCTTTACTCAAATTACACATTTTCATTCAATAATTTGGAAAGGGTGTGGGGGGTTGGAAGGGTCGATAAGCATCTCCCTGAAATTAGTTTTTGGAACTTGGGATGTCTGCTATAGGAGTCTCAGAAACAGAACCACCTGGTTCAGGGACAGCTTTCTCCCCACAGCTATAGCCATGTTGAACTCCAACAGATAAATGCAGGCAAAAATATACCTGTGCCGTTTCTTGGCAGAGTAATTATCTTTTAGTTTTAAATGTAATACTTATTAGCAAAAATCCTCTTCAATATTTTATCTAAATAAGGTGCACATCACTGTGCACATCAAATAATGTAGTAATAAAAGCAGAGTCAACTTGTCAAACACCATCATTTGTTGGAATTCCTCCAGTGGCTGTGTATATTTAACAGAAAATAGAGTTTCATATGAACACGACTCACATGAGCCACGCTTCCACACGCAAAACACACACATGAAAGAGATCAGAGAGCAGTTTGACTCAGTGGATAATCTCTTCTATGGTATGTGATGGTGCCATCAGAGCATGAAACACATGACTGTAGCCCAGAGGATGATACAGCAACAGGGAACAGAGACGAATGCAGAAAGAACACCAAGACCCAAAGAGAATGCTCTGTTCACATGATGGACCAATGAATACTGGCCTCAACAGTACTAAACAAACTGTTTTTACTCTTATATTCTAGTCTCACCTAAAATCTGCTTTTTATTGCTAGTATTTATTGTTGTATTCTAGTCTAACCTCTAAATTGGCTTTCTTAAGTCACATATTAATTTTAATTTTTTTTTCGTCATTAGGAAATATGTAGAATTGTACAGTATGGGCCAAAAATAATAACCCCAGTCCCAGCACTTATTCAAATGTAATGTAAATGCAGCAATAGAAAAAAAAATTATATATAGACATACACATGAGTTGGATCTCTATTGCTACTATTTATTGTTGTAACCTAAAAATCTGCTTCCTATTACTAGTATCTGTTGTTCTGATCTAATTTATTTCATATTATGCTTGTTATGTGCTGATCATGTCACCATATCACATGACTGAAATGTTCTTGTTAAATACACCTGTGTCATCTTCTTTTTAATTTTATTAAATTTTATTTTTATTTTAATTAAGTGAGTCCTGATTGAGGATCATGCGACCCACACATGTTGGTTTGTCTGCTTTGAATGAAGGACCCCTTTTCTCCTGTTTTTTTTTATCCTTGATGAGCATCTGATTTTGAAGCCATCACCTTTCCCCACTTTAATTCTAAAGCTGTTTTTTTTTTTTACTTGATTCTCTCTTACAACTGAGAGGTGAAATATATTTTAAAGAACACCAGAGTTAAAAGGGTATCCGTCACGGTACTGCAATGTGATGGAACCCAAATGCAGACTCACAGACCCAAGATAAAATTTAAGAGGATTTATTAATGACAAAATCCATAATAAAGACAACACTTGTTCTCTCCAGGACCTCCGTCTGGGGATAATGGCCCCAAGTAAAACAGCCACTGGGACAAAAAGCAGGGTCAGACAGTCAATGATCAGAACCAGGTAATCCGAATAAACAGAATAATAATCCACAACACAGTTACCGTATGCCAGAAATAGGTCTGTCCAGAGGGCCGAGAGAGCATCAATTCCAAGGGGGGCAAGGCAGAGTCCAGGTCCAAAATCCAGGCCAAAGGTCATACACAAAACACATCCAAAACACAGACAGACAAGGGGCAAGCAAAAACCAAGTACCAGAAAAACAGAGTCCAAACCAGAAAACCAGAGAAGAAAAAACGCTCGTAAGTTGCATGGGGATAGCAGACGTACTCGCACCGAGTGAAGACACATGAGGGAATATATACTAACCAGACAGGTGTTCCACATGAGGGAAAATTAACAAGGGGCAGGACAACACAGGTGACAGGAAGTAAAGTCAGAATGAGTGACAAGAACCCACATAACAAAATAAAAGCCCAGACACTCACAATGACAGAAACTACATAAGACTCACAAAAATAAAACATTTACAGGACACAGAGTACTGCGTTCATAACAGTACCCCCTTCTCAATGCCGGTCTCCGGACGGCCCAGGGGCCTCTGGGTGACGTCGATGGAAGTCTGTGATCAGATCAGGATCCAGGATAAACGAGGCCGGTACCCAGCTCCTCTCTTCAGGCCCATATCCTTCCCAGTCTACCAAGTACTGGAAACCCCGGCCGCGGGGTCTGGACTGAAGAAGTCTCTTGACCGAGTAGGCCGGATCACCATCAATCATCCAAGGCAGTGGAGGAGGGGTGGTTGGTGGAACCAGGGTGCTGAACTGGTTTTAATTGACTTGTGTGAAATGTTGGGTGAATCCTCATAGATCTGGGTAGTCAAAGGCGCATAGCCACAGGATTGATAATTTTAGATATGGGGAATGGACCAACAAAACGCGGGGCTAACTTACGGCTTTTCCCCCTCAGGGGCAAATGTCTGGTGGACAACCATACCCTCTGGCCCACCTTATATTCTGGGTTGGTACCTCGATGAAGATCTGCAGCTCTCTTCATACATTCCCTGTTATGAAGCAGATTGGTTCTGGCCCAGGTCCAAATCCTCTTCTTCCTCCGAATCCAGGCTAATGCAGATGGCACAGACGTGTCTCTCTCTGTCTCAGGGAAAAGAGGGGTAGGGAAGCCAAAAACCACATGAAAAGGAGAAAACCCGGATGAAGAACAAGGTAAGGAGTTATGAGCATATTCGATCCACATAATATTGGAGGCCCAGGTAGCAGGATTATTGGCAACCAGACATCTTAACATAGTTTCAAGTTCTTGATTAATCCGTTTAGTCTGAGGGTGATATCCTGAAGACAAACTTACAGAAGCCCCAATAAATTGGCAAAAAGCCTTCCAGAAACAAGCAGTGAACTGGGGTCCACGATCCGATACAATGTCACAGGGGAGTCCAAAAATTCTAAATACCTGATTGAACATGGCAGCAGCAGTCTCCTTGGCAGAGGGAAGCTTGGCAAATGTGATGAATCTGACCATTTTAGAAAACCGATCCACTATGGTAAGAATGGTGGTCTGACCCTTGGAAGAGGGGAGACTGGTTACAAAATCAATAGAAATGTGAGACCAGGGTCTCACTGAGAGGTTGAAGTAATCCTGCCGGTCTGGTTCTTGGGTCCTTGCATGTTGCACAGGTGGTGCAAGCTGCCACGTATTCTTGGATGTCCTTCCTCATTTGGGGCCACCAGAATCTCCTGGAAATTACTGCCATCGTGCGCTGAGTTCCAGGACGTTTGAAGAGTTTGGAGGCGTGACCCCATTGGATGACCTCCCCTCTCAAAGCCTGAGGAACAAACAAACATCCTGAAGGAGTTATGGAGGGGGTCACCTTGTCCTTGTTGGCCTCATTGACCTTCGTCTCCAGTCTCCATCTGAAGGTTCCGATGATATAGGTCGGGGGAAGGATGGACTCAGGATCCTCCTTCTGTGAAGAAGAGCCTAGAAAGGGCATCTGGTTTGGTGTTCTTTGATCCAGGTCTGTAGGACAGGGTGAAGTTAAACCTTGTGAAGAAGAGACTCCATCTTGCTTGGCGAGCATTAAGCCTCTTAGCTGTCTTAAGGTATTCAAAATTTTTATGGTCAGTCCAGACAAGAAAAGGCTGTTCTGTCCCCTCTAACCAGTGCCTCCATTCTTCTAAGGCTATCTTAATTGCCAATAGCTCATGATTACCTACATCATAATTCTTCTCAGAACAAGATAGCTTCTTGGACAAAAATGCACAAGGGTGCATCTTACCGGTCTCAGGGGATCTCTGGGACAGAACAGCTCTAATGCCAGAGTCAGAGGCATCCACCTCAACAATGAATTGTAGTGTGGGATCAGGAGCTGAGGTGAATAATTGTTTGAGTCTGTTGAAGGACTTCTCTGCCTCAGGACTCCATCTGAAGGGTGCCTTTTGTGAGGTCAGGGCGTGTAGGGGACTGGCCACTTTGCTGAATCCTTGGATGAACTTCCTGTAAAAGTTAGCAAAGCCAAGAAATCTTTGTACTTCTCTACGAGAGTTCGGTTGGGGCCACTCTTGGACGGCCTTAACCTTGTCTGGGTCCATGTGGATCTGTCCTGCAGAAATGGAAAACCCCAAGAACTCCACAGATGTCTGGTGAAATTCACACTTCTCAGCTTTGACAAACAGTTCATTTTCCAAAAGTCTGCTTAACACAGCTCGAACATGTTCAACATGGGTCTGTAGATCTGGGGAAAAAACTAGGATGTCGTCTAGATAGACGAAAACACAAACATTGAGGAACTCTCTCAACACATCATTAACTAGGGCCTGAAAAACAGCTGGTGCGTTAGTGAGACCAAAAGGCATCACCAGGTACTCATAGTGGCCAATGGGTGTGTTAAATGCAGTTTTCCATTCATCACCACTCTTTATGCGCACTAAATGATATGCATTGTGCAGGTCCAACTTAGAAAAGACACGAGCGTCTTGGAGCATCTCAAATGCGGATGACATGAGTGGTAGTGGATAACGATCCCGGATTGTTATTTCATTAAGCCCCCTATAGTCTATACATGGTCTTAAGGTCTTATCTTTCTTGTCTACAAAGAAAAACCCTGCTCCAGCAGGGGACGAAGATCTACGGATAAGACCGGCAGCCACAGATTCATTGATGTACTTGGTCATGGCTTTATTTTCTGGGCCGGAGAGGGAATACAGTCTTCCCTTGGGGGGCATAGTGCCAGGACGGAGGTTAATGGCACAGTCGTAAGGGCGGTGTGGTGGTAACTTGGTTTCCCTTACCTTATTGAAGACGTGTTTAAGGTCATGGCAACAAGGTGGCACCTTCTCAATTGCCGGGAACTCTGGTTCAGGGGAAGTGGTCTCTGTGACAGCAATCTGGATCTGGTCTGGTTCTGCTTTAAGGGAAAAAAATTTAGAAAAACAGCAGTCTTGACAGGAGGTGCCCCAGACATAATTTCCTTAGTCTGCCAATTAATGTGTTGGTTGTGTTTAAGTAACTAGTGTAGTCCAAGTATGATGGTCTGAGTAGATACTGGGTAAACATGGAAACTGATCTTTTCCATGTGATAGTCAGGAAATGCCATGGAAATGAAAAGTGTATCCTCCATAATTGTGTCCCATCTAAGGCCACTGCCTCCAATGGTGTGGAGAGGGGAATCGGGGTTAACTGGAGCTGCTGAACCATGTCTTCTGACATAAGGTTAGTGTCTGCTCCGGAGTCAATCAGCACCTCCTGTGAAAAACATGACACGGAAGATAGCAACTTGACAGAAACTGTGATTCTCTTAGATTCCTTTACTTTAATGGAACCACAAGTCAGAGTAGTGCCCTCTGGGTTCATGACTTGCCTCTTGTTGGGACATTTGTTAGCAAAATGCCCTGCCTCACCACAGTACAAACATAATCTTGCCATGTACCGACGTTGATGCTCCTCCCGAGATAACCCTACGCGTCCCAGGTGCATAGATTCTGGCTGTCCAGGGTTAGTTGTGGCTGCACACTCTGTTGCTGAGGGTGCCCACTGCAGGACCTGGTCTCCAACCTCTATGGCAGTGATCACCGTTGTATCTAGATCAGAGTTATGGCAACGTATAGAGATTTCTTTGCCGACCTCTGGGTTAAGTCCGGCTTTAAATGCGGACACTAAAGCCTGGTCATTCCATCTAGACTCAATGGCCAAGATTCGGAACTGACTGACATACTCCCTTATGGTGCTTGAGCCTTGGGTGATCTGAAGTAGTCTTTGACCTGCCTCTTGTTCCCTGACCGGGTGATCATAAATATTCTTAAATTCATGAACTAAGAGCTCATAACTGTTAAGAAATGGAGTCCTGTTCGATGAGGGCATTTAAGTAGTTCAGAGGAGGACCTTCTAATAAACTGGCTAAATAAGCCACTCTAGCTGCGTTTGTAGCAAAGCGGGTGGGCTGAGCAGAAAATATTAACTTCAGCTGATTAAAGAAGGAACGGCAGGAAAATGGATCACCGGCATATTTAGCTGGAGCCGGAATATTGGGTTCACTGGCATGTGGTTGTGTTTGGAGAGTTGAGACCAGGTGAGACAGGTGAGATAGATTCTGGTTAATGATTGTTAACTGTTGGTCATGATTACCTAGTAATTGGTTCTGATTAGCCATAGCCTGAAACACACTAGCAAAGTCTGCGGGATCCATACTCTGTGGCGAGTACGTACTGTCACGGTACTGGAATGTGATGGAACCCAAATGCAGACTCACAGACCCAAGATAAAATTTAAGAGGATTTATTAATGACAAAATCCATAATAAAGACAACACTTGTTCTCTCCAGGACCTCCGTCTGGGGATAATGGCCACAAGTAAAACAGCCACTGGGACAAAAAGCAGGGTCAGACAGTCAATGATCAGAACCAGGTAATCCGAATAAACAGAATAATAATCCACTACACAGTTACCGTATGCCAGAAATAGGTCTGTCCAGAGGGCCGAGAGAGCATCAATTCCAAGGGGGGCAAGGCAGAGTCCAGGTCCAAAATCCAGGCCAAAGGTCATACACAAAACACATCCAAAACACAGACAGACAAGGGGCAAGCAAAAACCAAGTACCAGAAAAACAGAGTCCAAACCAGAAAACCAGAGAAGAAAAAACGCTCGTAAGTTGCATGGGGATAGCAGACGTACTCGCACCGAGTGAAGACACATGAGGGAATATATACTAACCAGACAGGTGTTCCACATGAGGGAAAATTAACAAGGGGCAGGACAACACAGGTGACAGGAAGTAAAGTCAGAATGAGTGACAAGAACCCACATAACAAAATAAAAGCCCAGACACTCACAATGACAGAAACTACATAAGACTCACAAAAATAAAACATTTACAGAACACAGAGTACTGCGTTCATAACAGTATCATTGAAATATAAAAAAAATATTTGGTTAGCCCTTATCTGGACATTCTTCAGCTTCTTTATAGAATAGAACACACTTTGTCATGGTGATGAGTAAATTAAAATGCAAACCATTCATTGAATGACAAGTAAAGCAACCTTAGTGTTGTGTCCAGGCACAACAAACCCCGTCCCCCTCACACACATGTGACCTGATTAACTCTATCACTTATTATTGAGAAAACATATTTTTGGTGACAGCGATCTTTGATCTACATTCAACAAAAATTTAATGGGATTTATTCTGGACCACCTCACACCTTTACTGAAAATTTTGTAGAAATTGGTCCAGTAGTTTTTGTGTAAAGCTGGTGACAAACAAACAAATAAAGACACGGAAGTCAGTGATTTATTGTCACATTTTACATTACAGATAGCTAATAAGGTGGTAATTCTATGTTAATTTTGATGTAATTTCATGGTAATAATAAATTTATAACTGTTTATTAAAAGCAATTTCCATGCAGTTTCCAGTGCAATTGCTCTGCAATTTAGAGAGGGAAACAGCTTTCATTAATTTGTAAAGTTCTATGGTCATTTTCATGTAATTTCAAGGGAATAATTATTAACCCAGCTAGACAATTAAATAGGAAGATGCACTAGGTCATTTTCCAGCTCTGATCATTTGACTTGCCATTAAATGACTGAAGTTTTGCAGTCATTTAAAAGCACAGGCATATCATAACAGGCATAACTGTATCATAGTTACAGGCATATATCTTTTTTGCCTTCTTACTACTTCACTGACTTGATTTGGTCTCTTTCTTGGTAATAACTAAGTAATTGAGTGGGAACAAATGATAATGTATTTGGCCTTGATGCTGTGGATTTTCCTGGAAATTAGCTCCTTGTTTTTCAGGTAGTTAAGAAAAAGGAGGTATGGTGGCTCAGTGTCACAATTCAGACACCAAGGCTCAGGTGCAGACACAAAAACCAGCGGATCAGAGTTAGGAAAAATTATTTATTTCTTTTAGAACAACACAAAAGAAGCCTAGAGTAAGGGTACAGTAACTCTCCCAAAAACACAAAACCAAAATACAGAATACAAAACTTAAAGAGCAGCAAAAGGCTGATACAGAATACGAACTTAAAGAGCAGCAAAAGGCTGATACTACCAGAATAAACAGAACTAAGGACGCAGCGACAACTAGACACAGAATGCTGGAAATAATTTTTACCAAAAGAAAATCAGGATTTAAACTAGCAAACCAAAACCACCAAAACTGCTACCAATACACAAAACTAAGTTAACCACAAAAACAAAACACTGAGTACTTAACCAACCGGGACGCAAAGATCAACACTTTCAAGCAGGGCATCAAAGGAGAGGGGAGCTGAGCGGAGAAGCGGGTAGGACAAGGATTTCTGTTACAGGTTTCAGGTGGATTTCCAACAGGAGTGGTTTACGGTCCGGCGTCGAGTTGTGGAATGAGTCTCTTTAAGTACTGAGCCAATCAAGGCTAAACCCACCTCAGCTGAAGTGACAAGGAATCTCTTCCACCTGTTCACAGACCCAAGAAAAACAAAAAGAAAAAGCAAGGAACGGAGTCTGCCACTAGGTCGAGCCAGAGGGCATGACACTCAGCGCTCTTGCCTCACAGCAAGAAGGCTCGAGTTCTATTTCCGGACCATTTCTGTGTGGAGTTTGCATGTTTTTTTTCCCGTGTCTGGATGGGTTTCCTCTGGGTGTTCCGGTTTCCCCCATCACCCAAAAACATGTTTGTTAGGGTAAAAATCCTCCAGCCAGGTGATTCTGACCATTAGCCTGGCTCTACAGCTGGAGATGCGTCCCCGGGCCCCGCACATGGCTGCACACTGGACCCCAACAGCATGAAGGATGGGCTAAATGCAGAGGATACATTTCATTTTACATTGTATAATGACAAATAAAGTACTTTACCCTTTAAAAACAAATAAATCCTAGTTTTATCATTCAGCAACTACAGATTATTTTCAAGTAATTACCATTTTATTACACTTTAAATTAAATCTGTTTGCATTGCTATTACCTGGAAACTGTAGAGTAATTGCATTGGAAAATGCATAGAAATTACTATGCATTACACAGCATTGAAATAAAAATTCCAGGAAGCAAACAATTACACTAAACATAAAGAAAACAAGAAAGAAAATTTTAATAAACAAATAAATAATAAAAAACAAAAGTCATATTCAAAAAGGAATGAGAAGAAGCAGAGTTTCTGAGGTCTTACCCTTATGGTCTAAACCAAAGGTCTTCAACCCTGGTCCTCAGGGCCCACGGTCCTGCGTGTTTTGCATGTTACCCTGCTCCAACACACCTGATTCAAAGCAGTGGGCCATTATCAGGCTTCAGCAGAGCTGGATAATGAGCGCATCATTTGAACCAGGTGTGTTGGAGCAGGGTTCCATCTAAAACATGCAAGACAGTGGGCCTTGAGGACCAGAGTTGAAGACTTCTGTTCTAAACCAGCAATAACCAATATTAGAGATGATGAGATGTAATTTGGCGAGATTTCTCTAAAATTCTGTCTTGCAAGATTTGTTATCCAGCAAGCAGAGAGGATGGCGTCAGAAAATACTGGTATTACCGTGGTACGATTTGCTGGGGAATTCCCCCCACCTCAGGTTTTGGACATTGGTTTGAGATGGTCTACTGATTTTGCTGCCCTGTCGATTCGGATGGCGTGCCGGGAGAGAAAGGGCAGCGAGTCCAGGAAGTGGCGGAGGGTGCTGTAAAGCCAGGAGCTGGTTATGGCACAACGCTGTGGAGCGAATGCATCTGGAGGAAATGCACCTGGCAGGAGTGCATTTCCTCATCACCTCAACACATTTGGACCTCAACTTCCACAGTCAAGCGCCAGATTTGATTTTGAAAAAGGGAGAAATATATAATTTTCTCTATATTATTTTAACTTTTCTAACATTTTATTTTTGTTTCAATTTGTAGAGCAAGAAGTGACATGTCAGTAACATGCTTGGTCAGGCTCTCTTGCACGATTTTCAGTCTGTATTGACACTTTTGTTTTTCACATATGTCACCCACCACCACGAAACCAGGCATAAGTGTCTGGAAATCAAAACTGAGTTATCTGTGTAGCATGGTAGAGTGGAAACTAAGGTTTAAGATGGTGAAAAAATTATGTTTCTATTACAAGTAGAAGCAAACTTATGGTAATTTTAATATCCACATTTGGACATATTTTGCAATTTGCATTTTTTTAGAAATTGTCCGTCAAAGTTTTGGACTGTTTTGGGGTAGGAAGTCCTTAGCAACGCATAATAATTTGTATCCGATTGACACAAATTTTTCACAGATGTTAAAGGACACTCTGATGGACATGTCACAGAAGTTTTATATATTATAATAATAGGAAAGAAGTGCGACGTATTACAATAATTTGGCTTATGCTATTGGACAGAGCATTCAATATAGGCCCAAACACTTGGGTGTTTACCCATGGAACGGAGATCGGTTTGTTCGGCGAAAAGAGGTGGAAGTCGGCTTTGTCTTTGCTCAGCAATCCCTGAACTTTTGTCGCCGCTTAAATAATTGACTCAATAAACACCTTTATTGATTGAATTTCAATGTAATGACCACGGGAACTGAAAATAGAGGTGTTAAGGTACCGTTTTTTGATAAGATGTAAACAAATAAGAAATCACCTTCCAGCCTAAATTTGGCTGTAGCTCTGAACGGGTCAGCGCGACTTATGCCTAATTTCGTGCTGAGCAGTCACATATTGTCTGCACTTGAGAAAATGAAAAATATATTTTCTTTATTTTATTTTAAGTTTTATAACATGTTATTTCATTGTAATTTGTAGAGGAAGAATGTCATTAAGAAGTTAATTAAAGGTTAATGCTTACAGAGTTATAAAATCCATGTGTAACTTAGTAAAATAAGTCTTTTAAGTTTTCTTAAAATTTTGTCTTGTCTTGATCTCGTAAACCCAATCTCGTGTCTCATCTCATCTCATGAGCTGAGTGTCTTGTCACACCCCTATACATCATACATATATATATATATATATATATATCCTCTATAAATTAACTCCATTAATTAACTTGGTGTTCTTTATGTATTGTTTCCTCTAAATGTCCAAGATATAGAACAAGACAGGCATTTGGGATTGAGTATACCAACATATCACAAGCTGCGTTTCTATTACAGTTTTTCACACAACAGCAATAATCCTAAAATTTTGACAAAGTATATTTGCGCTTTCAACACGTTTCTATTGGCGGTTCTTCTAGGCAGGAGCGTCATAACTACCGTGAAATATCATCCCATGAGGTTTCACTACTGGAACCTTTCAATGTCTTGATAGCACGCTGCATTTCTTTTCTGTTTGCTGTCTGAAATAGCAGTTGTGTTTTTCTCGTTAATTATTTCGACAAAAGTCTTTGTCTCCTCCTCTGTCCATATGTATTTTCTCTCCGAGAGAAGTGCGTCCTGTAACGTATAATTGCAGAAAAAGTGTTTCCATTGCGATTTTGCAATATATTAAAATATTAAAGGATCTGAAAAACCACTTCATGAAAACTTTTTATCGATATTTGAATGTTCATTACCATTTTTCATAGCGCTATTTACATTTTGCGAATTTCCAATGGTAATGGAAATGCAGCTTCAGTGGCAGCCATTCTTTTTTTCTAGTTCCATGCGGACGCCGGCGTGCAGTTTCCAGCCGATTCCAGCCAAGGTCCATGCATGAAGCCTCCCCCCTCCCTCTCGTGTTCAAACGTTATCATGCCCATTCATTCGATTCCAAGGTGTCGCCAGTAGATGGCGCTTCTCTCATGAAGAACATTAAGGGGATGCATTGGCGTCACGTGATCCCATGATTCTGTTGTTGTGCTGCCATATTGGACTCCAAGAAAACAACCTCTCATAAGGACATTACAACACGCTGTCGTTTTATCACGATTATATGCAAATCCAGACATCCCTGGTCCCGCGATGGGTAAATTATCTTGCACTGTCAGTTCTACTAATCACAAGGAGAAAACAAACGGAGTTTCTTTCTATTGAATCCCTCGAGAGTTGGAGAGATGGTGGAAATGTCTGGATGATATACGCTGCAAGGCACACAACTTTGCAGGTGAATTTTTATAATTTTACACACGTTCTGCATGTGTCCACACTCCTTGTCGATGTATTTATGTCAGTAGACATTGGTAGATGCTTCCTGAATTAATTGTTTTCGTGTCACTATGAAGACGTCCACAATGGAATCACTGCCACATTTGTACTGTTTTATGTACTTTTATGGCCAATAAACAAACAAAAAGACGTGCTTAATACACTAGCTTGAATTTGAAATGGACCAGGAGGCCTGTACCGTGTTGTCTTATAAGACAAGCCGAGCTTTTTTGTGGAATTCTGTCTCATTAATGAGTCAGTGTAGGCCCCTACTGACATACATGTATATGTCTTTATACAAAAAAATATTTGAAGAGTTTTGCTTTAGTTGTTATTAGGACCTAATGTTGCTTTATTTTGATTTTGTTTCAGGTAAATTAGCTGAGTCACCTGATTATGTCCCAAGCATCTTCTCTTTTAACTGCAGTCCAGAAAAAGCGTAGAGCTATGGAAAAGCGGAGAAAAGAGATGAAAAGACACAGGTTGCAGAATCTACAAAGGAATAATGCCATAGATGCCCCTCTTACCTTGGGAAACAATCATGATGAAGTATTGTCACCAAGATCACCCACTGCAGTAGCTGAAGAAACACATGAGGATCCTACAGAACATGTTGAAGATTACAGACCATCTTCACTAACTACTGATACAACTGATGCTGGTGTTCAGACAAATAGAACTGTTAAGGACATTGAAGACCTGTTCAGTGATAATCAGCAACTGAGGAACGAGAACCTGTCACTACAAACTGACCTGAAGTGTGGTAGTTTACATGAGGATGTCTTTGAAAACAATGACGGCAAGGTCAATGTGCTGTGATTACAAATTGTGTGTGATTAGGCATTGAACTGTGATTGAACCCCTTGTAAAGGCTTAACTCGATAGCATTTTAGATATGGTTGACCTTAATTTGATTTTAAACCTATTATTATTATATATTTTCATCAATATTTTCATCAATTAGATGACTTATTGAATAAATTTGAATGTATGGAATATAAATGATAAATCTGTTCTTGGATATTATTAAATTGAAGATAATATGCATGCATAATATAAAAAAGGTATATAAAAGGTAAGATCTTGAGCTTAATTAATACAAAGATAAATGGTAAATGGTCTGCATTTATATAGCGCTTTTCCACCTTCATGGTGCTCAAAGCGCTTTACTCAGCTTCACATTCACCCATCCACACACACACTCATACACCAGTAGGTTTCTAAGGTTCTGTCAGTCCTACTGGGGGCCTAAGTCAGGGTTCAGTGTCTTGCGCAAGGACACTTCGACATGTGGACAGCCAGAGCTGGGACGCGAACTGCCAACCTCTCGGTCATTGGGCAACCCACTCTACCAACTGCTCAGTTGGTAGAGCAGATCTAAGTCTGGATTAGATAACATGGAAAACCTGAAAGCTTTTTGAATTTATTTAAAATTTTATTATAAAACATATAGAAAAAAAAGCAAGTGAATGGAATTATATTTTATTTATATTTTATACTATATTTATTTTTGCAATTGTTTTTTGTTATTATTTGTTGAAGTTAATATTGTTATCTTTGATATGTTGCAATTGTAATGCTGTTATTAATTTCATACTGTTAAATATATTTCAAATATGTAATAAAAAAACTAAAATAAAAATGAAATAAAAACATTACGTCTGCACAGATTGACTTCATACTGTTAAATATTGAATATATGTAAGCCTAAAAAGTGGATACTTGTTTTTAATATACCATGTAAATGACATTGATTAATAGATTTTTGTGATGTAGTCTATTGTAGTCCATTTGACACTAAATATATTAGAAAAACATATGAAACAAAATTACTTTAATGATTCAAATTAGGTCAAATAAAATTACTCCATCTGCAAAGACTCACCTGTCACATTTCTATTGTTTTCAATGGTGTCCCTTCAGTTTTGAGCAACGGTATGGTTAAGTTACGGTTGTACATTTGTTGTGTCCAGCTTGTAGGGGTGCATGCACACTACTTTTTCGATTGTTCTTTGTATCTGGTGGGACTGGATTACAGGGCTCATAGGGGTGAAATGTGAACTGCATCGTTTTCAACAGCATTTCGCTGCCCATGCTGGCGCAGATTTTTTACTGTAACAGTTCCAGTTCCAACAGTTCCATCCGGCATTAAAAATGGCGGCGCCCTGTTCGGCTGTGGCTGCTTCGGCTCCCGGAAAAACAACTACTTTATCAGTAATTTCGCCATTTAGACCAGCGCTTTTAGCACCAGCAACCCAGCGAAAGGGTGCAAGAATAGTGTATGACCAGAAGGATATAAACAGATTGAGGCAATCCTGCTTGCAAATGTACGCTCCCTGGAGAATAAACTGGACTACCTGAAGCTGGACCTTAATTCAAAACAGGAGACAAGAAACTGCTGCATTCTTATTTTCACGGAGACGTGGCTCACCCCTTCTATCCCGGACACTGCTATTAGCCTGGAGGGGCTAACAACATTCAGGTCGGACAGAAGCCAAGCTCTCACAGGTAAAACCCGCGGGGGTAGCGTTTGCATCTACACGAACAATAGCTGGTGTAACAACACTACTCTGGTCTCCAGTCACTGCTGTACAGACATAGAATTTATGATTGTGAGATCCAGACCCTTCTACCTGCCCCGTGAATTTACCTGTGTCATCACGGTAGCTGTGTACATACCACCCAGTGCTAACTGTAAACAGGCCCTCAAGGTCCTCTACCGTGCCATCACCGGCATGCAATCCACACACCCGGAGGGAGTTTTCATTGTTGGTGGGGACTTTAACCAGGCCAACAAGAAGACAGTACTCCCAAACTTTCACCAGCATGTGGATTTTGCCACGAGAGGAGAAAATATACTGGATCGCAGTGTTGTACCTGAACGCGTTCAATGAACGAAAGTTCATGAACTCGTTCATATTTTGGGCAAACGTGAACTGAACGTTCAGTATTTCTGCCCGATGAACGTTACTGTGAACGCGTTCATTCTGATGTCTGTGAACGGCACGCTCTCAACTTAACACTAGTTCAATAGGGTGCCAGATTTCCATAGAGCCTCCCAGATGAAAACCCAGCTAAAACACACCGTAAACAGGCCTTAATATGTAACGGAAAACACCCAATCTGGCAACACCGGCCCCACCAGTGTCGCACCGCTGCATGCGTCATCAAAACACAAAGCAGCATGGAGGCGACAACAACAGCGACATGTAGCAGCAGCACTACCTCAGACTCTTCTTACAATCACTTAAAACAATTTTATGAGAGGGTTGGTGGGGATTCCAGTGGGAAAAACCTTACTTTTTTGTGCAAACTTTGCCCGCCGGGTTTCAAAAAGCAACTCCGCACATCCGTTTCATCAACTGCAAACCTGAAGCGGCACATTGAACTGAGGCACCCGAGTAGCCTGTCAAGGTATGTGCAGGCACTTAAAAAATCAAAAGACAATCCAACTGACAGTCAAGACAGATCCTCGACCCAAATCCCATTAACTGCATACAGTAGCGGCTCCGTTGTCATCTCCCAGCCACAGCTGAACAACCTGGTTTTGCAGTATATTGTCGGAGACCTGCAGCCTTTGAGTAAAGTGGAAAGCCCAGCTTTCATAAACTTGATTAAGGGGTTGCAGCCATCCAAAAAGGTGCCATCAAGAAAATCAGTGCAGGCACTGTTACACAAGAAATTTGAAGAAAACATGTGTGAGCTCAAGACTGAACTGTCCGAGGTCGATGCTGTATGCACAACAGCAGATTGCTGGTCAGCTGTAAACAAATCATTTATGGGCATCACTATCCACTGGCTAAACAAAACTGATGTTTCTAAGAGACACTCTGCAGTACTGGCATGCCGACAGATTAAAGGAGCACATACACATGATGTGTTGGCAAAATTATTGTCAGATGTTAATAAAGAATTCAAAATCCACAACAAGGTTGTGTGTACAGTAACAGACAATGCTGCAAATTTTGTCAAGGCATTCAACTGTTTTGGGATGGATGTGGCTTTTGATACTGAAGTGCCAGAGACAGTGGTCCACTTTGAAACTGAAACTGAAGATGACAATGAAATGTCAGCCTTTGCTGCCGCCAGTGAGAGCTCAGATGAAGATGACCAGATGGAGCCTGAGCCTCTCTCAGGTCTGGATCATCCCTCGCTCCCCCCTCACAGAAGGTGCATAGCTCACACCTTGAATCTAGTGGCCAAGGATACAGAAAAGATAACTGAAAAACGCTACAAAACAATGTCAAGGGCTGTTTTTGCAAAAGCATCTGCTCTGTGGAACCTGGTTAAGCGAAGTCCAAAGGCTTCTGATGCTGTAGAGGAAAAGCTTGGGATTGGCTTTGTTGTGCCAAATGACACAAGATGGAACTCAGTATTTCCACCTGTCACCTGCAGAAGTTCTCTGATGACTCTGCAATCGTCGGACTCATCACAGATGGGGACGACAGAGAGTACAGAGGACTGACGCAGGACTTCGTGGACTGGTGCCAGTGGAACCGCCTCCAGATCAACGCGGGGAAAACCAAAGAACTGGTCGTGGATTTCCGCAGACGAGCACTCTGCCCTCTGACACCGGTGAACATCCAGGGGACGGACATTGAGATGGTGACATCTTACAAGTACCTGGGTGTTCACCTGAACAACAAACTAGACTGGACTCACAACACAACCGCACTGTATAAGAAAGGCCAGAGCAGACTCTACCTTCTCAGGAGACTGAGGTCTTTTGGAGTGCAGGGGGCACTCCTAAAGACCTTCTACGACACTGTGGTGGCATCAGCCATCTTCTATGGAGTGGTTTGCTGGGGGAGCAGCATCTCGACAGCCGACAGGAAGAGACTTGATAAACTGATCAAGAAGGCCGGTTCTGTCCTGGGATGCTCCCTTGACTCAGTGGAGGTGGTAGGAGAGAGGAGGATGATGGCTAAACTGTCATCCATGATGGAGAACGACTCCCACCCACTGCAGGACACTCTAACAGCACTGGAGAGCTCCTTCAGCGACAGACTGCTTCACCCAAAGTGTGTGAAGGAACGATATCGCAGGTCCTTCCTTCCTGCAGCTGTCAGACTGTACAACCAGCAGTGCTCCCAGTAGACCTCTCCAAAACCCTCAACAGACTGCATTAAAATAACTGTGTTCACGTACACTGTGAAACTATTTTACTATACCCCATGTGCAATATCAATAATACTGTATATATATTTAACTGAGGTGAAGTGTAGGTGCAATATATCAATCTTTAAATCTGGTGTGTTAATGCTCACGTGCAATATCAATTTTTTCAAAAACCATATGCAATACATTTTGTAGCACTACCATTTCTTACATTTCCCATTCCTTCTTACATTCAGCTGCTAGTTTCTGTTTCTGCACTTAACCGCCCAACTGTTCATAGTGTTCATAGTTTTTGTATATTACCGTTTATATTACTTGTTTATATTGTTTATTGATACTTAATGTATATTGTTTCTTTTTACTGATGCCCTCTTCTGCTGCTGTAACATGTGAATTTCCCCACTGCGGGACGAATAAAGGAAATCTTATCTTATCTTATCTTATCTTTGTTTCACATACACATTTATTTCAGTGTATGAGAGATGAGATGGCGGCGCGTGTACATGCGGCGGCTCAGCACTACTTGTACTGGATTATATTGTTTGTTTACCTTCTTTTGAACTGTCTTCTGAGTGAGGCGTATGAACGAACTTGCATCAGATATAGCCGACAGGAACTACTCAGCATCTTTTCGATGCGGAATAGCTGCACTTTGGAGCCAACGAGCACCGAACACGGCATACCAACAGAGCTCGTCAGATCACCGGGGTCCCCGTGGATTACTCTCCCGATCGGGAAGCGACGGAGGCGGCGTCGGGATCGCAGGCAGAAGAGGGGCTGTCGAGCCGGAGTACGAGCCAGGCTAAGCAGACAACCGCATAAGCCCCCTCTACCGAGCCTATTTGTTACGAATGCGAGATCACTTCTCAATAAGATGGAGGAGCTGGAACTCACCATATCAGCACAGAAAAACATTCAGGACTGCTGTGTTACCGTGATCACAGAGACGTGGCTCACCCCAAACATCCCGGCTGAGGCTACCAAGCTAGCGGGCCGCGTAGCACACCGAGCCGACAGGACATCAGACTCCGGTAAGAGCAGAGGAGGGGGGCTTTGTGTTTATACAAACACCAACTGGTGCACAAATGCCGTTACAACGGACACTTACTGCTCACCAGATTTGGAGTATTTGACAGTAAGATGTCGTCCCCTTTATTTGCCACGAGAGTTTACAGTCATCATAATTACTGCTGTTTACATACCTCCTGATGCTAACACCAAATTAGCCCTGGACTCCTTGCTAGCTGTCATTAGCAAACAACAACGGGACCACCCTGATGGAGTTTATGTAGTAGCAGGTGATTTTAACAAAGCCAACTTAAAGACTGTTCTACCTAAATTCCACCAACATGTAGACTGCCCAACGAGAGGGAAAAACACACTTGATCATGTTTATAGTAACATCAAGCATGGGTTTAAGGCATCACCCCAACCACACCTGGGGCAGTCTGACCACGTCTCACTATTCCTGACTCCAGCATACAGACCACGCATCTGCACAACCAAATCAACCACCAGAGTCATACCGGTGTGGCCAGAAGGGGCTTTTGAACAGCTACAGGACTGCTTCAGTGACACAGACTGGACTGTATTTGAGGAAGACAACATCGACACCTACACCTCTTCTGTACAGTTTTACATCAAATGCTGTGTGGACAACATCACCACCACAAAACAGATCCGTGTCTTCCCCAATAACAAGCCGTGGATGACCAGGGACGTCCGACTCCTGCTAAAGACACGCAACACAGCCTTCCGATCTGGTGACATGCAGCAGTACAGTGCTGCCAGGGCAAACCTGAAGAGGGGAATCAGGGATGCTAAAGCAGCTTACAGGCGGAGAATTGAGGACCTCTTCAGTAGCTCAAACCCCCGCCAGGCGTGGCAGGGGATACGTCACATCACTGGGCAAAGCAACAACGGCAACAACATGCCCGGCGGCAGTGTCTCAGAGGCGGAGCAGCTGAACCAGTTCTTTGCCCGCTTTGAGGTGGAGGACACAACTCCCATCAGTCCAACCTCAGACACCAGCAGCCAGGCCCTCGTCCTCCGCGTCGCAGACGTCATCCACACACTCCGCAGAATCGACATAAGGAAAGCAGCTGGTCCTGATGGTGTTCCAGGGTGGGTCCTCAGAAGCTGTGCTGCAGAGTTAGGTGAAGTATACACCAAGATCTTCAACCTCTCTCTATTGCAATGTACTGTCCCCACCTGCCTGAAGACATCCACAATAGTGCCAGTTCCTAAACACACCACAATAACATCCCTTAATGATTACAGGCCTGTAGCACTGACAGTGTTTCGAAAAACTGGTCCTTCAAAACATCCAAACTGTCTTACCACCCACCCTGGATCCCCATCAGTTTGCATATAGAGCCAACAGGTCTACAGATGATGCCATCTCCATTACTCTCCACTCCGTCCTGCACCATCTGGAACTGCGGGGGACCTACGCACGGCTACTGTTTGTGGATTACAGCTCTGCATTTAACACTATCCTCCCAAGCAGACTGTTTTCCAAAATGTCCACCCTGGGGATACAGACCAACCTCTGCCTTTGGGTAAAGGATTTCCTAACTCACAGACCACAGGCAGTTAGAATGGGCCCACATCTCTCTCCCACTCTGACACTCAGCACAGGAGCCCCACAGGGCTGTGTGCTGAGTCCTTTCCTCTACTCTCTGTACACACACGACTGCATTCCATCTCACTCTACTAACAACATTGTGAAATTCGCAGACGATACAACTGTGGTGGGTTTAATCACCAAAGGTGATGAGTCTGCCTACAGAGAGGAGGTTCTGAGGCTGACAGAGTGGTGCTCAGAGAACAACCTGAGCCTCAACATCAAAAAAACAAAAGAACTAATAATTGATTTTAGGAAAAAACAGGACACACACACACCACTATTCATCAATGGGGAGAGGGTGGAGAGAGTGTCCAGCTTCAAATTCTTGGGAATATACATATCAGAGGACTTATCATGGACAATAAACACCACAGCAATAGTTAAGAAAGCACAGCAGCGGCTATACTTTCTCCGTACACTCAGGAAAATCAATCTCTCACAACAGCACCTGTACTCCTTCTATCGCTGCTCCATTGAAAGCATCCTCACATATGGCATTCTGTCCTGGTACGGTAGCAGTTCAGCTGCAGACAAAAAGACACTGCAAAGGACCATAAAAACTGCCCAAAACATCATTAATCAACAGCTACCTACCTTGGACACCATCTACAACTCTCGAAGCTTACAAAAATCACATAACATTCTCAAGGACCTGTTCCATCCAGCCAACCACCTGTTTGAACTGTTACCCTCAGGAAAACGTTACCGGTCCATCAGAACACACACTACAAGATTCATGAACAGTTTTTATCCCAAAGCCATCACCATACTAAACGCTGATATGAAGATGTAATCCATAAATCACATCTCATGCAATGCAGCACTTTATCACTGTATCTCTTGCACTGTATGAATGAGAATGGATGGGGGTTTTTATGGTTTTGTATTTTTATGCTTTTGTATTTATTGTTGTGTATTTTAATGTATTTTAACTACTTTTTATTATTATTCTGCCTTTTATGATCCAGTATGCGAGTGCACTGAATTTCGTTGTATACTGTACAATGACAATAAATTTCTATCTATCTATCTATCTATCTATCTATCTATCTATCTATCTATCTTATCTTCTTGCCATGGAGCGACTGTCTCGCATAGCATCACTAACTACCAAGGCAGAAATGAACGTGGCTAAGGTCACCCCAGAAAATGATGCCACTCCCCTACATGACGAGCTGATTTTGCACACTGTGAGTGATGAGTTTGGCTTTCGCCGATTCTCTCCACAGGAAGTCAACTTCATACACAAGTTTGTGGATGTGATAAAGCCTTTAGCACTTGCAATCAACATCCTCCAAGCAGAGAAGAACATTTTTCTTGGCTGCCTGGCTCCAACCATTGTGCAGCTGCAATGTCATATGAATGACCTGTTGGAGGAGAGCATAAAGCCCACTGCTGCAGAGGGTCTCATTACATGCCGACCCCTCATAAAGAGTATCTTGGAGTCACTGAGCAGAAGGCTGGCAGGTCTTCTGGAGAAGAGGGAGCACATACTCTCCGCTATGCTGGTGCCAAGATTCAAGCTAGACTGGGTCCAAGATGAGGAGAAACGTATGCAGTACAGATTGATGCTGAGAAGAGAATTTCAAACCTTCAACTCTGATGACTCAGCTGCAAGAGTCTCAGGTCAAGCCCAGTCCAGTGGTGAAAGTGACAAGAAAGATCCTGCAGCTTCATTCTTCAGATTTAACAGAAAACCTCAGGTTTATCAAAAATCTGAAGTGGACACCTATTTGGATGCCCCAACCACAGAAGGGTTTGATGAATACATGCAGTTTTCAAAGCTCAGAAGGCTGTTCATAAAACACAACACTGCCCTGCCCTCAAGCGCTCCAGAAGAGAGGCTCTTCAGCATCGGTGGTCTAATATTCAGGTAGGAATGAACTGTGATTGTATTAAATCATTATTATAATATTATAATTTGGTAATAAGTACAGTAAATACCTAGCCTCAATCATAGTTACTGATATTATTTTAGTTCTGGTTTTCACTATAAAAATTTGGTCAAATTATTTCAGTGATTGCCTCAGTAATACAGATTACTGTTACTATTTTTGCCACAATAATCATGATGTTAAAATTTCTTGTTTTCTCATTCAGGCCCAGGAGAAACCGCTGGAATGTACACTGTAAACCCAAATTTTCTTTTACATAAAAAGTAATGCTATTATTACTAATCTTTGTATAATTTTGATAAAGGCGGGGCCATTACTAAATAAATTATGCATTGTAAACTACTTCAGAAGAGTATTTGCTCTACTCATGGCTCTGAGCAGAGATGCCTCACATGCTTATGTTCTTTACTAGTTCAGGGTGGGGCTTAACCAGCAAACACCGGGGTGAGCCCAAACCCAGGTCTTTTCTGCCTGGTGCTGGCTGCTGATCATATGTTCTGACTGTGTGACATAGTGGAATCAGCAATATGCTGGATATAGTTTAATAACATATGGTAAGTGCACATATTTGGTCCTGTTAGCAGCATCATATTTCTACTCGTCATGTAAAACAGCATTTTCGTCGTGCTAGCATTAGGCACCGCATCATTGTCGATCGTAAATTGTTTTTCTTTTGTCTACAGCGAGTTTATAAAAGGCCAACTGCCTCTGATCATTGTTAAAAAACTGCTAATACGGTAGCAATTGCTGACGTTAGATTTAAAACCGCGGAATACGGTAGCTATGCTATTACAGATGTTAGCTTTAAAACCGCTAATGCGGTAGCAATTGCTAGCGTTAGCTCTCTGTTACTTAGTAAATAATATACAATTTCTTTATAATTTTTCGTAACTTCATCAATGAACATGCAGCCATGGTTGATGATCGAGCATGGCAGTACTTCCTGGCGCTGTTACTGTGAATTTTGCGTGGTTAGTTTACTCAAATCACCCTCCTCCCCAACAGCCACATTTCATTTGATTGCTCATTTAGCAAATGTATAGCCTATTTATTATTATACATATTATATATTTTAACTTATTTCTTCATTAAGATTTCGGTTAAAACCATGATTAAAACATTTGTCATGATAAAGAGCATTGGCACTGGTTTGTTGTCGAAGTTTGGGGAAAAAAACCTTGGTAATAAACCTGGATGTGGAAAAAATCCTTCATGCTGATTGGTTCCTTCAGTTTTTCTATATAGTTTATCCTATCACTAATGCTAAACTATTTTAAAACACGCACTGGCGATTGTTATTTTTCTTTGTTATTAAGGTTTTCTCAATACACTGTTTTATTATTATTTTTTTATTATTCATTCATTCATTCATTGTCTACCACTTAGTCTCTTCTGGGGTCACGGACGGGGTGGGGTGGGGGGTGTAACTTATCCTACCTACTTTTGGACAGATATAAATTTGCATGAGTTAGAATTTAACGCTAAGCATTTTTTAAAATGGGTTTTACAGGTGGTCGACCAGCATGCTGTGGAACTGCAAATATTGTGGGTTCAATGGTGATAAGAGAGGTTACCTGCTCAAACACTACAGACTAAAACATGGAAGCTATACTAGAACAGTTCCATTTCCATGTTTGTATAAAGATTGTGTCTGTACATTTAATTCAGTCAATTCACTAAATATTCATTTGTCAATAATCCATAAGGATTATTCAGCCCAACCTCAGGAGTGCATACAATTTTCGTGTCAGCTGTGTGATTTTGTTGCAACTTGCACAGATGACTTTTTTAAACACCATCGGAGTACACATCTAAAAGTTCGTCACAAAGTTATTTGTCCATTTAATGGCTGTGATTTGGAAACCAATGTATAAAAAAAGAAACAAAAAGATAAAAATGCTGTTCTTATTGGTTACAGGCAGAAGAATGCTCTGTATTAACATTGAAATGTTTGAAATGTTATATTGCACATTTTCTGCAATAAATGTTTGAAAAAAAATGTGTAATTGTCATTTTATGTAAGAAACAACAGACATAATTGTCTTATTTTAAATATATATATTTATATTGTATATTTAATAATTCTAACAAGTAAACATGGATAATAAATACTCATAAACACAATAAATAATTACTTATAAACATGAGTAATGATTACAGATATAAACAAGTAATGGTTAGGTTAATTACTCGTAAACATTAGTTTTATGACCTCGAGTTCATTAGTAATGGATTGTTTTAGACATGACACTATATGTGAACAGAGCTTGCTTTGTTTGGTTTTGATTTTGCAAAAACTAGACATCCCAGTGCAATCTCTTACCACGCACAGCTTTAGTAATCATTACTAATTTGGGTTTACAGTGTAGGCTTCCAGGCGAGCCTATAATGCTCCAGACAACACAGCTCTTGGGTTCATTGGGGCACACAAACCTCTCCACCATGTTAAGGTGATGGTCCTAGGAGAGGATTTTTTTTTTTTTTTTTTGGGGGGGGGGGGGGGGTGTTGGGGGGGTTAAGTGGCATTCACAATGAAGGGAGTTTTTAACCATTTGTCTCAACAAGGTAGACAGACAGACAGATAGATAGATAGACTTGCGATATTGAGGGGACAGAAACAGCCTGGTTCACAGGCGCGCGATTTGTTCCTATTGGCAATAGAAGTCTATGCAGAAGAGCCACCTTTCAACTGGGCCCATAATGTGAGCGGGATGACGGGATCATTCTAACTCCGTTTATACTCTAATGGTCTGCACACTGTGCGCCGTGCCTCCTGCGCACAGTGTGTGTATGTGAGTCTCATCTGTCTCTCAACGAGCAGCCAGGCAAGCACAATACAGGCAGCAATTGGAGATGAGGAAAAAGTATGAAAAACGAGGGTTTTATCTCTAGTGCCTGTCAATAAATTTCGCCCCAACTCACCAGCAAAAAAGCACTAGATTTTGCGCCATGCACTTTTCACAAATTTGGGCGCTAGGGGGGTCTGAAAAAGCGTTAAATATAGCGACAAATGCGACAATTTGGCAACAGTAATCCCTAGTGGATTTGTGTGCCATAAAAAGTAAAGGAGATTAAAATAAAGCAGAAACAGGAGTCTGATTGAGTCATAGTTTGAAATCTGGTTCCAGAACATTTTTGTGACTTGTTCTTGAGTGTTAGGGGAGTGTGTAGTCAGTATGTGTGCATGTGTAAGTGCATTAAGGTGTGCAAACAGTCTAACTGAGTCACATCTCTGTCTGTCTATCAGAATATTTTTCTGACAGCTTTAAGTGAATATGACAGACATGCTTTTACTGAAGCCAAAGCCTGTGTTTGTTTATGTACATGAACGTGTGGTAGACTTGTTGAAGGACACATCCTTTCACTGACCGACAACAAACAAACTCATCTTTAGATCTATCTGTGTAGGCAATGTGACACCACCTACACATACAGTGAACAGACAACTAATGCTATGAATAGTTTCTACAGTGGATTAGGCTTTTGACCCACAGTCCTCACATCTGCTGTTTATCATGTCAGGTTCTTTATTCTTATGTGCCACCCATGGCAGCACTACACAAAACACAAGCTGCATTCAAGTCCTGGGTAACACTTTATGTATTAACCATTTGTTACTGATTTGCTAATGTTTTGTCATACTGTCTTCAAAGATAAATATAAAATTAGTTTATTTTTAACAGACAGGTGCAGTGTTTACAACTGTTTGTTTGCTTACTTGCAAAGTAGATAAACAAACACTGCACCTGTCTGTTAAAAATAATCAAATTTTACAGCTATTTGTTAATGCTTTGTTAACAAATGTTTTTTTTTCCGATAACTTGTGTATGGTATTTTTCGACCCTATAGGTCAGGCTCTTTGCAAGCAAAGCCTTAACATTGTAGAGAGCCTGAGTGAGATGGAAAAATACCCAGTAATGTTCAAAATCATCATAGATTTTACAACATGATAACAACAATAGACTATGAAAATCACATTTTTGGTTTCATAGTGTATTATTGTGCATTCTGTTGGAAATTAACAAACCATTTACAAATAGGTAACAAATAGTTAATACATTGCGAATTGTGTGTAGGTATTAGAAAGCATTACTAAGTCCTGCTTATGCTTCCTTCACTTTGTTTAAATTTTGCAGAATATTTCATAGGCGATTACTTGTTGGTGTGAGTTAAATGTACAACCTTTGCCATAAAAAGAATGTGACAGTCATAACACAGCTGTGGAAGTCTCCCTTTACATAATTCATATTTACACACTTCAGTCTTTTATCTGTATCTGTGAAAATTACAGACCCCCCCACCCACTAATATATATATATATATATATATATATATATATATATATATATATATATATATATATATATATATATATATCATGAAGGTTTTGCACTTTGGCGTTATATTTCCTCGTGTCCCCCAGTCTTCAGGGAGTGGGTATGTCTCCAGAAGGGAGTGGGTCAACCAGAGTTCACCGTGGTGCCAGGTTTTTATTTAGCTTCAAATATGCTTTTTTTTTAAACATGCAGCTAAATCATTATCCCTTATAAAGTTTAAATAGAAAAAACACCAAATACAAAATCTAAACAAATATATTTTTTCTCATTTCTAGTCCAAATATTTCATTACACTTAACCTTTTGATGCATGAATTATGAGGGGATTTTTCACACGTGTTTTAATTTCTCTTTGGGCTGAAAAAACAATGTGATTGAAATGTTTTTAATTAACTTATATTTTATGGAGTTACAAAAATGTCCACTCGGCTGGAAAACGTATTTAATCTTTGAACCAAAGAAACATGTATTTAAAACACAATATCAGGACACTGTGAAATAAAATTAATTTCCTGTATAAAAATAAGCAAATGAGTGAGTCTTTTGAATGACTCGTTTAAATGACAATATCCCAAAGATTCCTCCACAGAGCCAAGAACCTCATGTCTAGATGCGAGGAATTCTGAAAGTGCAGCTTCACTAGTCGATGCCACTGAGTATCCCAGCTGAATTATGAAGACAGAAACCCAGGGGCAGTGTCTTGTAAAAGTCCAACAGCTCATGGCGTCAGTGGAGAAACCAAACAGTGTACTGCTCTGTCTGTTTTATGAGTTGATCAAGCTGCATATAAATGGAAGTATAGGGAACTACCTCTGCTCAAATAGGTTCACAGAAAGGGCCCAGTATGCAAATGACTTAAAGGGGACATATGTCCCTTTTCCACCAGTTAACACAATTCCCTGGTGTCTCAGTGACCTTTCTGTCACAAGCTTTGGTTAAAATACCACATTGATGCAGATACATCAGCCTCTTCAACCTGGAGAAATAGCCCTTCTTAAAACACTCGCTTTTAGTGTCTCGTGTCAGCTGTGGCTCTTCCAAATGAGCCCCAGCTGACTCTGCCCCTCTCTTTCACATTACACCGATGATTCTACCAAAGACACCGATGAAATAAATCATCTAGAGAGAATCTAAATGACAGAGTGCTGAGTTTTACAGTTCTGGTGCCTTCAGATCCTGGTTTGTTAATGGCCCCAGTGCACATTCGGGTCTGGTTCGTCTGGACCCAGGCTGGTCAGACAAGCCACAACACCATGATCGGGGTCCCAGCCCGTCCATCAACCCATGTCAAACTAACCGTGGACCCAGACACATGCACAGCGACCAGCGCTCAGACACCAATGCACCGGACGGACACCAGGATATGATCGAGAATAACGAGAGGTCATGTGACCAGTAGGTGGAGTGAGTTAATTAGTTAGTTAGTTAGTTAGTTCATTCGTTCCTTCATTAGTGGGGTGGGGTATTCAAATGACTCTATACATTGTGACATACAAAGCATAGAAAATTCAAAACAGAGCATTTTCATCACCCTTCAACAACAAATTAATCAGGAGAAAAGGAGAGTGGATGTTTTTTGTAGATAATTTAAGGGTCTCCTCACACACAGACAACAGATATGTGTTTTGGAAAAACATTAAAAGGTGCATTTTTCATAATATGTCCCCTTTAAGCTCGCCATGGTACCAGATCCTAGATTTTTGGTATCTGAGGTTCCAGTGACACTAATATGACAGCGTAGACACTGATTGATGGAGTTGTTTCTGCATTATTGCATTATCAACATGTGACCCACCATTTTAAAAAAAGACTCAGATTTACACTAAACATAGCAGTCAGTTGAGTTCAGTTCAATTCAGTTGGAACTTAATTTATCTGAGCTGATCGTCGAGGTTGAGACATTTCTGTCTTTAGTGGATGTTGAAAAACAGTGAGCTTGATGGTGCCTCACGATGATGTCCAGGTACAATAGTATCTGCATGGAAACGCTCTCAAGCAATAGTACGTGATCCCAGAGCCGACTGGAGTAGAATCTAGTAGAATAGAGTAGAATCTATTAGAAGTGAGTAAAATCTAATAGAAACAAGTACAATTTAGTAGAATCTAGCAGATTCTAGTAGAAATAAGTAGAATGGAGTAGAGCTGATACCATGCAGGAGAAACGCAGCTCATGTGTCCTCGATGCATGGCATTATTTTGTCTTGTACCATGAACTGGTGTACTAGAGCACAGTGTTATGAACCCCCCACCCCCCTTCCTGTGATCCCAACATGTGCCAGGCAGCAGGCTGACAGGACCCTCCCAGCTTTTCCGTATCATTGATAATCAAGTGACTTGGGGAAGGCAGGGGTGGAATGGCAGAGGCAGTTGTATGCTGTCACTGCAGCTGCAGCAACTGGAGCAGAAAATCAGACTTTTCACTTTGTCAGAATAAGCGATAGATCCAGGTTTCTGATGTCTGTACGAGCAGACAGTATGTTGTGTTCTTCTTGTCTGATTTTTATTTGATGATTTTATCTTGGATGTTTTTTCTGATTTTCTCTTATTTTTTTCTCAAGCTGTTTCATGAGTCCAGTTGTTTTGATTCTGTATACTTCTGTGAAACTGGGTTCATTTTGGTACCTGGAGCTTTATCAGCTTTTTCTACCCAGTAATCAAACATAGATGAAGGCATATTTCCCAAAGGATATACCTAATGATGAGCTCAGATAAATGCAAAACATAATTAATATACTCTTTCTCTCAGCAGAGGTGATCTAAAGTACTCCCATTCTGTACTTAAGTAGAAATACAGCTACTTGTGTGAATAAAATACTCTGGTAAAAGTAGAAGTACTGATTCAAGTCTGTTACTGAAGTAAAAGTAAAGTACAACCACTACTAAGGTTAGATTAACCTCCCCATGGTACAACGCTGACACTCGCTCCATTAAACAAGCAACACGTAAATTAGAGAGGCAATGGAGGCGATCCAACTTAGAAGATTCTCTCAATGCCTGGAAAAATAGCCTAATAAAGTATAAGCAAGCTTTGCGTACAGCCAGAACTAGATATTACTCATCCATAATAGAAGAAAACAAGAATAACCCTAGATTCCTGTTCAGTACTGTAGCCAGACTGATAAACAGCCACACCTCCGTGGAACCAGTTATTCCATCCGCGCTCCGTTCTGATGATTTCCTGCAGTTCTTTAACAATAAAATATCAACTATTAGAGAGAAAATAGACACATTTCTCCCAAACATTAGATCAGAAAAAATAGCGCTTTCAAACCTAGGCCCTTTAATAAATCCCTCTGTAACACTAAATAATTTCACCACTGTAGACTAAACTGATCTCATATCTATTATCATGTCTTCCAAATCAGCCACCTGCCTCTTAGATCCAATTACAACAAAACTCTTTAAAGAGATTCTGCCCCTAATTATTAGCACTGTCCTAAATATAATTAACACTTCATTAACTACTGGATATGTGCTGCAGTCATTTAAATATGCTGTTATTAAACCAATTCTGAAAAAGCCTACCCTAGATCCTGACATTTTAGCCAATTATAGGCCTATATCCAATTTGCCCTTCCTGTCAAAGGTTTTAGAACGAGTAATAGTTAAACAGCTGTGCCAATTCCTGCAGGATAATAGTTTATTTGAACAGTTTCAGTCTGGGTTTCGTGCCCATCATAGCACTGAAACAGCGTTAGTTAAAGTTTATAATGACTTATTATTAGCCGCTGACATCGGATTAATATCGGTCCTGGTGTTATTAGACCTTAGTGCAGCCTTTGACACCATTGACCACAGTATCTTAGTGCACAGATTAGAATCTGAGATAGGTATTAGAGGAGCAGCCCTCTGCTGGTTTAAATCATATTTATCTGATCGCTACCAATTTGTTCACGTCAATCAACAATCATCGCAGTCCTCCAGAGTTAATTATGGCGTGCCCCAAGGGTCAGTCCTTGGGCCTATTTTGTTTACACTATATATGCTCCCTTTAAAAATCATGGTATTAATTTTCATTGTTATGCGGATGACACACAGCTATATTTATCGATTAAACCTGATCAGACCAGGCAAATAGATAAGCTAAGTACATGTGTCCAAGACATAAAGACTTGGATGAGTGCCAATTATCTTTTATTGAACCCTGAAAAAACTGAAGTCGTTATAATTGGTCCTAAAAATGCGAGAGACTCCCTACCAGACCACATAGTTACTCTGGACAGCTTAAGTGTAACACCCAGTGCCACAGTTAAAAATTTAGGAGTTTTATTTGATCCAGATCTTTCATTCAAAATGCACATTAACCAAACTTGCAGAACAGCCTTCTTTCACCTGCGCAACATAGCCAAAATTAGGAATATTCTGTCTAAAACGACTGCAGAAAAATTAATTCATGCATTTGTTACATCACGATTAGATTATTGTAACTCCTTACTTGTAGCGTGTCCTAAATATTCCCTAAAAAGCTTGCAACTGGTTCAAAATGCAGCAGCAAGATTATTAACAGGATCAAATAGAAGAGAACACATCACCCCTGTGCTCCAAACCCTTCATTGGCTACCAGTTGAGTCTAGAATTTAATTTAAAATCCTCCTCCTTACATATAAAGCCATTAATGGTATGGGCCCCTCTTATCTTAAAGATGATCTGGTTCCGTACCAACCCAATAGAACCCTTCGTTCTCAGAATGCAGGTTTATTGAAAGTTCCTAGGGTTTCTAAAAGTACAGTAGGAGCTAGAGCCTTTAGTTATCAGGCCCCTGTCTTATGGAATCAGCTTCCCTTTAATATTAAAGATGCCGACACAGTCTCTACATTTAAAATTAGGCTTAAAACATTCCTGTTCGAGAAAGCCTATGGTCAGGTTAGTTAAAAAATTATGTGGTGTATGAGTCGCAGTTCAGTTTAGACTGCCCTAGGAGTTAGAATGCTGGGGGAAATACAGTACACTGAGTTCTTTCTTTCTTCTCTTTCTTTCCCTCACACCTGTTTCTGTAACTTTTACAACCTATCTTTCATACCAAGTCTGTTCATGACTAGCCACCTGGTGTCGTCCCCCCCCCCCCTTAGGTTTCTAAGGTTCTGTAAGTCCTACTGGGAGCCTAAGTCAGGGTTCAGTGTTTTGCCCAAGGACACTTCAACATGTGTGTCCTTGGGCCAGAGCCAGGACGCAAACCACCAATCTTTCAGTCATTGGACAACTCGGTCTACCAACTAAGCCACAGCCGCCCTAGACATTTGTTTAGTTTGAAAAAGTAATGAGTCTATTCTGAGAATGTAAAGTACCAATATTTACACTCAACAAAAAATATAAACGCAACACTTTTGTTTTTGCTCCCATTTTTCACGAGATGGACTTAAAGATCTAAAATTCATTCCAGATACACAATATTACCATTTCTCTCAAACATTGTTCACAAATCTGTCTAAATGTGTGATAGTGAGCACTTGTGCTTTGCTGAGATAATCCATCCCACCTCACAGGTGTGCCACATCAAGATGCTGATCTGACATCATGATTAGTGCACAGGTGTGCCTTATACTGCCCACAATAAAAGGCCACTCTGAAATGTGCAGTTTTGTCTCACAGCAAAATGCCACAGATGTCACAAGCATTGAGGGAGCGTGCAATTGGCATGCTGACAGCAGGAATGTCAACCAGATCTGTTGCTCGTGCATTGAATGTTCATTTCTCCACCATAAGCCGTCTCCAAAGGCGTTTCAGGGAATATGGCAGTACATCCAACCGGCCTCACAACCGCAGACCACGTGTGACCACACCAGCCCAGGACCTCCACATCCAGCAGGATGTGGAGGTCGTCTGTCAAGATCGTCTGAGACCAGCCACTCAGACAGCTGCTGAAACAATTGGTTTGCATAACCAAACAATTTCTGCACAAACTGTCAGAAACCATCTCAGGGAAGCTCAACTGAATGCTTGTTGTCCTCATCGGGGTCTTAACCTGACTCCAGATCGTCGCCGTAACAGACTTGAGTGGGCAAATGCTCACATTCGATGGCATCTGGCATGTTGGAGAGGTGTTCTCTTCACGGATGAATCTCGGTTTATATTGTTCAGGGCAGATGGCAGACAGCGTGTGTGGCGTCGTGTGGGTGAGCGCTTTGCTGATGTCAATGTTGTGGATCGAGTGGCCCATGCTGGTGGTGGGGTTATGGTATGGGCAGGCATCTGTTATGGACGAAGAACACAGGTGCATTTTATCGATGGCATTTTGAATGCACAGAGATACCGTGATGAGATCCTGAGGCCCATTGTTGTGCCATACATCCATGAACATCACCTCATGTTTCAGCAAGATAACGCACGGCCCCATGTTGCAAGGATCTGTACACAATTCTTGGAAGCTGAAAATGTCCCAGTTCTTGCATGGCCAGCATACTCACCAGACATGTCACCCATTGAGCATGTTTGGGATGTGCTTGACCGGCGTATTCGACAGCGTGTACCAGTTCCCACTAATATCCAGCAACTTCGCACAGCGATTGAAGAGGAGTGGACCAACATTCCACCGGACACAATTGACAATCTGATAAACTCGAAGAAGAAGATGTGTTGCACTACATGAGGCAAATGGTGGTCACACCAGATACTGACTGGTTCTGAGTCCCCAGACCCCCAATAAAGCAAAAAAAATAATGCACATTTCAGGGTGACCTTTTATTGTGGACAGTCTAAGGTACACCTGTGCACTAATCATGATGTCAGATCAGCATCTTGATGTGGCACACCTGTGAGGTGGGATGGATTATCTCAGCAAAGCAGAAGTGCTCACTATCACACATTTAGACAGATTTGTGAACAATGTTTGAGAGAAATGGTAATATTGTGTATCTGGAATGAATTTTAGAACTTTGAGTCCATCTCATGAAAAATGGGAGCAAAAACAAAAGTGTTGCGTTTATATTTTTGTTGAGTGTATATAAAGGTACAGAGTATAAAGTACAGATATGTATATAAATGTAAGAAGTATAAAACACACATATTTATATAAATGTAAGGAATATAAAATACATATATTTCTATAAATGTAAGGAGTATAAAGTAAAAAGTTGCCAGATTAGTTCAGATTAGTCCAAATAAACTGTCTCAAATTGTTAGTCCTTCACTGTGCCGGATCCAGGGGAAAATTTCTAAATCTTTTAAAATTGAGAAGACCTCCGTAGAATCTTGGCCACCGATACAACGAAAAAGTCCTTTATCAATGTGTCAAAAACACATCAACATTCTTCAGTGTCTGTCAGCCAGAATCAGAAAGTCTGCTAAGCTTATTCTTTGTCAGCTTTGTGTGAAAAGATTTCTTCTTTGCTGGTCAAACATTTAGACACGGAGACCTGAGTAGATGAAAACCTCTAATTTAGCTATAGATAGTGGCCAAGTCTATCTAAGCAGGTTTCATCTAACTCCGCAGTTGGTGGCTGAGTCCCAGATTCGTGTTCCTGGACATTAACCTTTATACTAGATGGGCGTGTGGCCTATACATCATGTTTAGTCACAACCTGTCAGACCATTTCTATTCCTTAAAAGGAATTGTTTTCTACACTGATCAATCATCATGTCTCATCCGACTATTTTTATTCCTTAAAAGGAATTGTCTTTCCCTGGCTTTTGGCTGCTACTCTCTTGGGTTCTTTCTCCTACATGTCTGTCTGTGTTCTTGCTCACTGCAACTATTTCGCAACTCTGGTTTTTCCCTTCTTGCGCAAGTCTGCACTTGTCTTACGAAACACAGTGGCAGACATAAGTGATGAATTTTATCTACTTTAAACACATCAAAATTAGTACACTCAAATCAACTATCCCTTTAAGCAGAATAATATATTTTTAAAGCCTCTTTCTTTATAGAATAAACCTTCTCCCCCCTCACACATCAATCTTAACCTTCATAGGCTCACTCTATAATGCCTTCTGTCTAATACATGTTGCTGCTGCTCTAAGCTTAAAAATCATAAAATTAGGGGCTGAAACAGCTAATGAATACACCCAATTTGACAATATATAAATGAATATAAATCCTCAAGTAATATACAGATACCTGTACAAGATGGCGGCACAGATATTTGTCTTGTCTTGGTTGGTTTGTCAACACAGTGTGCATAAAATTATGTAGTTTAACATGCGTTTGCTCATGAACACGTTATTTTAAACTACACCATTACAACATACATAATTAATTAACCTTAGAGTTTATAGTAAACCAGAAGTAAAACTTTGTGAATTAGTTTGGTGTACATGTTGCCGTTTCTCCTGCAAGGACTATTACGATACCAGATAATGTCCGTACTCATCCATCACCCCTCCAATGTGCTGTCATGGAGGGCAAGGCCCAAGCATCATGGATATGGGTGTCCAGTCTCTATAGGGTCCAGGGTGTTCAGTCTATATCTGCGGCTCATAAAACTCGACAGGATACCCTGCAGGCTGTGTATACCTGGATGTTTATTCTGCTCCTGTTGTCAGGTAATATCCACCCTAATCCAGGCCCATGCCAAACTGAGTTTGGCATACCATTGGATCTTAAAAACTCTAATGGGCTGCTTTAATTCATACAAATGTGCACAGTCCCATTAACAAAATAGAGCCCATGTGTCTCTGGGTTAAGTCTACTGACTCTGACATTATGGTTTTAACTGAGACTTGGATCAATTCCTCAATCACAAATCAAATAAATACTGCAAGCAGTCTCAAAGGCCTTCGCTGTCCCTCAGGACCGCCTCCCCACGCAACGCTTGAGTCAAATTTGAGCCAAATCGGTGTTTGTAATTCCGAACTACAGCCATTTTAATACAAGTACATTTCTATATTACAAAATCAGAATGTCTTTAGCTAATTGGATGTAGACCTGGGAGCTAGACGTCTGTTTTAAATTTCAGACAAATTGGTGTTCATATGTCCGAGCTGAAGCAATTATGTAGTGGTAATTTTTCCCAAAAACTTTGCAAATTTTGCAACAGTGTAGCAGAAAAACAATGCAACTTTTCCAAAAAATTTGGATAACTTTTGATGTCCCACTTCCTAGATCATGTTCACTGATTTTGAGCTCATTTGGCCCACGGCCAAGGAGGAGACAGCGAAAACGACAACTCAAAATCTTTAAAATTTCAATCCAAGATGGCGGACTTCCTGTTGGTTTATGGGCGTGGCCATCCTCAGGTATTTTGTTCATCATCATATGGTGAACATGTGTGCAGATTTTCGTAGCTCTAACTTCACTAGGGCGTGATCTGGCCTAATACAAACTATTTTCACTTTCCTAAGGATCGCTGTAGAAACATGTCTTTACCTAGTTTTCCGAAACCTATAAATACTCGCAATTTTTCACACTTCTGAGGTGTGTGCAAAATTTGGTGTGTTTTCATGCATGTTCAGGGGGTCAAATTAGAGCTCAAAGGGCAGAATCAGATCAAACTGCAAGCAGTATCAATAGGCCTTGCGCCCGACGTGGGACACGGCGAAGACCTAATGATTTACATTGATGGATATACTATCTTCCGGTCGGATTACCTAAAAAGAGGAGGGGGCATTGTGATTTACACCAAAATGTCAGTGAACTGCTCTCTCTTTGAGTCTATTAATCGACCAATATTTTTTTTAAAATGACGGCTATAAAACTCACCCTACCAAACAACACTGGCCTCACAGTAATTGGGTGTTATCGTCCACCATCTGCACCAGCTGAGGCTGCAAGCACACTCTCAGAAGTGCTGCAAAAATACACCGACGAGTGTCTACTGCTAGGAGACTTAGACTGGGACTGGTTGTCCACGTCAAGCGACACACTCCACTTCACGCAACTAATCCATGCGCCCACCCGCATTAATACAAAGGAACACAAGGAAGTTGAACATGAAGTTGACATTTGCTAGATGTCATCCTCACAAATTCCCCGTACAAATATACTACTGTTGCAACATTTGGTTATGATATCAGTGACCATTGCACAATTGCTGGCGTTATGAATTGTAAAATTATGAAATCTATTGCAAGATATGTCTCCAAACGGGACTATAAACATTTTAATGAACAGGCTTTCCAGCATGATGTTTTTCACAGTGACTTGCATTATGTGTGCAATATGACTGATGTTGAACAGGCTTGGGGCTTTTTTAAATAAACTTTTCTTTGTGTAATTAACAAGCATGTCCCAATTAGATCCTTTAGAATATCTGGTAAAAATAATCCATGGTTTAAAAATGATATGGCTGTGGCCATTAGCGAAAGGGACTTGGCTTGGACAAATGCTAAGAAACATAATGACCCTAAACTGCGGATTAATTACAGGACCCTCAGAAATCGCTGCACAAAATTTGTAAAAAAAAATAAAATAAAATTTAAAAAAAAAATGCTAAAAATGATTATTACTATGAAATGATAAATGAGAATTTAAATGACCAAAAAAAGTTTTGGAAATTAATAAAATCTTCCGAATGTATAATTGCACTACCTACCCTGCCAAATTATCTTACATGCCCCAAAGATGATATTATAGGACAAGAAAATATTGCAAATGCTTTTAATGACCATTTTATAAATGGAGGGATTAAGCTCAAACTTCTGGAGCTATAAACCCTGACCACACCAGCACATCACCCAACATCTTGCCTTTTTATTTTACGTACATGTCATCTGTCCACAAGGCATTGACAAACCTGGATTGTAAAAAAATCAGCAGGTCCTGATCAAATGGATCCATTCTTTTATAACACTTTTAATTTCTGATGCCATTGCAGCCATTTTTAACCTTAGTTTAAGTGGGTCTATCCCAGCATCCTGGAAGTCGGCCCATGTTCTCCCACTTTTAAAAGGGGGTGACCCGTATATCTTGGACAACTACCGGCCCATCTCCAGGCTGACAACATTAGCTAAAGTGTTTGAAATCCTTGTTAGTAAACAAAACGTGACTTAGCTGAACATAACATATTGAGTCCAACTCAATCAGGTTTCAGAGAAGGCCATAGCACAATAACAGCTGCAACATTTGTTTTAAATGATTTTATTTCTGCATTGGTTACTAAAAATCCTGTTGTGCACTTCTTATTGATTTATCCAAATAAGCATTTGATACTGCTGATTTTACAATATTGTTGCATATATTAAAGGTGATACGTTTTAGTAATCCAGTGATACACTGGTTTTATAATTATTTAGTAGGCAGGATGCAATGCGTTGCCTTAGAAAACTATCAGTCACCATTACTCATCATAAAAGCAGGTGTCCCTCAGGGGTCAGTTCTTTTTCCAATTTTGTTTTCCTTGTATATAAATGACATCGATAAAAGCCTAAACCCAGCCAAAGTGCATCTATATGCCAATGATACCATTATATGATCCAGTTCAAGGTGCCATGGATGCCTTGCCATCACGAGCCAACAAGGAAGCGGACCCAAGAAGCAGAGAGAACACAATAGATGGAGTTAAAAGAGTATGATTTATTATCACACAGATAATCAAAAGTACACTGTTGGGGAAATCTAATCTCAGAGTCAGAACCGGGCCAGGGGTCGATAACCAAGAAGACGGGGTGGCTACGGTACCAGGGATTAGACAGGCTCTGAGTAGATACAAAAACAGGGTCAAAACACGGGAAGGCAGATGCAGCAGAAGTACAAAAGGGCAAAGGCAAAATCGGTACCGTAAATCCAGAATAGGTTCAGGTCAGAGAGAGCAGTCCATTTCTAAGTATGGGTTCCGTAAGGGTTCAGGCAAAATCACAGTCAGGCTTAAGCACAGGGTCAAAGGGTAACAGGTGATTTTTTTCCATTCAGAGGCAAAACAGGTCGGCAACACAAGGCTTGACAAAACTGTGACAACACGAGACCAGACAAAGACAAACTGGCAAAGAGCCTTTGCCAGTTACAGGCTTAAATACTCACAGGAGGGGAGGGGAGACACAGGTGGATTAACAAGACACAGGTGGAAATGATTTCATGAATGACACGAGAGGAAGTAAAGACGGCAGACATGACACATTACCAAAATAAAACAGGAAATAGACACGACACACATGAACAGGAAAATAATCCCAAAATGTGACACCTTGCAAATTGCCTTCTTTTTCATTCAAGATACACTGCTGCTTTAATTACAACTAAAACTAAATATATGATTTTCACACACTCAAGATCATGTCCTAATGGTAAAATAACTACCTTGATGGTACCTGCTTGGAGAGAGTTACTTTTTACAAATATCTTGGCATCTGGCTGGATCAAAAGCTTAAGCTTATTTGAAGTACACATCAACAATATCTTAAGAAAGCTAAGGCCTAAGATTGGTTTTTACTTTTGCATGAAATAAAGTTTCTCATTTTTAATAAGGAAAAGATTGGTCCAGAGTACCTTTCTGTCGGTATTAGACTATGGTGATATACTTTATATGCATGCAAGGTGCATGCATATAAAGTGTATCACCTTTATATGCATGTGTCACCTTAAGAAGCTGGATGCAGTTCATCATTCTGTGCTGTGGTTTGTAACAGGAACTCACAACTGTGATCTATACTCAGTGGTTCAGTGGCCTTCTTTGTATTTAAGACGGAAATTGCACTTGTTACTTTTTATTGCTAAGGCATTGCCGGGCAAACTTCCCTGTCTTTGCACTTCATCATATAGTACCACGTTCCTCGCAGAAGTTGCCGTTAAAGTCTTCTACCCCTCATACTGAACTAGGGAAAACAGGCATTTCTTTTTTTGCTCCATATTTCTGGAAATGCTTACAGAATATATTGGCTATGGACTTTCTGCCATCATTGGAGATTTTTAGGAAAACAATTGATAATGTATACACAGAGGACTGTCATTGTTTTTAGACCTATTCCACATAGCTTTTTAGCAGCCACTGAGTTTTATATTAGTCTTTCTCCTTTATGAGTCAATGTGTTATGTCTGTTTATTTCTTGTGTTGTCTCTGTCTGAAACGTATTGTTGGCTGTCATTTTGACCAGGACTCCCTGGCAGAAGAGACACTTAGTCTCAATGGGAATATCCTGGCTAAATTAAGGATAAATAAAATACCTACAAAATTTACTTATGCTGTAAGTGAAATACTTCTACTTAGTTACTTCCACCTCTGGCTTTGAGCCATCCCATAATTAATGAGAAAAGTAGGAGCAAAATTAGTACATGAAAAGCTACTCAGGTATCAGTGGATTTGATCTGAAAACATGGTTTACACACACACATGCAGGTTTTTAAAAAAAATAAATCTCAATCTCATTCCAGGTTTTGTGTGTAACCTATCATGTCCACTTGCGTTACATACAGAACCTGCCAATTAAACACATATAAATCACAAATCTTTTGCAGCACCAGTCATTTTTGTGAAAAACTCGGCCTTGCATAATTAGTTCAATTCCCACCATGTACCTGTAAGTGGATTAAGAGATATTTTAATAATAACAATAGTAGTGCTTAATATCCATGTCCTTTTCACTGTGTTACATATAATATTCTTGGTAACATATAGAATTTTTCCAGTGAGTCCACTGCAAAAATCCAAATGTTGCCAAATCTCTTAGTCTCATTTCTAGTCCAAATGTCTGATCAGACTTAAAATCAGAGAGCATCACCTACAGAGGAACAGTCAGATAATAATAATAATAATAATAATAATAATAATAATAATAATAATAATAATAATAATAATAATAATAATAATAATAATAATAATAATAATTCTTCAGTGGGTTAAAATGTCCTTCAAAGGGTTACAATATTTTGTTCCACAGGTTTCACAAATTTATCTCAGACATACCTGCCAACATTTGAGTAGCAGAATCCGGGAGATTTTTGAAGTGGCGGTGGGTGTTCTGTTTTCAGGAGACCCAAGCGAGCAAATGTTGTTTTTATCATGTTAAATTATGGTAAAGTGGTATGTCATTAGTTTCCGGTGTATGATTAAATACTGTAAAACACACAAACACACACATGCACAGTAGACAGCCACAGTGAAACACACCTTTTTCTACTATGGTTTAGCCTTATTTCACTGTTTGCATTGAAAAGATCAGTGAACACACATTGGAGCATGACAGTTTAATGGTTGTGTATTGTTATTTTTGCATTAATGTTATAATGGCATTAATCGTAATGTTTTCTCAAATGGCATGAGTGAGTCTACTGTACATGAGATATCCACTGACAGACTTTATTACCACAATCAGGAGCATTTAACAAAGGCTTTGGAACAAGGGAATTTTAGAGTAATTGTGTTAACAGCATGTATTCCATGTTCATTTCTGTTTCCACTACATGTACCACTTCCACTCAACTCAGCCTTTTTACATTTACATTATGTAAGAGATACAAGGATCACACGTATGGGCGATCACTGGATCTTATAGAGGCTTGCAAGTGATGGATGGATGGATGGATGGATGGATGGATGGATGGATGGATGGATGGATGGATGGATGGATGGATGGATGGATGGATGGATGGATGGATGGATGGATGGATGGATGGATGGATGGATGGATGGATGGATGGATGGATGGATGGATGGATGGATGGATGGATGGATGGATGGATGGATGGATGGATGGATAGATAGATAGATAGATAGATAGATAGATAGATAGATAGATAGATAGATAGATAGATAGATAGATAGATAGATAGATAGATAGATAGATAGATAGATAGATAGATAGATAGATAGATAGATAGATAGATAGATAGATAGATAGATAGATAGATAGATAGATAGATAGATAGATAGATAGATTGATTGATTGATTGATTTGTACTGGAATGGAACTGGAGTTTCAGAAGTGGGACTAACCAGGTCAGTTAATGTGGTTCCAATGCAGTTTCTACACACACCAAAGTGTAAACAAGACTGAGAAAACTAAAGATATTACACCAACTAAAACAGCAATTAGAATTTCTGTGCATGACTGATGTGGTGGGAAGATGACATTATGCTCTATTGTATTTTTTTCTCCATAAAACGCAGATGAGACACAAAGAGAGCCAGAAGGAAAGAATTAGCTCTCCCTCAAAATAATTGTGTTAATGTTCTCGAAAAAGAGGGTTTTTCACTTGTTTAGTATAATCACAGCACACGCATTCACCAGTTTCCCCTCGGCATTCATGACCCTCGAATGAACTCATTTTCTTAATTAACTTGCAGTGTTAGTGAAATAAGACTAATTACTGAAGTAGTCTGGCATTTAAAGGCCTTCCTGATCTTCATTTAGCTGCGGGTACTCACAACCTCATAAAGCATTCACTGTCAGGCTGTGTTCACTGCACATTATGTTCACTGTCAGGGTGCGTTCACTGACACAGAAGGGCACAGTTGGTTTGGATGGTAGATAAGACTCTGTCAGTGTGTGTGTGTCTGTCCTAGTGTGTGTGTGTGTACATCAACAAGTAAAAAAAACAAAAAAAACGATGGGGAACTCTGTCACTATGGGAACCAAAATTCAGGTCCCACAAGGGTTAAATATAAATGTAGGTGAGGTCTACAAATTTCTGTAAATTATGTTCCCTATGGTAAATGGTCTGCACTTATATAGTGCTTTTCCAACTTCATGGTGCTCAAAGCGCTTTACATTAGCTTCATAATCACCCAATCACACACACATACACCAGTAGGTTTCTAAGGTCTAAGGTCAGTCCTATTGGGGGTCTAAGTCAGGGTTCAGTGTCTTGCCCAAGAACACTTTGACATGTGGACAGCCAGAGCCTGGACGCAAACCGCCAACCTCTCGGCCATTGGGCAACCCACTCTACCAACTGTGTGTCTGTGCTCACTACCCAATGGGTATTTTATTTACAAGTGATGATTACAAATTTGGTCCTCACGAGACATGGACACCAGTGTGTGTATGTATGTGTGTGTATTCATATCTTCATGGGGACATTGATCATTGCTATTTTTACCCAGTCACCCCACGAGGACCTCTGACACTATGAGGACCAAAATTCAGGTCCCCACAAGGATTAAATATAAATTAAGGTCCCCACTAGTAAAATAGAAATGATGTGGCCCTATAAATACATTAATTTGTTTTCTCTGTAAGTCATCATAAAGCATGTGGGAAACAGGTGCAACACGAAATGTGTTTTGAAGGTTTGAAGAGGTTTACTTAAAAAATAAATAAATAAATAAAAAAAAAAAAAAAATAAATATATATATATATATATATATATATATATATATATATATATATATATATATATATATATATATATATATATTCGAGTGAGTGCGTGCATGCATGAGTGTGTAGAATGCCCCCACATTGTCATTTTTCTTCCAGATACTGTTAGCTTAAGCTTAATTAGGACAGTGAGCATGAGTCCATCTCCTCCACGAGCTCAGTGTGATTAGTCAAAGCTTCTGCTGGTTTGATTGTCTGAATAAATGACACAAAACAAATGAAAGGTGGAGCACTCAGATGCCTGACGGCCCTTTGTGTACCCGTAAATCACCTCCCTTTTTCACACTCTGTCAGGATCTTGTGCTGCATGGCTTTAACACACACACACCAGCATTTCCTACAACTGATAGACAATGTAGTCTGCTCAGATTCTAGTGCAGGGGTTTCAAACTCTTTACTCTGAACTCTTTAGTTCAGGGGCCACATTCAGCCAAATATGGTATAAAGTGGGCCACGCACAGAGGTGGAAGTAACTAAGTAAAAGTACTACCTTTCCTGTACTTAAGCAAAAAATCAGGTATCTATACTTTACTTGAGTACTGTATTTTCCACGGTATAAGGTGCACCGCCAATGAATGGTTGATTTTAGATTTGTTTTCATATATAAAATGCACATTAAGTGAAACAAAACAGTCAGTCAAACTTTATTAAACACCTTCACAATAACTCTCACCTTTCTTCAAATGTTAATGAGCATATTCACAATAACTGCCAACTTGAAAATCCAACACAATACACTGACTTTTTCAGTTTAGTCCTTATACATACACTATAATATTATTGTATGTACTAGGACATTAACAGACACGTTGACTAGTCGACTCCCGTAGCACAAGACTTAAATTTGGAGGAGTCGACAAGTCATGTGTTATTCTTTCTCTCTCTCTCTCTGTGAGTCTGAGCTGTGGGTGAGAGTGGTTGCTGAGCAAGTGTGTGTGTTTGCAGAGCTTTTTAAAAATTTTTGTGATTATTTCTACTTTTCTTGGTGGTGGCTGTTTGTTGTTGGTGTTGTGTTGTGGGGGAGTTGTAGTAGTGAGGGTATGAGGAGATCCTGTTATCCAGGGGGGCTGGTAACATGGCTAACAAGGGGCTAGAGCATGTGACACCATCGATCAGCTGCTCTGTACAAGAGCTTAGCTTAGCTATAAGGGAGTTAGTTGGGTGTAGTAGTATAAAGTCAGCTTCACGTATGAACAGCGCAGTGGTGGTTCTTTTGGATAGCGTGGATAAGGTGAACCGGGTGATTGACCATGGGGTGGTGGTTAGAGATATACCGATTCCTGCACTGTCACTCATTAATCCTGCTAAAGGGTTATTATCTCTAACATGCTGCCATTTTTACCCAGCGAAATGCTGGCAAGGGTGGTAAGCTGACACAAAAAAACTACTGTCACCGATCAAACTCATCCCTCTGGGATGTAAGTCACAACAGCTGAACCATGTCGTCTCCTTCCGAAGGCAAGTGTTGATGGCTCTGAACGGTGGCACTGACAGCCTTAATCTGGTGTTTAAGTTTAAAGTTGATGGCATGATTAAACTGTGAACGTATGAAATGTTTTGGGTGTAGGGGAGAGGGACATCTCATTAGGAGTATTCTGGGAAGGGTGGGGGGTCGACCATCAGCTGATCTGCCAGGTGCCGCTGCCTCCATGCCGCTGTCGGGGGAGAGGCACCTGAGAGGAGGGAGGATGAAGGTGAAGGTGTGGAGACAGTGGAGGAGGATGTAACGGTTCGGCTCAGAATGAGGACTCAAATGCAGAGATGAAACAGCAACACTCAAATAAGGATTCAAGTGCAGTTTATTGATTCTGTCAATTAAATCTTGAATCTGAGCTTCTTCGGTCTTGAGGGGGAATCCAGGGGTGTGGTCAGTGTCCGAGCAGGAGTTCATTAACAAAAGGTCCAAACAATCATTCACCGTATCCAAGGGATAAGACAGGCTCTAAGTCAGGGGACAGACAGGAGGTCAAAAAACACAAAAAGGCAGGCAGCGAATCAAAGGTACAGACAGGGATGAGGCAGAGGCAAATACCGTGAAGGAAGCGTAGTCCAAGCACCCGGGAATCCAACGAGCGTCAAATCCAGAAGGGCAAAGGCGGAATCAGAGGTCCAAACACAGGCAAAAGGGTCACAAGGGTCAGAGGCAAACACGTTCAGGTCAGAGAACAAACAGGTCAATAAACGGGAGACAAAACACGGAAGGAATCGCTCGTAGGTACACTGCTGGGAAGACGGTGATGTACTCACACTGAGGACAGGGGAAGACAAGACTTATATACACAGGGAGATGATTAGGAACACATGTGAGACAACACATACCAGGGCTAATCAGTTTTGGAGGGAAAACACGAGGAACAGGAAGTAAAGACAACAGACACGACACAGGAGGGAAACTACAAAATAAAACAGGAAATGACAAGACAGAACAGAAAAACAGACTATCGTCTGTTTACCGACGTGACAGAGGATATACTGGGTAAAAACAATGTGTTAAAAGAAATAGATAATGAACAGACTAAGAAGAAAGGTGTGGAGGGAGAGACAGTTAAGGAACAGGTGAAAAAGGTGAGAGTTGGAGCTAGGAAAGAAGAGGGCAGGGTGAGGAAAGGAGAGGACAGGGTGAGAGAGGATAATGATGTGAGGAAAGAGGAGGGCAGTGTAAGTAGGGAGGAAAGAGGAGAAAAAAGGGTGATGAAAGTGGAACACAGGGTGAGAGGGGAGAAAAGAGGAAGGAAGAAAACAGAGGGGAGAACAGAGAAAGTAAAGTGGCGAGAAAGGGAAAAAAAGAAAAGTAAATGAATCAGGATAATGGATAATAATAATAATGATAATAATATAGTAAATGAAAGTGAAAATGGGAGTCAATTGGCCGTAAAAATTGTAGAATCGGTCTTGGAAGAATACGAGATGGAGTTTGAAGTAGACATACAGAAGTCGTCCACAAAACAAAAAAAGCTCTGAACGGTAAAACAATAGATGGGTCACAGAGGGAAGAAGAGGCAGACAGTATGGAGTCTGAAAAAAGCAGTGAGTGCATTAAATAACAATAGTGTTTAATACAACAATATTGAAATGAATGCCTCTATCAAACAAAATAGTGAGGAGACGTTAATGTTATGATGATTGTATCAAATGAAATAGATACGCTAAATAGATATTTGTCATTCCTATCATTACCATTCCAGCAATCATAAATTAATGATTAGAATTTAATGCACATGCATCTAGAGGTTCCTTTATGTTTTCTTTGAAGCAACATCAATCAACAGTGTCATATAAAGATGTCAGGGTCAAATTAATGACTTTATAGTTGCAGTCCCGGTGGCTGTTCGTCAGTGAAATAGGTCCGGACTGTACATTTTTGAAATCCATGTTTACTGTCAGTTAAATTGAGGTCACATTACAATTTACATTGCTTATAACTTCTGAGTAGTTTATCAAGTAAAAGACACAACTCATCGCAGCCAGTTTGTCTGTCTGCCACCATTGTTATGGAAACCAACGACACCCGGTGCATGCCAGGAGAAATTACAAGCTTTCCGTTAAATTGAAACTTGAAAAATTAAATGATTCCAACTCATATGATGACACTGACATACATGTACATTGTCATGGTATCTAAAGGCTAAAGCCGTCAATAATGGATGTTCATATGATAAACCTACTTGTTTACGTTAGCGTAGCTTAACCAGCTGAACATATGACAGTAGCCTACACACTGAAGCTTTGTGATGTTCCTTCACATAAAACAAACACAATACAATAACAGTTTGGCCGATCACAAAGATCTTAAACGACATTGTATTCTTTAATCTACCAAGTAATCCCAAAACATAAATATCAGTAGTGTTTGTGGGTGCTACCATGGCACAAATGGCTTGACAAAGTATTCAGAGGGTATTTGAAGGTACCAGAGCATCAACTAATTAGTGTACTTAAACAAAACCTGCATTTTACAAAACAACTCATGCTGACAGTAAATTTTAAAGTTTAGATACTTACGTGAGTGAGATTCCACAGGAGATTCTGATGAGAATGAATTACATCAGTGGTGGAATACTTCTAACACACCAGTTCACAAGTGCTTTGTCTTCACAAGAAAAACAAAACAAAATAAGCTACAAAAAATAAATTGTCTGCGGCGAAGGCCTAAATATCATGTAACATGCATAATGTGCATTTACATGAGGCTGCGTTTGTCGTCGTTTGTCTTTCCCCATTGAGACGACTCAAAAATACCAGGACCAAATAAGAAAGGTTAACAATTTATTATAAAAAATATAGACACATGAATTCAAACAATTGAGTAATCAATAATTGAGCAAACAAACCTTCCAAGTCTTCAAAAGTAACTTCAGACAATTGTCTGATCACAAATCAGAGAGAGAAGGGTCACCCCAGCAATGTGAAGAGAAAAAGCCAAGCCTCTCTGTCTCTGTATCATTTTTATTCCACTCTCAGAGAGGTGGACCTTAGCCTTAACAACAGACCAAATATTTTAATTCCTACGTCATCATTGTACTCTCTCCTCCGCTACTTCTCTCACAGGAAGTGACCTTTCAGGTCAACTCAGTGTGCAGTCGTGATGCGCGGTTAGGGGGTTTTACAGAAATCCGCCCCGCCCAAACCCAAGACGTGGCTAGGCCCGCCCCGCCCAATCCGCATGATGTCACGTATCGATAAACCCAACCCGACCGCTATCAACCCGCTAGCTTAAATTTGGCTCTAAACTCATCTAGTACATTCGCGGCATCTTTACCTTGCGCTTCTAATGTTAAGTCATGAAGCATAATTTTGGCCTCCTTTCTAACGTCTCAATATGCACTCCAGCTCATAAAATAGACTCCACCCACATCATCACTCTATAAAGCGACACATACAACGTTTCTGTACAGAAACGTTGTATGTGTGTATATGTATGTGTAACCTTCGCATCGCCTGTTTTAATCTTCTCCCTGATCAAGTCTGCCATTTTCACTCTTATCTCTGAGTGTTCAGGGAGATTTGGCGGTAATAACAAATAACAAAAAGTTGGGATAAAAAAGCATTCAAAACAGGAACTGACGGGCTTGCACATGCGCGAGCCGAGCACACACACACACACCTCAGACGTAGCAGGTTCCGCAGCTAGATGGCTGTCACCGCTATGAAAATAGGCCTATAATAAGATCACCAAAATATTCTGGTTTAAAAGAATGCACTTTTCACATCTAAAGCTATAATCAATTATTTTCTTTGTCTCTAGGTGCTCGGTGAAAAATGCCAACTACATAGGAGAATTAAGTGTATGAGCAATTGGAAGGAGAGGAGAGACGACTATGCTACTGTAGGTTAGCGGGGCTCCTTTCCATTTCATTGCACGTAGGCTACTGTCAAATGGTAGATGATTCCTAACATCACTACATGTAATGTTAAATGACCAGCTTTGCGCAGTGTGACTGAATAGGCCTGTGTGGAGTCATAGAGTAGCGAAACATTGGAATTCAGGCACCATCTGTAGATTTCAATTTGTTTAGTGAAGTTTACTTCGGAGAGTTGGCTGGGACACTTTTCGCCCCCTCTCTATTTGTCTGTGGAGACTGCTCCATGCACGCACACACAGTCTCTCTCATCTTCCTCTCTATCCTCCCTCATCGGCCTTAACATGGTCTGTAAAGATAGTGTAACGGTTTGAATGTTTAATGTGTTTTGGAATGTTAAGCGTCTTATTGTGAAGGACGGGATGGGGAGCGGGACGTTGACCTCGGGGTGATTTTCCGGTTCCGGGTTACAGTGAGAGACACGAAATTGTCGTATTTGTGTTCTGTAAGGCGTGGGCTATGGCCAACAATAGCCCGGTTATTAAAGCTAAAGAAAGACACCTTCTTGTCCTGGTGCTGTTAGGAAAGGGTTGCCTTCATATTGTAGCGATCCCCAGTTGATGGCAATGGAAAGGATGTGAAAATAATGTGGCTGTTACCCATTCATTCTGACTGGAGCCTCTTGTGGAATGAAACTGCCAAAGTCAATTGAGTTGTCTTTCATCATCATATTTTTTATATGTCGTGGATTATCCTTAATGAGGTTATTTTAAGTTGAAATATTGTACACCTTCAGTGTATTCATGTTGTGCCATTTTTGGGAATGTCGTATGGAAAAATGCGGGTATTGATCGTCCCTGACCTGCCCCACCCGCATCCGCAATATGTATTAATACTGTGACCCAGCCCGCCCGACTCGCGGGTCACCCGCGGATATCAGCTGGCCAGTGGGTAGCCCGCGCAACACTAGTGTGCAGACATTCCAACAGACACACAATCCTCTAAAACCATTGGAACATCCAGATATTATAATATGATATATTTTTTTAGCTGAGATTACACAGATATATCAATTCCTCATCATTCCCCTCTTTCGGAGTTAACAGCTCCGAAGAAACACATAATTATGGATCTGCATCAGATGTTATGTGACAGGAGTCAGGCGAAAAAACCAAGGTGACTTTACTCGGCTAAAATATTCCTGACTCGACCCAGAAGCAATCACCATCTCTGGCCTGTCAAAAAACTCTCTTTACACTTAAACACAGTTAATTAACACTTGCAGTTTTTGATAGATGAGAATGAATAACTAAATTTTCAATGGTATGATATAGTTTTGACTGTAAGCTGTTGCTGAATTCTTGTTTGGCTGTTGCAATTGAATGTAGTTACTGATACAGAATGATAACAAAACACAATAATATTGCAGGATTATGATAATGGCATTGAATAATGCAACATATTGGTGTGTATGGTAAAAGTCCATTTATGATTAAATGTTTGGAGAATTCGTGTAGATCCCTCGGGGGTGACACCGGTTTTCTACCAGCCCGCCACATCGTCTGGGCTTTGGCTGCCCGCTGGAGAAGGGCGCTCGTTCCACCCCTCCCTGGCTTCCTCCTTAGTCCTCATCCTCGTCCTCACTGGACGTCTCTCTATGAGCAGCTTCCCAGTCTGATAGAGGGAATAAGTCCGTCTGACGGGGAACGTCTTTAGCTAAGACTAACATTTGCTTTTGTACTTTGCTAATCAACAGGGATCTCATTACGGGAATGCAACAACAAAAGATAAATCCTAAGAGTACAAGTCCCACTAGCGCAGTTAACACAATTCTCACTATTCCTTGCTTCCATCCTCCAACAATTTCTGAAAACCAGCACCCCAGTTAGACTTGTATCATGTCCTGCATTAGGAACTACCTCTAACCTCAGACGTCTTAGCTTCTCCATAGCCTTTGTAAATGCACCAGCAGGTGCTGTATGTCTGTATTAATTCCTGCACTACCTGAACCCTGGCACACCTACCTGATCAATCTGTTGGAAGAATAGAATACACCTGTTGCCGGCCACACCACCAATATTGATCGGCCACAGCTACTTTCTGATCATGATAAGGACATCCAGGTACATACACTGGTCTTATACTCGGACCCTTAAGTTGTACTGCAGGTTTTAGAGTTGCTTTGGAACATTTACACTCCATTTAAACTCACACTTAGCACTATTAATTTTCCCTAAGGACACTCTGCCAATTCTTTCTGTGCACTCAAACTGACCAACAGGAATCAATGGCACTCCTCTAGGTATCCCCAATTCAGCATTCCTTCGGCTTATCCTGTCATCCAATTCTAAACACCTTCTCTCGTTAGTTTTACCACCTTCCTCATACCGAGTGAAATTAACATAACTGGGTGATCCTAGGTATAACAAACACTCTGCTCTACACCACTGCAAATCATCACTTGGAGAATTAGCTTCACATTCCTTCCAACTAAACACTGTATTTAGAAGGAAAAACCTATCTTACTTAGCTTTAGTACAAATATAACAATCTGTCTTTCCATTAAGAATTCCAGCATACTCTACCCAGCGATACCAACCATTATCTCCAGGTCCACTCCTAATCTCAACGTCCTTCTTAGGCTCTTCTTCCTCATTCATCTGAACGACCACCTTCTTTACCTTATCCACAAATTCACCCGCTGCATCTCCCAGCTCTATGACTGTCCTCTGAAACCATTCTACAATACTACTATTTTTGTGAACAAATGGCTATCTCACCTCTATTCCTCTCACGTCTTTGCCTTTTTTCCTCACTTGTCGTTACAACCTTACTTCTAGAAGTTACTCCTGAACTAGGTACTGCCTCTTCTTTCTTTATTGCAGATGCGACTATGGTCGTCAGGTCGTCTACCTTACGGTCTACAGTGGTTGTCAAGTGCATCTCAAACATGGGGTTTTCCGCACTCGCAAAGGAAGGACTGGACACAAGATTCCACTCGTCTTTTTACTTTATTTGTTTTATAGTGATAAATGATGAAGTAGAACAAACAAGAAGAAGGTGAAAAACCTTTAAACAGAAAATAAGGTAACTTAGTTTTACAATCTATAATAAACAATTGATAGTAGATACAGCTTAAAAGTCAAAAATGAAATTTGACAAAAAATAGGGTAATACCATAATAGAACAAAAGGCGAGCCAATGCTAAACATCAAACTTTAAGATTGTAACCAATCTTAAACCAGGCAAAGTATTATACTTTACTTATATTTAGTCAATTTAGAAATTTAATTAAATCAAATAAACTAATATTACTTTTAACATTTTATAATTTTAGGTTGGCGTTGTCATGTCACAAATTTAACATAATTATAAATAATACATATATTTGTTAAAGATTAACACATTGATTTAACAGAAAGCACAGCTTTTAACAAAACTCATAATGTCTATTGCATGTGAAGGCAGCATCTGCTTACCGGTAGCTTCTTAGTCCTTTTTCCCCATGCGAACTCTGACTCTCAGTCCCTGATGCTGCTCTGCTCTGACTAAATGACAGACAATTCAGCCTGCCTTTTATTTCCGTTAGCTGTTCACACATAATTGGTCTCACCTGCTTAGCGTAGCACTTCGTGTAGAGCGCAGCGAAACCTGGAAGTGGCTGTCAATCATGAGATGCCCGTGCCTACGCTCCGCCCACGGTAGATCGCTGTGACACCTCCCACTCGGTCTTGATGTGGCATGACACAGGAAGATCGCACCTGTTAGTCAAGTAGACTTCTGTTGACTTGCTCCTCCACTGGGAGGAGGACAATGAGCCGTCGCACATCCCGATGAAGTATGGCACCTTGTGGGCCCCAAGACTTCGTGGTTGCTTTTGACATCTTTACCTGTGCACACCCACTTGGTGAAACTTTCACATGGACATCCCAGACAATGCCTTTGGAGTCTGCGTTTGCACCGACTACTCTTGCAAGCTTGAATTGTCCCCTTAATTCATTTTGGTCACAAATCCACACTATGTCTCCGACCGCAACATTTCTTTTTGTAGTGTGCCATTTGGTACGGATGAATAGGTTCGGGCCTACAAGTTGGCTCCAGGATCTCCAGAAGTGGTTGACTTGCGTTTGCATTTCTTGCAGTCTCTTGAAGGGATAGGTGGTGTAATCGACAGTTTTGAAGTCTCCAGTTTGTGTGGCTCGGCCAAGCAACAGTGTATTTGGGGTGATATAGTCAATATAGTCTTCAAAGCTCTGAATTCTGACATCAATTGGCCTTTCATTGGCAAGGTTAGCAGCTGGTTTCAGCACTGCCAGGAACTCACTGAAAGTGAAGCCTCCTCCTCCTCCTCCAAGACTTTGCAGGGCTCTTTTGGTGGCTTTGACAGCAGCTTCTGCAGCACCGTTCCGGTGGGGTGAATCAGCAGGCAGAAATTTCCATATCCAGCAGGTACCATTCTTGGCAGCGTACTCTTCAAGTGGATCTTTATTCTGATGACTCAGGTAGGTATACATTTCCTACCTGTCAAATGGTAGATTTCGCACCAACAAAGTTTGTTCCAGGATCAGACCAGATCTTTTGTAGATGACCGCGGACAGAAGTGAACCTCTGGTAGGCAAGGAGGAAGCTCTCCGTTGTTAGTGTGTTGGCCAATTCGACATAGATGGCTCGACTTGACATGCAGCAGAAGAGTACACCCCACACTTTCATGCTTGCTCTCCTTTTGACATCATCCCTTACTAGATATGGTCCAAACAGGTCAACAGACGTGAATTGGAATGGTGCAGCTGGATTGACACGCTCTTCAGGTAGGTCACTCATGATTTGCTGACACGTTTTTCCCCTTTCCTTCCTGCAAATGATGCAACTGTCAACTACTTTTCGGGCCAGGATTCGTCCTCTGATTACCCAGGCTCTTTTACGCATTTGTAGCAGAGTTCCTGCCACTCCATCATGCCCGTCACTGTGTGCTTCACGGGCTAGGAGAGTAGAGACCCAGGCTTGATATGGTAGCAAGGGGACAGCTTTATGGTCTTCTTTGAAGGCCTGTATCTGCTCTCCACATAACAAAATACCAGTTGGTTGGTCTCTGTAAACGACAAGCCTGTTGGTGTTCGTGTTTGGAAAGGTCACACTTGCTTGCGCCGCCAGGCACAGGTTCAGGAATGCGTTTTCCCTCTCACTGACGGTGATGACACCAGATGAAGGTACCACCTCCTACTTTGCTATATCTCCCCTCTTGTCATGCAGGAACTTTTTGGCTGCTCTCCAAGTCCATGCAATTGTCCCCACCAACTGTCTTAGACTGCTGAAGCGCCTATTGTCCACTAGCTCTTGGCTAGTGGACAATAGCCAATGGCTAGCTCTCCTTCAGTCAATTGCATCTTGCTGAACTTGGCTTGTGAGTCCCCCTGGATGGTAATTGGGTTTTGAGTCTTCAGCTGACTTTGGGTGAGTACAGCAGTGAAGGTTTTCTTCTGCATTTTTATGATATCGTTTCTTGGGTAACACTTTACAATAAGGGTACATGAATCATGATGGAATCATGTTGGAATCATGGTCTGATTCATGATGAATTAACATATGACTCTTGTATGTACTAATGATTAATATATCATGAGTCATGAAAGGATTCCTGTTGGAATCATGATGATGATGACTATTAATATATCATGAATTAACACTGCTGTTAATTCATGTTGTTAATATATCATGAATTAACATTGCTGTTAATTCATGCTGTTAATATATCCTGTATTAACACTGCTGATAGCTATCAATCAAATTATATATGAATCAGACTTTAGGGAAAGGTGCATGAGTAATGATGGAGTAATATCTGATTTATGGTGAATTAAAACTCGGACGGGGGCTTCCAACCTTCATATCCGTCACCTGCTGGCCGTGGTCTACTTACCCCTCTGCTGGACTCAGCCCCTGGCCTACTCTGTTTTCCACAAGTCATATTCATGATGAATTAACGTATTACTTAGCAAAATCTTTTGAGTCACTATAGGAGTCATGATATATTAATGATTAACATATCATGAATTAGTGTATGAACAAGACATATTCCTAGTGTGTTAATACATACTCTGAAAATAATTCATGTCTGACTCATGATAAGTTGCCCCTTATTCTGCAGTGATGACATTATAATGATTACTACACCATGAGTTAATGTATGAACAAGGATATTCATGATGAATTAATGTATGAACAAGATATTCATGATGAATTAATGTATGAACAAGAGATATTCATGATGAATTAACATATTACTTAGCAAAATCTTTTGAGTCACCATATGAGTCATATGAGTTAATGATTAACATACCATTAATCAATGTATAAAGATGTGATATTCAGAATGTGTTAATATATACTTAGAGAAGAAATTATTATTAAAGTTTTCTTTGCCTCTTATTGTAAAGTCATGACATAACAATCATAACTATACTATTAACCAGTGTGTAATATACTATTACAATACAAATGATTTATCACAGCATTGTATATTTTCCGAATATCATCAATACAACCAAAATACCAGATTGGGTACAACATTTTAATAACCAAAAATATCCAAAGTCAGATCACAGAGAGAGAGAGAGAGAGAGAGAGAGAAACTAAAAGTCATTCTCCACAGTACACGGATGCATTGTCCTACATGAAAAAAAGTTAAAAAGTGCCCAAAAGTCAAGTCAAAATCTGCCTTGTTAAGAGAGACAACCATAGTCAATAGTCGTAGTTCAAAAGAATGTATTTTAAATAGTTGGACCCAATGTGGACATTTTTAATTTTAGGATCCTGTGGGCACTTTGTGTTGCGTGCATTTTGTGTTTTTGAATAATTTTAATTGTTGTTTAAATTTCTTTATTCTCATGTTGTGGGCTGTACAATGGTACTGAAACATGTTTGCACTGAGCTGCCAACATTCCCGTTTTTCCCAATACTCTCCCGTATTTCAGACCCATCTCCCGCCCCCTTCCGCTTTGTAATTTGTCCCGGTAATCTCTCGTAATTTATTAGTTCTGAACGTCAAAAACAAACTCTGTGGACATATCATTTGGCTGATGTTCTCCAGTTGCTAGAATTATGGAACGTAATTTGTTGACTATCTGACACCTCATAGATGCGTGGTTGATCTATGCGCAGGTTGAAACTTTTAATGAAGTAACTTGTACTCAAGTTCTATTTTAAATGAAGTAATTTTCTATATTTTTAGATGTGTACTTTTACTCTGAGTAGAATTTAAAGAAAGTAAAGATTATTTTATTCAAGTAAATTTTTTCAGTAGTTTTTACACCTCTGACAATTTCCCGAAACACTGTTGTTCTTACAGCGATGTGAAAATAATAACTTAGTTTTATATAGTGCCTTTCATGGAACCCAAGGTGGCTAAAATAGTGAAATATTTGCATGATGAAACTGAACCAGAGGCAGTATTTTGGTGGGATAGGGCAGGGGTGTCAAACTGAAATTCACAGTGGGGCAAAATTTTAATCTGGGATGAAATCAAGGGCCAAACTTTGTCCTTTTTTTAAATTATTATTTTACAAAAGTATATATTAACACATTCTGAATATCACATCTTTATACATTAATTAATGGTATGTTAATTAATATACCATGACTCATATGGTGACTCAAAAGATTTTGCTAAGTAATATGTTAATTCGTCATGAATATCTCTTGTTCATACATTAATTCATCATGAATATCCTTGTTCATACATTAACTCATGGTGTAGTGTATAATGTCATGACTGCAGAATAAGGGGCAACCTATCATGAGTCAGACATGAATTATTTTCAGAGTATGTATTAACACACTAGGAATATGTCTTGTTCATACATTAATTCATGATATGTTAATCATTAATATATCATGACTCCTATAGTGACTCAAAAGATTTTGCTAAGTAATACATTAATTCATCATGAATATGCTTGTTCATACATTAATTCATCATATGTTAATCATTAATATATCATGACTCATATAGTGACTCAAAAGATTTTGCTAAGTAATACGTTAATTCATCATGAATATGACTTGTGGAAAACAGAGAAGGCCAGGGGCTGAGTCCAGCAGAGGGGTAAGTAGACCACGGCCAGCAGGTGATGGATATGAAGGTTGGAAGCCCCCGTCCGAGTTTTAATTCACCATAAATCAGATATTACTCCATCATTACTCATGCACCCTTCACTAAAGTCTGATTCATATATAATTTGATTGATAGCTATCAGGAGTGTTAATACATGATATATTAACAGCATGAATTAACAGCAATGTTAATTCATGATATATTAATGATATATTAACAGCATGAATTAACAGGAGTGTTAATTCATGATATATTAACAACATGAATTAACAATTCATGATATATTAACAACATGAATTAACAGCAGTGTTAATTCATGATATATTAATAGTGACTCATCATGAGTCATCATGATTCCAACAGGAATCCTTTCATGACTCATGATATATTAATGATTAGTACATACATGAGTCATATGTTAATTCATCATGAATCAGACCATGATTCCAACATGATTCCATCATGATTCATGTACCCTTATTGTAAAGTGTTACCCATGGTTGGTGTTGGTGGTCCATATCTTCATGGTTGTGATTCATATCTTCATGGTTGTCGTCCATTTCTTCATGAAAGCATGCTAACAGGAAAGGACATGTAGCATCACCTCGTGTCTGGGAGTGGAACAATAATTTAAATTTCTCTTGCTGGCATGTAAATGTGGACTTCTGGGAAACTCCAGTTAAAGGGATGGGTCACAATTTTTCAGATGAAACTATATGGGATCAGTGTCTTTCCAATGGTGCATCCACCGTGACTTACCGCCTGTCCTGTGAGCCCAGTTCTGGTCCAGTTTTGGTCAAAGTGAAAGGTCATAGCAAAATCAAACCAGGTTTCTTCCCAAAACAGCATGGGTTTGAATGAGTGATTTATTAGCATAACAAAACGCTAGCTTCCAAAAACTCACACCTCGTAATTGCTTGGAGCTACTTTCTCTCAATAGCAATCAATGTGCTAATTACTGTGCATCTGCACGTAGCAGCTGCAAAGTGAATTAGCATCTAGGCTACATGTTTCATTCACTTACTTTAGTGCTTGGGAAGTTGACGGCACTATGTCTGACTACAGTGACGATGAAAGCATTAATTTCAGCACATAACCAAGGGGTTATCTTTATGAACCCGAATACATGGATGCTTAAATTCATCAGATGGAAGTACAACGGGCAGAGAGAGAGGGTGAGCAGAGGTGGAAGTTGAAGCTGGAGCCAAAGCTGCAGCTGAGAGCCCGGGTGACAAATGGTGGTGTACTTGTTTCAAGTGCGAAGTAATGCAGACCAAGGTGGAATGGAACCTGGTTATGCCAAGCCAAGGATGCAAGACCTTTCAATTAATGAGGAGGCCGGCGCATCAGCATCTGTCTGCATCACCAACAATGACCTTCTTCCACATCCTGAAAATAAACTGGAAGAAGCGTCCCAGACCAGCTGGACCTGTTGGGCAGCTTAAGTACACACTACAAACGTGTAGCTTTTTCATTTCAGGTAGTGTGGTTTTTAAATGGAAGCCCAAGTAGCCAAAGTTTCCCCAGAGTTACGTCCATCACAGGGAAGCAATGGAATGTGTGAGGAGACTCACTGACATCTTTGTTGCTACAGCTTGAATAATTGCAAGTGCACACCATTTTTATAAATAAGCATATATTTTTGGAGAAGTTGATGAATTTCTCACTCTACATCAAACTGGTTCATTGGTGTTGCAGGTCTGTACTCGGTAAATACTGCTGATATAGTAGCTTGCTAAGGTGCACAGCTGTTAGCAATGACAATGCGCATTAATCGCTATTGAGAGAATGTAGCTCCAAGCAATTACGAGGTGTGAGTTTTTGGAAGCCATTGGTTTTGTCATGTTAATAAATCACTCATTCAACCACATGCTGTTTAGAGAAGAAACACATTTTAAATTTGTGACCCCAGAAAATCTGCTGGGACTACTTTCGCTTTGACCAAAACCGGACCAGAACTGGGCTCACAGGACATTGTCGGGGGTAAGTCACTGTGGGTGTACCAGAGTAAAGATGCTGATCCCATACAGATTGATGTGAAAAATAGTGAACTATCTCTTTAAGTTTTTAATCGGAGTATTATAATTTCTAAGTGCATGGAAACTTAATCATATTAAATTTAGATAAAATCACAACAGCACATACAGGAGTCCAGAGTCAGGTCCAGACAACATGGTACATGTGACACACAAAACAACTGTTTATTTATGGGGTGATTGTGTGCATGTTGTTGCATGTTTATGACAGTTGCAGTTCTACAAACAAGGATTAACCAACATGCTACCACCACCTGCTTATTGCCGTCAGTTCTTATGTACACCTGTGGATGGTGGAACACGCACAGGAAAAATTACTGAGCAGTTTTTCCACAGCAAATTACATTTTCCTTTAGAAAAACCTCCAGCTCTAAATTGAGTAAATTTAGCTCTCTATTGAATACATTCACCAGCCTAGCCAAACTCGATGCCCCTAGCAGCAGAAAATCTAATTTTCTACCGATTATCCTCAATGTAACTTGTGCCTCGATTTCCATAGTGATGTATAGAGTCAGAGGGTGGGCGTAACAAAGTGATGATAGAGCTCTGACGATTTGGAGAGCATCAACCATAGAAGAACAACAGCAATGATAATAGGTGGCTGCCAATTGCAGCCATTTATCAAAGAGGAATGAAGAATGTGAGAAAATGCTAACAGTCGTTAAAATCCATAATCCCCACTTTTGTTTAGTCATTCGTAACTTTCTCTGGACTGCTACGTGAAATTTCTGACGCTCTAACTACGTCATCCTGAAAATGATGCTGATTGGTTGCAGTACTGTGCAAATGCATTCAGAAGGATTTGATAGACAACCTTTTACCCCGCCTCCTCTACCTATGATGCGTTCCTAGACCCATACATGAAATGAATAGGGATAGTGTGGCTGGGCTATAATTTCAGCTCTATATTTAGCAAATTTATCTCTATACTGATTAAATTTAGCTCTCGTGAGTAGATTTTGCTTCATAGTGATAACATTTTGGTCTATATTGAGTAAATTCAGCTCTATACTGATTGAATTTAGCTCTATATTTGAATAAATTTAGCTCTATATTGAGTAAATTTAGCTTTATACTGATTACATTTAGCTCTATATTGAACAGATTTAACCCCATAGTAATTCAATTTAGCTCTATATTGAGTTTGGAGCGCTCTCCCCAAAGTGTAATTATTATTCTTTTAGAGAAGGACCAAATGTTATCTACGTAGAATACATTTTATTCCATTTGAGTAAATTGGTGAAAGATCCTGTTTGGCGGTAAAATGATTGGAGCTGTTTTTTGACCTTCATGAATAAGTGATAGAGACTGGAAACTGGAAAACAAGAAGGAGTTTGTGAGTGAATTAGAGAATATATATTCATGAGGGTGAGCTGAGGTACATCTGCAGAGCAGGAGTGAAGATCAGGACAGTTCCCAGGATGGACACTGTGAGGAAGGCCCAGAGGAAGATCCTGTCTAACACCTGAGCCACAAACTTCCAGTCCTGAACCACCTGAAGGACACAATAAGACAGCAAAAGTTAGACCACAAAAACATACGTTAAAGGAGCTATATTCTGGTTTTTAAATGGAATTCTGCTTTTTAAAACAATTCCTTGCACTACAAGGAATCTATGCAGACTATAATAAGTCACTGTAGAGTATAAGTCGCACCAGCCAAAAAAATTCATAATAAAGAAGGAAAAAACATACATAAGTCGAACTGGGGTATAACTTATTTTGTTGGGGAAATGTATTTGATAAAATTCAACACCAACATAGACATTTCATCTTAAAAGGCAATTTAAAATAAAAACAACGAGAGAACAATAGGCTGAATAGGTGTACGGTATGGTAATGTAACACATTCAGCTAACAAAACAAAGATTTCAATTAATGGAGTTATTATTGAGAGGGTTAAAATAACAACATTTCTGGGGCGTACTGGTAGATGAGAAATTAACTTGGAAACCACACGTTAATTAAAATAGCTCCAACTATTGGAGTTTTGGCGAAAGCAAGGCACTAGTTCACTAGTCTCACCCTATTTGACCTATTGTGCTGAGGTCTGGGGGAACAATTATAAAACTGCAATCTGTCCCTTGGTCTGTCTGCAAAAAAGGGCGATTAGGCTCATACATCATACAAACTCATTATTTCTACAGTTAAAAAGTGTTAAAATTCCCTGATTTGGTCAAATATTTAACTGTTCTTATCATATATAAAGAAAACAACTATCAACTACCTGGAAATATCCAAAAATGATTCATGCACAGGAAAGAAGGTTATAATTTAACAGGAAGGTCAAAGTTCAAACACCGTAAAACTCTTACAACAAGGAAGAGTTTTTGTGTTTCAGTCTGTGGGGTGAGACGATGGAATGACTTGAGTGAGGAGCTGAGGGGTGTTCAGACACCAGGCAATTTAAAAAGACATACAAAAACATAAGTTCTCATTATATTGTTGCAGAATGATAATTAAGACACATGATTGATTCTAACAGATACTTTTCATGGATTATTTTGTTAATGATGTCCTAATATTATTGGATCATAGTCTGTGAATCGCGATTTGAATTGGATCGTTGTGCGAGTGAAAGATTCCAGAAAGGTGAAAATGAGAACATCACTGGCTATATAATCCGTGCTGAAACTGCGATTACAGCCCTGCGTAATACCAGAGAGATACTGAGTGATGGATTGTTGACAGCAATGATTTTAAAAGGCCTGCTTGATGTGTTTAAACAGTTCTCTGTTCACGTTACACAGAGCGATAAAAAGTTGACTTTTGCCGAATTCAAAACTAAACTAAGAAGCTACGAGAGCACAGAAATGTTTAATGCTTCCTGCTCCAGAGAGGACAGTGTGATGAAGGTGAAAGGAAAAGACTATTTCAGCACAAAAATCACCTGTTACACCTCCGGCCTGAGAGGCCGGTGAGTGCAGATCCGGGGTGCGCAAAGAGCAAAGGCTGTGGTGCACTTTCTGCAAGAGTTCTACACACAAAGATGTTTACTGTCGGCAGAGGAAGTGGGGCAAGGTGAAGCAAGCTGATGATGAGGACCGCATGTTCACTTTCAAGGTGCACCTGGAGACCGCCCCATGGAGCGTGCTGAAGGTGAAGGGCTTGATGGTAGACTCAGGAGCAACAAAGCACATCATAATGCATGAGGGGAGATTCAAGGAATTTGACCCAAGCTTCAAACCACAGTCACATTTTGGAGTTGGCTGATGGTGACAGGAAAAGCGGGATATAGCGCTGAAGAAAGGTACTGCCAAAGTGTGCATCAGAGACAGTACAGGACACAATGTGGATGTGATGCTTAGGGAGGCGCTTTACGTCCCGTTGTTTGACCAAGACATTTTTTCGGTCGGTCTTAGCGGCTACATCCCAAATTTCACAAAAATGGTACAACATTTAACATTAACAGGCACATATAGGGACACAACAGTGAGGGTCTTGAGAGCAGGTGGGGGCGGGAGGGATGGGCTCTGTGGTAAATGGTAAATGGACTGCACTTATATAGCGCTTTTCCACCTTCATGGTGCTCAAAGCGTGGGGCAGATGGCAGGGCTCTACAGCCTTGTCTCTTCCCCATCACCCCCCTCTTTCCCCCCCTGCTCTCTAATTTCTTTTTAATGCACCACACACATTCACACGTTGGGAGTAGGTCTGGGACGGCTCGGGGAACTTGGGCCAGGGCAGGCTGCAGAGTAGCCAACCTCTGTGGTCCTCTGGCCTGCCCCCTGGATGCCTCGCCCAGCCTCTCCACTTTTAATGCACCACATGACACTCAGGATTACACTATCACGGTGCAGGGATAATGTCTCCAGTCAGGGATCTGGAGACATATTAATAGGGAGTAATGGGGGGGGGTTTCACTAATATGGCCTCGCTGGTGGGACCCGGCCCCCTTGTGGCTAAGGGGTTGCGGGGGTGGACTACGATCCGTGTTGCTGTGGCTGGGGATCCCTGGGGGCTGTGGTCGGGGGGGTTCTCCTGCTTCCCCGTCGGGTCCTAGCTGGTGCAATGGCTCTTGGGGGGCTGCTGGGGCTGGATTGGACGTTCTGGTGGCTGCTGTGGCTGTATTGCAGGTTGGTGGCGTGTGGTGGCTCTGTCCTGGCGCATTGCGGGGGTGGGGGGGGGGGGGGGGGGGGGTGGGTGTAGTACGCTCACCTGGGGCCGGTGCGGCGGGGTGTCCCTTGGTGTCACCAGGCCCCACCCCACTGTCCATTTTTGCCCTCTGGGCTCGCATCGGTTCCCGGCCCCATTGTCCTCTGACCGGCTCCCAGTGGCAGCCTGCCTTGTGATGTGCTGGGTGCCGCCCCTTCAGTGGGCCGCTCGGCCCCTGTGTCTGGCTTCCTGGCTGTGTGGGGCCGTTGGCCCCCTCGGGGGAGGGTGAGGGTGTGGGGGGTTTGGTGGGGGCTGGGGTGGGCGGGGTTGGGGTTGGGGTGGCGGGTGGGTCTTCGTTCCCCGGGCCGCCTGGGTCGACCTTGGTGTGCTGGGGGGGTTTTGTAGCTGCTCCCTCTTGTTCTCCGGGTTTGCATCGTTCACGGTGGCCCCAGTGGCTCTCTGGGGGCGGCGCCCTGTAGCTCCGACGGCCCGGGATGGGGGGTGCCCTGTTGGGTTGGCCCTGCCTTGCCGTGATTGCTGTTCTGGGCTTCGGGGTCCTTCATACTTGCATGTTTGATCGGGTCTTGCCAGCTACTGCTGAGTCCCATTTCAGTGAATGATGGGAACCGCCAGAATGTGCTGAGAATCTCTCTAGAATTTCTACCCTAAACTCATTCTCTTCTTGCACTAGTGTCCCCTTCTGGCCTATTCTATTCTATTGCATTGTATTTTACACTATCAAATCATCCACAACTATGATGCTCAGTACCGTTTTTGTTTAATTATTTATTTAACTAATCCATTTTTCTTTTGTGCTGTTTTGGTTTTCTTCTCTTTTTTCGATTTATTTATTTTTATTGATGGACAGTTAATAGTTGGGAATAACACACCACCTTTCAATCTTTTAACTGCAACAGCACCGCCTATTAACTTCTTTCCCTGTTCGTCCTGTCTGTCCTGTCAAGTCTTTGTTTCTCCCACACATCACTAAGGTGTAGCACTGCCCTCCCTGGCTTATAATAGAGAGTTCTATGTAAGGATGTCTGATGATGGTCACACACATGCACTAAATATTAAAATATTTGGCTGCAAGACTAAAAAATGCATTGATCTCAAATAATGTTGACACCCTCTCTGTGGTGTTAAGCAATGAGAACAAATGCAGACCAAAAAAAAAAAAGGGAAATGTCACAAAAGGCATGAAACTTAAGGGAAAATGTGAAAAATCAAATCTGAACTGTGAAGTTTGCATTAAAGACAAATTTACACAAAGTAGAAATGTTGAGCCTGATGAAAAAGCAAAAGATATCCTCCAACTTGTTCATGCAGACCTGGCTGGGCTTATAGAGCCAGCAGGAAAATATGTTTTTAGATTTGCCCTTGCATTTACAAATGACCACTCAGGAGCAATGTTCACTTACTTCCTAAAAAGCAAAAGTGATACAACAAAGGCTACTGAAAGATTTATAGCAGGTATGGCTTCTTATGGAAAAATCAAGTGTATCAGGTTGGATAATGGGACAGAATTTACAGCTTCTGTGTTCCAGTCATTACTCATGCAAAATGCCATCAAACATGAAACCTCAGCTTTGTACTCGCACCATCAGAATAGGACTGCAGAACGGGCGTAGAGGACACTGTTTGAAATGGCCAGATGCATGTTGATTGAGAGCAATCTACCAAAATCAATATGGTGTCCAAGCAGCTTCTATTATAAGAAATAGATGCTACAACAGACGTCTTGAACAAACCCCTTAGTTTCTCGTTTCTCGTCGACACAAGTTGTGAAAAAGGGATCTTTGTGGGTTATGACAAAAACAGTCCTGCCTATTGAGTCTATTGCTCAAACACAGGGCATGAAAAACAGGGTGGTGAAATTTATCCCAAAAAGAACAAATGTGTATAATACACAGACTGATGACTTGAAATATTGCAGTATTCCGGAAAAGAGCTGACATTCAGTCACCAAAACTTGATGAGACAAACATAAATAATGATGCGATCAAAACAGACATGTGCGAGTCAGATTGTAATAAACAAAATGACAATGTTAAAGAGTATAGAGACTGGTATCCAAAAAGGGAACGAAAACCACCTCAATATTACACTGATTATGACTATGAAGTTAAAATTAAGAGTGATGAATCAATCGATATTGACTATTGCTATAGATTATCATGTGATGTGCCAACAACACTGAAGGAAGTTTTAAGCTCAACAACTTCTGAAAAGTGGGTTAAAGCTATGCAAGAAGAAATGGATTCTCTTCTAGAGAATAAAACTTTTACATTGACACCTTTACCTGAAGACAGACATCCAGTGGGGGCACATGGGTTTATGCCATAAAAGACAACCCAGTTGAAAGCATTTACAAGGCCAGATATGTAGCTAAAGGTTATAGTCAAGTGGCGGGTAATGATTATAATGAAACCTTCTCACCTACTGCAGATATGACTTCTGTCCGTGTTTTAATGCAGTTACCTGCTCAATATAATCTGGACTTGCATCAGATGGATGTTAAACTGCATATCTGCATGCCCCAATTGACTGTGTAATTTATATGGAACAGCGTGAGGGATTTGAGGTACTGACTGTTGTCAATCTGACTGTTTAGACAAGCCTTTGGCCATCCATAACCACTGGACTGTTGTGTCGTTTATACTGTTTTTTGTATTGTCCTTGACTGTTTTTATATTGTCCTTGACTGTTTTTATATTGTCCTTGACTGTTTCTTGTACTGTTCCATAATGTGTTTTTACTGTTTGTATACTGTCTTTTATATGCTGTGTTTTTTACTGTATTGACTGTGGACTATTGTAGTCCTTATTGTAGTCCCTATTTTGTTTTATCCTGTTTTTTTCTCTTTCTTTGCTGATGTAAAGCACTCTGTGCACTCGTGCTGAGAAGGGTGCTATATAAATAAAGGTCATTCATTCATTCATTCAATGATGGCAACATTTAAATTGTGTACTGTGAAACTGAGAAAATGTTGGCACATATTTTTACAACATCTGTGCTGAAGAGCAGGCTAGACACATTCATGGACTATGTATTTGGAATGTGTCACCATTGACTCTGGCTGATCTATCCCCAGGTTTTGTTTCTGTTTTATTCTCTGTCTTCATTTGGTTCTATTTGTCATTAAATCAGTTCTCCCTTCAACACTGTGTATCTGAGTCCTTTCCACCTCAACCCTCATGACAGAATTCATGAGGGTTGAGGTGGTCAACCATTTGGACACCCAGTGTTGCCTCTCTGCCCCCTACCCCCCCGGTCTCCTTTCCTTTTATGTCTTCAGTCATGTTTCCCTTAGCCCAGTCCACTCAGTTCTCTCATGTTTTCTGTCTAGTGTGGTTGCGTTTCCTGTGTTTTCTTCTGTCAAATATAGTGTCTTTTCTGTCTAGTGTTTGTCTCTTCTGTCTTTTCTGTCAAGTGTCTCTTATATCTTTCCTGTCTGGTGTCTTCTGTCCAGTGTGCGTCTTAAATCTTTTCTGTCAAATCTTGGTGCCTTCTTTCTCTTTCTTTCTCATCTTTTTCTTTCTCTCTCACCTCTTTTTCTTTCTCTCTCGCCTTTTTCCCTATTCTCTTTGGCTCTTTTTCCCTGTTCCCTCTTTGGTCTAGCTCCCTCTCTGTGTTTGGTCTCGCCCCCTGTCCCTCTATGGTCTCTGGTTTTCCCTCTTTGGTGTGGTTTTCCCTCTCTGGTCTGGCCCCTGTTGCTAGTTAGCCCCTGTTACCCCCGGCCCTTTGGTCATGTCAGGCTCAGTTTTACCCCAGCCCTTTTTCTTGAGTTTGGCCTGGTTTTGCCCCAGCCCCAGATTTCTAAATGTCTAGATCTCTAAAGACACAATTTGAACCATTTTCAGCTTTTGTTACTAAGAGTTCAAGGTCCCTAATAGATCTAAGATAACTGATAGGGTACGCAATATTGGGTTAACGAGATCAAGATGAGATTTTAAGAGTTTCACATGGATTTTATAATTCTGTAAGCGTTTCTTCCTTTTAATTAACTTCTTCCTCTACAAATGGAAACTAAAATAAAATGTTATAAAAGTTAAAATAAAATACATAAAATTATATATTTCTCCTTTTTTCAAGTGCAAAACAAAAAGTTGTTCTCTGTCAATACAGACTGAAAATAGTGCAAGCAGAGCCTGACCAAGTATGTTACTGACAAGTATGTCACTTCTTCCTCTACAAATTTTAAATTAAAAAAATGTTTTTATATAAAAGTTCAAATAAAATAAATAAAATTATACATTTATCTTTTTTTCAAGTGCAGACAATATGTGCAAAACAAAAAGTTGTTCTTTGGCAATACAGTACTTTCTATACAAATTGAAACTAAAATGAAATGTTAAAAAAGTTCAAATAAAGTACATAAAATTATATATTTGTCCTTTTTTCAAAATCAAATCTGGTGCTAGACTGTGGAAGTTGAGGTATGAATGTATTTGTTAGCATTGTCGGGTTTTTTTTATTTTGTGGTGCTGGAAATGTCTACGTTGTGCTCATATTAGCTGCGATGTACGGCATTGTTTGGGGGTGCACACCTGGTGCCCACAACACAGGTAAATGGTAAGATCCAAATAATAATAAAATAGTGAGATCCAAATAATGTCCAGTTTAAACAGCGTGTCACCGTAGAGTTGCTCTTCACACACCCCTGATGTATAGAAACAGAGAGAGAGAAAGCATGTTGGGGCAGGAGATGACAGAGCGCTTAATGTCGCATTGTCACAGTCTGCATATTGTCCGTGTCTTATCACTCACTCTCTTGCCATTTAAAATTTCTGCTGGGAACCCAAACTCCTGCCAAGACAGAATTTTAACGTGACGAGAAATCTTGCCAAATTACATCTCGTCACACCTCTAATAATTGATCCATAATAAAACACATTGAGGCAGAATATTGTTCAAATTGCCCTTATTTTCCTTATGAAATTTAACTTTTTTTTTGCAATTGGATTTATGGATTCATTTATTGAAATTATAAAAGTATTTTCATTATTTAATAGGTTTTTTGCACTAAAACAATGACAATATTTGGAGTTATGTTTCCCTCAAAATGTGAAGAACATCTTAAGGAAAACAAGTGTAATTTGAAGCAATTTCTGCCTTAGCCTATCAGTTTGTCATTTGCACATGTGCAGAACAACTTACATTTCAATTACAAATAAAGTAATCGTTTAGTAACAGGCAGAATATATGTAAAATGACACGTCTCTTCAATTATTTCAGCTGCTTCATATTTGTTCAGATATTTATTCAGGTTTATGTAAAAGGGTGGTTTGTAAATATAAAGATTTGGGCCTAATTTGGCTTTTTTTTTTACATTAAAATCTGTAGTTTTTATTATTTATAGGTAATTATGATCATATTTTACTGCCCTGACGCAGTGTAGATCTAATTATTCTATATGTAGAACCTGAATTAAAATATTTTTTACACTGATAATATCTTCAATGTTATTCACCCTATGGGCCAGATTGAACCTTTTGGTGGGCCAGATTTGGCCCCTGAGACTTATGTTTGACATGTGTGCACTAAAACAATGACAAAAATTTAGAATTGTTATTATTTATAGGTTATTATGTTTTCATTTTACTGGTCAGGTCCATTGGAGATCAAATCAGGCTAAATGTGGAAAATGAAGAAAATGAGTTTGCAACCTCTGCATTGAACACTGTCCACATAAAAGACAGAGGTAGTTTTAGAAGCACGGGGTCAGTTCTGTTTTCATTTTAGTGTGAATATAACAGGGGTCTGCAACCCTGGTCCTAGAGAGCCGCTGCCCTGCATGTTTTAGATGTTTCTCTCTTCCAACACACCTGATTGAAATGATCAGCCTATCATTAAGCCCTACAGAAGCGTCATAACGACTGTCAGGTGTCCTGGAAGAGGGAAACATCTAGTGGCTCTCTAGGACCGGAGTTGCAGACCCCTGGAAATTAAAAATCATCTGTTGTCAGGTCAGCCCAGTGTCTTACCTCTCTAATGAAGTGTTCCTTTTTGATGTGTCGGCTGATGTAGCGGACAGAGTTGGTGGCCTTCTCCAGCATGGCCAGCCAGGCCTGGTTGTCATCGTCCTTCCCCCCCAGCGGCACCCTCTGCTGGCCAGCACTGTGGCCCAAAACTGCCTTCCTCCCCACACCTCTGCGCACCTTTAACTCTGGGCTGCGCAGCTCGATGTCAGGATAGTGATACCTGTCGACACACAGGTTCTGTCAACATGTATGTATACATTTATGTATTTAAAAGTCAGTGGTGTAGTCTATGTGATACGCAGGTAAACACCATATAACCACCAGAAAAGTTGGGGGTCTACCCACCTAAAATTTATTGTTCAATATTTAGAATAGAACAGCTACTGAGGATGTCTACGTGTCCACTCCTAATGGAAGCCTTGGAATTTAACAGCATGGCCAACAAGGAACACTAGTACCCCACGAGGAACTACCCTGGCCCCACGCACTCCAACAAGGACTGCTGGTACCCCACTCAGAACTACCCTGGCCCCATGCACTCCAACAAGGACTGCTACTACCCCACTCAGAACCACCCTGGCCCAACGCTATGGCATTAACGAGTTATCTGTCAAGTCAAGTTATCTGTCAATTTATTTGATCCAGATCTTTCATTCAAAGTGCACATTAAACAAAACGCGCAGAACAGCCTTATTTCACTTGCGCAACATAGCCAAAATTAGGAATATTCTGTCTAAAAATAATGCAGAAAAATGTATTCATGCATTTATTACATCTATATTAGATTATTGTAACTCCTTACTTGTAGCGTGTCCTAAATATTCCTTAAAAAGCTTTCAGCTGGTTCAAAATGCAGCAGCAAGATTATTAACAGGATCAAACAGAAGAGAACACATCACCCCTGTGCTCCAAACCCTTCATTGGGCACCAGTTGAGTTTAGAATTAAATTTAAAATCCTCCTCCTTACATATAAAACAATTAATGGTATGGGCACCTCTTGTCTTAAAGATGATCTGGTTCTATACCAGCCCCCCCCCCCCCCCCCCCCCCCCCCCCGGGGGTAGTGGTGGCCCTCTTGACGGTGTCTGCGTGGGAGCCATGGATGACAGGATCTTCAGTGACTTCCCTGTGCTGACCTGTGACCCTGGACCCCCTCCCTTGCCTGTCTCGTGTCTGGACCAGCCCCCCCCCCCCCCCCTTCATTTATAGATGGATGTTCATCTATAGCCTGTCAAGTCCATGGGATTGGATCTCTCCTTCAATGTGGTTCTCCTCAAGATTTCTTCTTTTTTCCCACTGGATTTTGAAGTTTTTTCTTGCCGAGAAGGAGGGTCTAAGGACAAGAGATGCTTGGGACTTTTCATATATCTCTCTAATTGATTGTGTTTCTGTAAAGCCCTGTGAGATGATTTCGTTGTGATTTGGTGCTTTATAAATAAAATTACATTGAAATTGAATGAAATATTAAGTGCCAAAAGTTTAGGGCAGTGGCCAAGCCACACACCACACTGTCTACATCAGTGGTCCCCACATTTCGGCCTCCACACTTGGTCCGGCCCCCTGAACAATACCAGAGACCACTTAGATCTTTTTTTAATATGTGTGTATTTGTATTTGACAATAAAGTTCGACTTTTGCAATAAAATGTTCCTTAGTTATGAACTATTTTCATTATTAATGAAGCGGAGAGCGTGGGGGTGTCTCCAGGATTTGGTTTAGAGTGGCAAGGTGTGGGTTGTGGTTCTGATTAAAGAACACGGATACAGATGTCGTCATTGAAGGTTTAGTCACTGCGGTCTGTAATAATACAGAGTAACACTCAGTATAACAATATATACATACAATAATAAATTAACTAAGACCGACGATATGAGTCACTTAGATGTATTACATGGGTCATGGAACACACAAATCACCTCACGGAAATCACATATGACAGCTAGCATATTATCGTATTAGCTTCAACAGCAGACCGGTGCTAAACAACATTAACTTATACAGTGTTTTTATCTCACCTTGTGGCATCTACACACAGTAATAAACCAGGAATAGATGAATAAAAAAGAGAAACCTAGCAACAACACAGTGGCTAATAAAACAGGACTATGTTCATAACCATCATAACATCAGTGGTGCGTTCAATAGCAAGGGACATTTGAAAACCTACAGAAAAGGAGTTATTCCTGAACAAATATAACCAAACAATCAAATAAACAATTAAACTGTGTGGGCTTTCTAACAATTAACTGTTAGTTTAACACAATAATTTTGAGAGACTGTTCATATGAGTCATTATTTGTTTGTTATTATTTACTTTCTGACTTGTTCTGTGAAGAATCCAGAAAGGGTAATTTGATTGTGGCTTTCTGGAAAACAATAAAAGTTTTACATTTAGGCACTCCTGCATTCGTCACACTTTTTCTGTTACAAACTGACCCCAGCCCCTCATCTGAGAAGGGAAATGTTATGTGGCCCTCACACGAAATAGTTTAGGGACCCCTGGTCTACATCATGTTTGGAAAAAACGATCGCATTGTCTGCCCTGCTACTCAGTCAGGTTAGCTAACGGATGCTGATTATATCATGCAGATTAGCTAGCAAATGCCTGTTCAGATGGCCATACCATTTTTGTTTTTCATCTAAGGTGAAGTAAGGTGAAGTAAAAGAGACTGACAGACACAGATGCGATGTGTCTCTGTTACTCATTAGCCCACCACAACTGTCTTACTTGCAGCAGACACGACTTATGTAAGTCAGACTGTGTTTATGCATGGAGAGAGAGAGCGAGAGAGAGAGAAAGTCGATGTGGTTGTTAATGTCCTACCCCACGCACTCTCAACAAGAACTCCTAGTACCCTGCTCAGAACCACCCTGGCCCTGTGCACACCTCAATGAGGACTGCTAGTACCCTGCTCAGAACCACCTTGGCCCCATGTGCTCCAACAAGGACTGCTTGTACCCCGCTCAGAACCACCCTGGTCCTGCGCACGCCCCAACAAGGACCACTAGTACCCAACTCAGATCCACCCTGGTCGTGTGCACACTCCAACAAGGACCTCTCGTACCCTGAACCCATTGTCCCATTGTCGTACCCGGAACTACTCCGGCCCCATGTGCTCAAACAAGGACTGCTAGTACCCCACTCAGAACTTTCCTGGCCCCACATGCTCCAACTTTTATCCCGCTCGCTCTGAGATGGACCACTATAACAGTTGTTCACTCTGAAACCCCCACCACCTGTGTGCATGATACAACTTGGTCCTAAAGGCCTCTACCTAAATTTGTATCTCCACATTTATTAACCTGCCCCCTGAGAGGGGCATCTTTTTTTGGTCCATCTGCCAGCAACTTTACACATAAGCTACTGGACCAATTTCCATTACATTTTCAGGAAGGATCCCATTCAATTTTGTTGAATGTAGGTCTAGGTCACAGTCAGCAAAAATATGTTTTCACACTGATAAGAGATAGAGCATATGTGTGTGAGGGGAGTGGGGTTTGTTGGGTGGGCCTGGCCTGGCTTTCTGTATTGTTTGCAATTTACATTTCCTTTATTGCTTTTCTTATTTATTTCTATATTTTATTTTCATCACATCTTAATTATTTTATCATAGTGAGCAAATACTATGGATGGATTTTTGGATAAACTAAATAGAGTTGTTTATATATCATTGTTTCTAAAACAATGAAATTTTTCTAGACTACTTAAAAAATTGAGAGTATACCCACTTCTCCAGAGAACACTACACCACTGTTACAAGTACCATATCTAGAACTGTGGCCAAAACTGGAACTAAATGTACTGTGGAGTGCCAGTGAACCAGTTTTAGGTTTTACACATTTAAAATTTGGAAGAAACTTTAAGGCAACCTTTTTACTGAGTTTTTCCAAAGTAAAGTATTTGACAGTGTGGTGGTGTGTTACCTGTCAGTATGTCCTCTCATACACAGCAGTCTGGGCAGTCTCTGAAGGAACAGGCTCTTTACCCAGGGGGCCATTGGGTGGTAGGTAGCAGAGGAGCGGTGGTGGACGTTGATGACAAACACAGTGACGATTATGGAGAAGGTGACAAAGATCATAATAAAGAGCAGGTACTCTCCAATCAGTGGGATGACCTGGAGAGAGGATGAAAAATGGAGTAAAGAAGGAGTGTTCAAATAGTGAGGCGGGCCTACCATGGGGGGCATCAGAGGAAGCACATGAGAGAAAAAATAAACAGGTGGTGTCAGGCACAACAAACCCCACCCCCTCACGCAAATTTTATCTGATTTTCTCTATCTCTTATAATTATAAAAACACATTGTTGGTGACTGTGACCTTTGACCTACATTCACCAAAATATAATGGAATCTATTCTGGACCACCTCACATCTTTACTGAAAATGTAATAGAAATTGGTCCAGTAGATTTGCAATAAGCTGCTGACAAAAGAGCAAACAAACTGAACCAAAATCAATCGCCTTCAGGAGGCCAAGTATAAAGAGAAATGTGTAATCAACTCCAGTATATTTGAGAAACAAAATCACACCCAAAGTGAAAATGACAGAAAATGTAAAAATGTGTTTAAAGAAGGTGTTAAAAATGTACATAGATGTGGAAAATGTCAAAACTGGTAAAAACACCCAATTTTAATATGTCTTGAAAAGTCATTAAAATGCAAACACAGGTGCAAAGAGGCAATAGATACAAGTTGTCCTTTGTTCCTAGTGCAATTACTGTGCTTAACCAATCAACGAGCAATTGATAACATCTTAAGCTACACTGGAACATATTTATTTATTTATTTTATCCAGTTTTTATATATGTCTATTGTTTTTTGGTACAGTGTCTGGTACAGGTTGCTTGCGAACATTCACATTGTGTTGTTTATGTCTTTGTCATTCTCTGGACCCCTGCCTAATTTGGCCAGTGATGAGATCTACTCTAGGTCCATTTTCTGAGCCCAGATGGTGCTCAGAAAATGGAATAGTTTTCATAGATAATTAGCATGCATTCTGGGGAAAGCCTAAGCTCATTTGCAGAGATGGGAAGGTGCCTCTCTCTTAGCACAAAATTTGGCTGCTAAATTTAGCCTGTCAAAATGACCATTCAGAGTGTGGCCCAGGTGCAGAGCTCTCACAAATCCAGTATGTTGTAAATCATATAAAAACTGTGTCTATCCCTCGTGTAGTTAATAATAAAACTAGTGAGATCAAATAATCTAATAAACACAGTTCTAGGTAATAATCAGATTAAAAGAACACTAAACAATTGTATTCAATGTGGACTGCTCAATATTAGGTCAATCTCTTCCAAATCTCTATTAATAAATGACATAATAAGATTGATATTTTAGCTGACTGAAACCTGGCTTCTGCAGGATGAATATGTCACATTAAATTGATCCATGTCACCAAGTCACATGAACTATCACACAGTGATAGTTGGAGTGGCAGTAATACCACACTCCAGTATAGGTCCAGTTTAGGCCCTTAGTCGGTCTGGATCTGGAAGTCCCACAGGATCTTGGCCTGTTTGTTCTCTGTCACCTTTTGGGGGGGGGGGGGGTCCCATATTGACCCTAGGACCTCCAGTCCATACTCTGTACAGATGGACAGGACAAACGGGGACAGAAACCAACAGGCGCACCAACTATTGCAATTAAAGACTGCAAGGTGGTGTGCCACTCCCAACTCCCAACAACTGTCCATCAATAAAAACAAATAAATAAATAGATCAAAAAAGAGGAGAAAACCAAACCAGCACAAAAGAAAAAGAGATTCAACAAATAAACAATTAAACAATCGGCACCGAGCACCACAACCGTTGATGTCCTGATAGTACAAAATAGAATGCAACACATTCTGGCAGGTCCCATCATTCGCTGAAATGGGACTCTGCAGTAGCTGGCGAGACCCGATCAAACATACAAGTGTGAAGGACCCCGGAGCCCAGAACAGCAATCACGGCAAGGCAGGGCCAAGCCAACAGGGCACCCCCCACCCCGGAGCCACAGCGTGCCGCCCCCAGAGAGCCACCGGGGCCACCGTGAACAACGAAAACCTGGAGAACAAGAGGGAGCAGCTAGCACCAAGACCAACCCAGGCGGCACGGGGCACGAATCAGGGAATCAATGTCACGCTCATTCTTGGCATACAGCTTGATGTTGTTCATGTAGAGGAGGTGGCTGATGGATGTTCCACTTCAGAACTGGTATCCAAAGCCACTCTTGACTGGATAGCTTAGTGGTCTACACCAACGGAAGGTTGCCGGATCGAATCGCAGGTGGGCCGTTAGGCAAGGCCCTTTACGCTATACATGCTTATACCTCACGATAAGCGATACAATAAATGATAGAGTCATACCGGCTCAGATGGCGCCCTGGGACAACAAGGTCTGTGTCAGGTGTTGAGGAACCAGGACACCCTGATGTACAGCGTTCTCACACAACCACATAAAAATCACCACATGTAGAACTCAGGGATGCTAGTGTGTTTCATGAAACCAGACTCTGTTTAAGTGAGTGTCACACAGTTGAAGCTGTGGGTAAGTTAAGGTTCTGGCACTCATCTTACACTGCTGATAACTGAACACATGGAGATGATTTAACTCTTTGACAGATACTGGTCACATCAGGGGAATGTTCTACAGCTGCTCTCTTGGGGTTTGTTGTTTTTGTTCTATATCAGTCAGTTCATGTCATTACTGTAACTCGTCTGCACTGCACTACCTGATCTGCACTAATATGTTTACCTGTAAATCAATTGCTTGTTGTTATTAGACTGCAATTAACAGTCTCTTCTTAAACAAAAACTGCATTAAAATGTTTAATTTCATAGTTCTCTGATATTGTGTTTTAAATACATGTTTCTTTGGTACAAAGCTTAAATACATGTTTTCCAGCTCAGGGGACATTTTTGTACATAAAAAATAGCTTCATTTAAAAACATTTCAATCACATTGTTTTTTTCATCCTAAAGAGGAATGAAAACAAAAATATTGACTAAGGTCGTAATTTGGATCATAATTCATGCATCAAAGGGATGAAAACAGAGGACACTCACCTTTGAGGATGAAGGTATGATTTCTTCTATGACCAGGAGGAAGACAGTGAGTGACACTAACACAGATGTGGACAGCGACAGCTTCTCGCCTTCATCTGATGGCAGATAGAACACCAGCACGGTGAGGAAGGACAGGCCCAGGCAGGGGATAATGAGGAAGAGGGTGTAGAACAAAGGCAGCCTCTTTAGGATGAAGGAGTAGGTGACAAAGGGATACCAGTAAACCCCGTCCCTCCTGCTGCCCTTCACTCCTGTGGCGTTCAAGATCTCCCACTCCCCATTGTCAAAGAAGTCTTTACGGTCCACGTAGTGATCCACCAGGACTAGGTCCACCATGTTACCATCGTACGTCCAGGAGCCAAACTTCATGGAGCAGTTCTGTCGATCGAAGGGGAAGAAGGTGACGTCCATGGTGCAGGAGGATTTGTAGCTGGCAGGTGGAGTCCAAGTGATGGTGCCATCCCAGCGGACGATGGCTTTAGTCATGAGGGAACCTTCAAAACGACCGTCCGCACTGTGACACAGAGGAGAGGACGGAGGTGGAAGTAATTAAGTACAAGTACTTCCTTTACTGTACTCAAGTACAGTTTTTAGGTATCTGTACTTTACTGGAGTATTTATTTTTCTGGCAACATTTTACTTTTACTCCCTACATTTTTTGAATAAATATCTGTACTTCATACTCTTTACATTTATATAAATATCTGTATTTTATACTCTTTACATTCTCAGAATAGACTCAAATTAGACAAATGTGACAGTATGAAAAATAAGTTGTAAATCAGAAATTGTAACTTACTATATCATAATATTAACTTTTATCTTATAATTATTCATTTCTTTTCTCATAATTATGACTTTTTTCTCATAATTTTGCCTTTTTTTCCTCATAATTTGGACCTTAATCTCATAATTTTTAAAACTTTTTTTCCTCATAATTTTCACTTTTTTCTTCACAATATTGACTTTTATTTCACAATTTTGACTTTTTATCTCATAAATTTGACTTTTTTTCCTCAAAGGTTTGAGTTTTTTCCTCATAATATTGACTTTTTAATCTTATAATTTTTACTTTTTGATCTCACAAATTAGATTTCTTTATATCACAATTATGCTTTTTTATTTCCTATTCATGACGTTAGAATTTTTCCTAAATTTCTTGTTTCATCTAGTTAAATTTCATCTATAGCCTGGCAAGCCCGACTATGAATTAATAGTCTGGATACGATGCATACGGAACGTACGGATGGGATCAACGGCTGTCTTTCATACTGCTCTACACACATGAGCCACTGCTCGGCTGTGGCTCAGTTGGTAGAGTGGGTCGCCCAATGACTGAGAGGTTGGCGGTTCGTGTCCCGGCTCTGGCTGTCCACATGTGGAAGTGTCCTTGGGCAAGACACTGAACCCTGGCTTAGGCCCCCAGTAGGACTCACCTTAGACCTTAGAAACCTACTGGTGTACGAGTGTGTGTGTGTGAATGGGTGAATGAGAGGCTAATGTAAAGCGCTTTGAGCACCATGAAGGTGGAAAAGCGCTATATAAATGCAGTCCATTTACCATAATAGGCCAGCACTATGACCAATCAGAACAATGAACAATGTGACATATACAGAGCAACAAAAACAAGCCTAAACTAGCATCCATCTCATGTTTTAACATCCTGTAGGTTAGTCTAATTCAGGTTAACACACCAGGAACAGCGGAGGAAAAATATCCAACCGGGTCCGTTTACATGCTGCTTGTCCAACCATAGACTGTATATAAGTTTGTACTTCTTCAACCTTGTCATCATTGTGCTAAGCCCGCCCTACAATCTTGCTACACAAATGGAGCATTGTAATTTCATGGTAAAATGTTATTGACCCTGACTGAGGCTCTACGGAGCGTCGCTAGACCAACGATTCAGGCAAAAATATTTTTTGCCACTTGAGGCGGGCTAGTTTACTCGGATACACAACTAACTCACAATTAAAGGCTTTGTTTTTGGATATTTTGGTTAAATAAGTATTATTGCGTTCATGGAAAAAAAATGCTGTTTTATAACAATTGAGAAGTTCAGTAAAGGAGTTCTATTTTTACCAGAGTATTGTTCACACCAGTAGCTGTACTTAAGCTTACTTAAGTACAGAATGGGAATACTTTGACGACCTCTGCAGAAGACAGGACATGAAGTGACAGAGGGAGTGATAAGAAAGTGATGAATCATGCACAGTGCACGGTGACTCACTTTTCATACAGGACGATGTCAGGAAGCCATATGGTTTCTGATGGGACTCTGATAGATGTAATGCCTCCATACTCATCTGGGTCCCACTTCAGCTTCACATCAATCCACTCCTTTAGAGAAAAAATCACAGACAGAGCTCATGTTAGTGGACTATTCTGTTTCCATGGCTGGGTTGGAACCCACATACTTACCTTACCTACTAACTTATTGAGTAGTCACTTTTACCACCTCTGCTTCCTTTAAAAGCGAGTTACTGTGTACAATAGATGATGTGACTGGGTCATGGTACTCAGTGTAGTGGGTATGGACATGACATTTAGGAAAAATTCCAAAGTCATAAATAGGAGATAAAAAAAAAATATATGAGATTTTTTTTAAAAATCTACATTGTGAGATAAAAACTCAAATTCTGGGATAAAAAGTCAAAATTAGGATATAGTAAATCACAATTTATGATTTCCGAGTAATTTTTCATACTGTCACATTTTTCTAATTTGAAAAAAGTAATCAGTATATTCCGAGAATGTAACTTGATAAATAGACTTGTAGATGGCTTCCTCAGCTACCTTAGCAGGTAGCTGTAGCTTTAGGCCAGGGGCAGATGTCGTCAGGTGGTATCCAACCTTCACTGGGTGTTTCGGCCCTCAACCACAACACCCTCCAGTTGGTGGGCCCATCTGCTCCTGGCTTCCAGCTTTCATCCTCCCTCTTGCTCCAGATCCAGCAGGAGGCATGTTCTGCCTCCTCCCCCATTCGGCGAGCCTTCCTTTTTCCTTTGCTCGTCCATACCAATGGCAGAAAGGAACTTCCATGTGGACTTTGTTGGGAAGCCCCTACACCCTATCTCCACAGGGAAAACCCATGCCTGCCAGCCCCTGTCACGACACTCTTGGGCCAGGTATTTTTCAGCCTTCCTTTCATGGGCTTCTTCGCAGCCCTCCTGCCATGGCACAGTCAGCTCAACCAGGATAATCTTCTGGTCCTTTGGTGACCACAGCACTACATCAGGGCGGAGGGATGTTGTCACCCCCTCTGGGAACTGCAGCCTCCCTCATCTCCCAGGAGCTTGCAGCATGGAGAATGCTGGGTATTTTTCCCCTGGCGGTCTGTATAGGCCTGGCTCCTTCCTTAAGGAAGGTGGTCGCTTTTCCAGTGGTTGTGTGGGCTGGTCTTTTCTTGACTCTCTCCCGCTCTATGGTGTCAGCCAATGAGAGTAGCACTTTATAAAGTAAAATATTTATACAAAAATGCAGGTAGTAAAAGTAAAAAGTTACCAGAAAAATATATACTCAAGTAAAGTATAGATAGATAGTATACAGTGTTTTACACTGGCAGTATGACATTTAGAGTATGTGAGAAGTTCTCAGATGTATACTGGATTCAGCAAAAATTTTGAGTATGCATCATTTCCTACACCAGGGTTGTAAAAGGTAGTGAAAGGTAGTAAACGAAATTAGACCAAATTAAGGCTTGTAAAAAGTATTAAAAAGTAATAAACATCATCTGACCAGGTAGTAATTTTTTGACCTCCATAATGTGTCTAAAATACATTTTGTAATTTGTGTAATGCAAGCCTATCTCCTTGAATTAATAAACTAGCGTGAATTTGTTTTTATGTTCCAAGTAGGACCTGACTTGTACCTTGTGCACGTTGAGCCAATCAGGGTCGTGCTTCTCATAACTATAGTTGTTAGCCAGTTAGCAACATGGGTGGTTATCAATGAGAAATTGCATTGTAAACAACAAACTAGCTAACGTAGCTACCAGCCTTGGTTTTCGAGAAACATACCCCTGAGTAGGCGACTGGCTATCTTGCTGCCACATCTGCGCTATTTTATGGCGTAAGCTTCGTTCAAAGACTGGCTTAGGCCTGTAGTTGGCAACAGCCGAGAGGATTATTGCAACGTATGTAAGAAAGTTATAAATGTTACGTGGATGGGGGTGAAGGCGGTGGTATCACACATGGAATCGAATAGCCATCAAACAAGGATGCAGGAATGAAACGTGCAGCTACTGCTGTGTCTGTTTTGTGTTGGGACCAGTGCTGGGTAAGTTACTTTGAAATAGTAATTAATTACAAATACTAGTTACTTCCCCAAAAAAGTATTTGTGTTACTATCTGCATTACTCCACTAACAAAGTAAATAGTTACCAGGAAATGTATTATTGCATTACTTTCTTTATTTTTGCTTAAAAATTTCAAAGAAACGAAACAGTTGAACAAAACAGGTAAACAGGGTATCCATCCTTGTTCTGTGATGTTACTTTGGAGAGATTTAAGATGCTTCCTCAATTAATCTGTGGTACGCCTTATTTGCTCAAAACATAAACTAAACACAAAGCTAGAACTTCTATAGCAGCTAGACTGGGACAGTAAGTTTCCACCATGAAATCCAAAAGTGCGGTGGATGAGTTGTGTTGTCCACATGACAGGTGGACTACGGCAAAAGGAGTTTATGCAGAACAGCAGACTGGTGGTAATCGTTACGTTTTTTTACACCACATTTAGCAGCAGAATTTACTGGAATATCAAATATTTTCTCTATGTGTGACGATTTAAAATGAGCTTTTAACATAATATCGCTCAACCTCGTTTTAAAAAGTGACTGAAGCGCCATAGTGTGTGTATGTGTGAGTCGACAAAACAACTTCTTTCCTCAGTGACCGACTTCAATGAGGCTCAGCAATCAGTCAAGATTTTCTAATCCATTTCATTATCCCTTGTCCACGTCTAGTCTTGTGAGTTCCTCTTCTGCTGCCGCTTTGTTTTGGTGTTTTTTGTTAGTGGTGTTACCATAACAACTGGCGCGATATAATGACGTCATTGACACACGTCTGAGAGGACAGGGCTAACTTATGCCCCCCCCCCCCATTTGTTTCCAATTTATTTTTTAATGAGATACTGTTTTTACAGTGTAAAAGTGTATTTTATTATTGCGTTTCTTCCAATTTAAATACCCTGATTTGCTGACTTTGCTGCTACAGTTTAACGCCATGTTGGTAGTAAAAAATATTGTGGAGGGAGTGAAAAACGTAGTAAATTCAACTAAAGTATCTCTGTATAAACCCTGTACACTGGAAAAAGTGTAGCCTCACTCAAATTCAAAAAACTGATGTCACAGCTGAAATATTTGACTTTACAGAATCTAAATTAAGTCACTTGTTACAACCTGATTATTTTATTTTGACATAAACCATATTACTCCACTTGACCCAATGTGCAATTAATGTTTGACTCAAAGTAAAAAATATTACATAATGATCTTTTTAAAATATGATGCAATATATATATATATATATATATATATATATATATATATATATATATATATATATATATATATATATATATGTATTGTATCCACTCAAAGCATATATTTTATATAATTATATATATATATATATATATATATATATATATATTTTATATATATGCTTATAATATGGCTGTGCCAGGTACCATAATGAAGCCAGTTTCATAGAAGTATCAATATGTAATTGTTATAAACAGTATGAAGATTCTTCTGTGTGTGAAGACTCTTTCTTATTTCATCATTCCATTTACTGTTAAACTGAAGCATCATGTGACCCATTCACAACTAACCAGGGAATCAACAGAATCTTTTTCCCACATATAAATGTACAAATGTGTTGAGTTTTACCTGCCAAAGCCAGACGTTAGTGGTCATCAGCTGGTTCTTTTCATCCTGCAGGAACAAAGGGAAGACATTTTGTTCAGTATTTCTCTACTTGTCTTGTCATTATTATTTTAATTTAATATTTTTGAAAGAAAGAAAAAAGATGTGTTTACGCTCATTTTCCAATGGCTTCTTTACCTATAGGTGATGATTATAAATGTGGTCCTCATGAGACATGGAAAAAAACAGTGTGTGTGTTTGTGTGCCTGTGTTTGTGTGCACATGTATGCTTCTTTCACAGATTACTTCAGGCCTGTGTTTTACAATTTTCTCCTTTGCTGCTTGTGTCTGTGTCTCTTTAAATCCTCCAGCCCCTCCTTCTACTCTTCTTATTTCCTCTTCACACTTGTGTCCTCGGTGGATTGTCATAGCTCCTCTGTGGAAGTCAACCTGCAGCACTACCTTAATTTTCCTTCTGCCTTCATCACCTTTGCTCTAAAAACACAAACACATTAAGCGCTCTCGTTTACGGGCGCAGCGCAGCATGCGCATATGGCAAGCCAAAGTGTTCACATGTTGTGTTTATTATATCACACGTTACAGGACGCGCACTGGCGCGCGCAATGGCATGCGTTCTAGCACACATGCTAGAACGTGTGCTATATGGTAATTGATCTCCTCCCACTGATTTTCTCCGCCAATTAATTTGTAGTGCTTTCAACCAATCACTGGCCAATAAAACGAATCCAGAATAGCTGAGCACTGATCTTACCCTTCACCAGTGAAGTGCGTTCACTTAATGTTTAATTTTTGCTAAATATTTTTACTTTTCCTTTATCAATCTACTTTATTCACGCCTGTAGCCAATGCTAGTTTCTGGCCAGCACAGAGCAGTTTGGAAGTGCCGGCGCACCAAAATAGGCATGGCAGCGCACTTGTGGGAGGTGAACACTGATCCAGCTATGGCGTACTGACAGTTTCGCTGTCTTTAGACAACGCCAAGCTCACCAGCTAAAGGCACTTCTAAGTGTGGCGCAGCTGGTGAAGTGGTAGTTTCAGACCGGCACACACGTTACCACAACCTTACAGACAGGTTTCCAGAGTGTCAGAAACATTTATTTTTTTGTCTGCATTTGTTCTCATTGTTTAACACCACAGGGAGGGAGTCAACATTGTTTGAGATCAATGCATTTTTTAGTCTTGCAGCCAAATATTTTAATATTTAGTGCATGTGTGTGACCATCATCGGTCCTCCCTGAAAGCTGAGCAGACATCCTTTCTTAGAACTCTCAATTATAAGCCAGGGAGGGCAGTGCTACACCTCGGTGATGTGTGGGGGAAACAAAGACTGGACGGGACAGAAACATTTCAAAGCAATACCCGAGTGATCGGTGGTTCTATTTTTAGGTTTAATTTCATCAGCTATAGATTTAGGGTTGTTTTTTTTTTTCAATCATCCTTATTTGAAAGAATAGAAATAACAGTAGCTACAATATCATCATTTATTGACTTAATTCCACTAAGTTGTACCTCATATGTTAAGTTATGTTCACTTATATGCATAATAGTTCCCTTTAATAAAAAAATCATTAGTTGGAAGTAGCTACTTAAAAAGAAGGACATGTTACAGCAACTGAATACATTTGAGTTAGTAGTGCTATTTCTGAAACTTTGAGTATTTACAACTTAATATATTTAATTATTATGAACGTTTGGGTTTACAGTGTGGTGTGGGCAAGCCATCTGTCGCCACCCACTCTAAGAAATGGCTGTAGGTTTTACAGTACAGAACAGCATATATCCTGCAGAATTAAACAGTAATACAATATTACAGCACAGTACTGGAGTTATATTGCATCTCTAGTAGGCGGGAATATTTTACAGTAGTTTACTCAACATTAAGTTGCTTACTGTAAGAATAAAATTATTTGTTGTAACTTTGCTGCCACTCTGCTGTAAACTACTGTCACTCTTTCGCCACTGATGTCACTTCAGTCAACTCAACTGTGGACAACAGCGGAGATTGCATTGCCAAGTGTCAGCACCGAAGTTCATGCAGCATCGAAGTTCATGCCACAGATAAAGTTCTTGCATACAGTACATCTTCCCAAGTTTAACACAGGTAAGAGAAGTCAAGTTCACAATTAAACCCTAGTGCAAACCTAATAAAATAATAAAGTTAACGTTATCCTCATTTGCAATTTAGTTAGGTATCTAGCGTTAGCTATTAACCTAATGCATAGGCTAGCTACTGCATTAGGTTAGCATGATTAAATGCGCATATGAACGGTTTCCAAATTGTCGCTCGCTAATGCAAATGCTTTTACCCTTTTGATAGTTGCAACTCCACGGTAATTATCCTGCTTTTGTGTTGTTGAGTTCATAACAAGGGACGCCGTCTCTTCGTGGATTACGATCCCAGCGGGGAGGAAGTGGAGGCGGCGCAGGGAGCGCAAGCAGAAGCGGGGATGCAGATGAGGCGGGCTAGCTAGGCTACAGCCGCACAAACCACCACTTCCCAGTGATTTTTGCTTTGCCATCATTAAAATGAATTGAATCAAACATTCAATTGATGCAATCTTTTTCTAAAAGATTTGTATTGTTACTAAACTTGATTGATTGGTGGGGCTACTGAAGGTAAAGTTATTGCCCTTGCTTTGTCTTTACTACAGGGTGAATTTGAAATGGGTCAGGTCTTATACAACGGGGTGTGAGCCTGGGCTGGACTGGACTGGACCGTGCAGGACGACGCAGGCTACACAAGGCATTAAGGTATGGCCTTATATAACTGTAAGACGTGCAGTTATTCAACCAGTATACTTCACACATTCATCAACCGTGCAAAAACACATAGGAATGTGTCTAATTACTAGTATGCATGCGGTGTACCTCAATGCCCATGCAGTTTCAAGAAACTTCAGTCATTCAGGTGCCACATGTACGAAATCAGTGACAAAAGTAAACCTCAACCTCAGGATGTTGTAACGTCATGCCAGGTAGCAGGTTGCATGTTTAATTCCCTGGATTTTTCAAGTTTGTGTGCACACTTGAGGTGTCATATTGATGATGGGAGAAAGGTAAACTGCCCCTACACAAGTTGTACCAAATACTTCAGAGTTAAGTTGAGTCTTTCCTCTCATCTAAGTAGGCCCCACAAATTAACTACAACTGCTAGTCACAGTATAGCTGCTAGCCAACATGAGGAGCCTTGCATGTTGTCTGATGAATTACCGGTAGTCAGTGAGGTCTCTGAGATGTTCATGTTGAGGAGGATGTGGGGAATGACGAATCACAGTTCTTGAGAAACCTGGCTCTTTTCTACCTAAAAATGCAGGCTAAACTGTTGATCCCAGCTTCCACCATCCAAATTATCATAGAAGAATGACTAGAGATTCACAATGCTGACATGAAGTATCTGATGGCAAGGCTTAGAAAAAGAATGGCCATGTTGAACATACCTGATACTGATATCAATCAGCTTCTCGATGATGTTGTCAAAGATATCTTTAAACAGTGCCATGAGGGACCTCTGAGATCAGACCAGACTGGAAAAATGTTTTTCAAAAAAACTTTCAATTATCTTGAACCCACACAGATGTATTTAGGTTTTGACGCAGCTGGCATTGAACGCCATTTTCAGTATGTTCCAATCAAGGACACCCTAAGGGCTGTCCTCGCTCAGGAAACAGTCAAAGAGCAGTATAGACAAACCAAGATTAAAATAGGTGCAATGTCTGATTCTGTGAGTGATATTTTGGCTGATGTGATAGATGGCAAAGTCATTAAAGAGAATGGTTTGTTGAAAGAAGACCCCTCATCCCTGTCTATAGTACTATACCAGGATTAATTTGAGGTGGCAAACCCTCTTGGATCTGCTCATGGAAAGTATAAAATCTGTGCTGTCTACATGACCCTTTGTGACATATTGCCCCACAATCGATCCTGTATTGATCCCATGCAATTAGTTTTACTCTGCAGGGAGGAAGACTTTCGCTTCTTTGGACAAGACAAAATTTTCACTCCTCTTGTAAGTGATTTGAAGGAGATTGAGGAATTTGGCTTTGAAACAGAAGGGTTTGGTCATCTGAAAGGAGGATTGATAGTGATATCGGGGGACAATCTTGGTTCCCATTGTGTGGGAGGATTTACTGAAAATTTCTGTAGAAGTAAGAATTTTTGCTGTTACTGCTCAAGACATTTCAGGAGAATCCCGAACAGGTAGGCCCCAAAAGAACAGTTGAAAATTACAAGGAAAGTGTGTTGCAGCTCCATCATGGCCAGCCTATTTTCAATGGCATAAAATTTGATTCTGTCTTTTACGGCCTCAAAAACCTTCATGTGTGCAATCCAGGTCTCAAGGGTTTGGGCCATGATTTGTTTGAGGGAGTGGCCTCATATTGACTTAGCGCTTTATTTTAAGCATCTGGTGAAAGTTGAGAAACACTTTACCTATCGCCAGTTGAACAAGTCCATTTCACAGTTTCATCATGCTTCGAATGATGGAAGCAACAGGCCATGTGAGGTCAAAGAAGACAGAGAGACTGGGGGGGCATGCAGCCCAAAACTGGTGCCTCTTGCGCTTGCTCCCACTTTACATTGGAGATCGTGTCCAGAATCCAGTGGACAGTCAAGCGTGGCAGTTGTGCTTGAAGTTGAGAGAAATTGTTGAGCTGATTTGCGCAGCTAAAATTAGCCATGGCCAAATTGCCTACCTGAAGGTTTTAATTGAAGAGTACATTCACTTCAGACACAACCTGTTCCCTGACTGCCCACTGAAAGCTAAGCATCACCATTTGTTGCATTACTCTGACCTCACTCTCCAATTTGCTCCTCTTATCTGCTATTCCAAAAGCTGTGCAAGGAGGCTGCACAACTTTAAAAACTTGTGCAGCACCTTAGCTGAAAGGCATCAGTTATTGCAGGCATATCTTGGCACAGGGCAGTTGTTTCCCCCAGATGTTCAGGTGGTTGGTACAGCGACCAGGTTTGAGGATAAACTTTACTGTCCTACGATTCAGGAAGCATTTCAAGCGTCCTCAAAAAACACACGACGGAAAGGTCTTCTGTTGTGTACAGAAGCATCAGAAACAGCAAGGACCTAGTTGTTGCAGTTTCACACAATGATAATGGCATCCTCTTTGGCAGAATTGTGCTCATTTTGCTTAATGAGAACAGAGTTTATCTCATGTTGGAGAAGTGTGAATCTGTTTTTCTCATTAATGTTGGACTTCATTTGCTGAATGAACAGGGGACATACCTGTGTATAGATATAGACAGTCTGGCTGACTATTACCCCTTACCTGTCTATAACATTGGCGATGTTTCAGTGGTTGCACTCCATCACTCCATTGTGGGGCCAAGCACTGAGCATTGATAGTTCCTCAATACTCTTGCAGGGGTCATAGTATTGGTGTCCATGGCAGTTTCAGTGTAATGCATATAGTCAGTTCGGTTCTATTTTTAATTACTGATGAAATCACTCAAATCAATCTCTGTACCATGCAAAGGTCACAGGTCACAAATGTCCATTTCTCACAAAGCTTTATGTCTTTAGACTGCCTCTCTTAAAAGGATTATTCCGGTCGACTTTAACATGCAGCTTTATTGCTCAAGGCTAGTGTTGGTTAGCTCAAGCAATAAAGCTGCATGTTAAAGTTACCAAAATTATCTTTTAACTGTTGAAGGAGAAATTAGCCAAAATGAATTTTACAAGACCACCTTACACAAAGGTTTCTGTATGTTTAGAGGTATTGATTTTAAATCAAAATTGACTGACTAACATGCCCATGTCTGGAAAAATTTTCAGATTTGTGTGTGTATCATGTGGGGGTGTTACTTGAGTTGACATGGAATAACCTTATTATATTTTTTCCAGATTTCAACATGGGAGACTCGATTTATGATGCAGTCACTGCTGTGGTACCAAATTTAGATGAGGAACGCCTGCAACAATTAGTTGAACGGTTGATGGTAGTTGTTGGAATTGAGGAAAGAGAAGATCTTCGGTTTGTGAAAGAGTCGGATGTGAATGACTTGCTGATGCCCTGCCAGTACCGAAAGCTTATCTATGCATTCCAAAGCAAAGGTTGGTTAAACATGTAAAAAGTTAATTTATTCAGTTGAGTTACATTTCCTTGTTCAGTTTTAGTTTCACACCAGTGTTAAATCTGATTGCTGTAGCTTTTTCCATATGTGCACAAAGCCACACCCACAACCTCACATCCACCAACATAATCTCAGCATAGATACTCCAGTGATTAACAAACATTACAGACACACCATGCTTGTTTGTGCTGTAGTGAAGGATTTCTTGGAGATGGTTAGAGAATGTTGCATGGGTAAGTGTGTGTGGGTAGGATTCTGGAGCTTAGGTAAATATTACTGTGTTTAAGGGAGGTATTTGCATGGTGAGTATGGATGCATTAATGTATCTTTATGTTTGGTTAGAAGATGCATATGTAAGTAAGAGTTGTTCCTGGAGCTGGGGGAGGTAATGGTGTGTGTGTGTGTGCGCGCACACAAGTGTATGTGCATAGGTTTTCAGGACACCCCCCCCCCTCCTCCCCTCCCCCCAGCTCTAGGAAGTACTTCACATATACTTACTTACACATGCATCATCTTCCAACCACTTAAAAACTCAAAAATACATTAATGCATACTCATTATGCAAATACCTCATTTATACACAGCAATACTTACCCAAGCTCCAGAATCCTACCCACACACAACTTACCTATGCAACATTCTCTAACCTTCTCCAAGAAATCCTTCACTACAGCATAAAGAAGACATCCAACAGAAAAATATCACATAAAGCCAATTCTTAAACTTTTCTTCTCTTTCCACGGGTTGTACCACACAGCCATTGGCACAGCGACCATACAGTTCAGGCGTACAGCTACTATGCAAGACCCCTGCAACACCGACTGCAACATTGTCTGTCTCTCCCTATACTAGCCCTTTGTCTCAGTGGCTCAAAGATTTCCAGATCCCTTGGGAAAAATTTCCACCTGGACTCAAGCAATCCATGGATAGAGGACAGCGTGCAGCACAGTCTGACAGACTTAAGATGATTAGAGTAATTGTTGATGCAATCAGATGTCACTGCATGAACCCAAGTAGATCACTGTGTACCCTAAAGTACCCCAAAACATTCGGAGATGTTACAGATGAGGGAGATGTTTTAGGATGCGGGTACACTTCCTTACTCAATCAAATTAAAACGCGTGTTGAACACCTTAACCGGACCAACACCCACTCAAAGATCCGAGAACAAAAAGAAAAGATTCTGAAAGCACCATTCCAAGAAACACCTTCAACCAGCTGGATAGTTATGGTTGCGTGAATTGGCAACCTAAAGATCTTCCAGAGGGTGAAACCCCAGATTCACTCGAAGACAGATGTTAATCACTCTATTCACCAATGAAGGCCCACGACCAGTTGATGAGCTCATGACTATCAAGTATTCGAAACAATGTGACCTGATAAATTCTAGCCCCCCTCCACAAGTTTAGAGTTTTGATTAGAGATGAGTGGCCTTTTCTGTTTGAAAAGCGATGGCTCTGCTCTCATTTTGAAAACCTTACAGGAATTGATGTAGTAGTCAGCCGACTATCGGAGGCCCTCCATAGTAAAGGGAGGCGAATTATAAACTTCTTCTTGCAGCAGCGACTGAAGTGGAAAGGAGTTATCTCATCCCTATTGAAAGAGCTTGAAGATAACCATAGGACATTTGAGGTAGTGCCCTGCACGGGCCTATTATCTGGGCCCGAGCCCGGCCCTGGCCCGAGGGGGTGGAGCCCCAGCCAGGCCCGGTCCGACAGGTTTTCAGAATTCTCAGGCCCGAACCCGGCCCGGCCCAACTTTTTTTGTTTGTTTGTTTTAACCTCCCATAAGAATGTTTTAGTGTGATAGAACGCTATATTCATTGAGTGCGTTCGTAAATTAAATGTGCCGCTCTGAAAATGGGATAACGCTCTGCAGTTAGAAAAAACAGCATTCTATTTTTTCTGTGAATAAGTGAACGGTTTCTGACAGATCAGTGTGGACATAAAAGAGCAGGTTAAAATAGGGGCTCATGTTTCGATCAGCAGCTTGAGAACTCTGTCTGTGACCGCTGCTGGATCCGCCACATACCCGTTCAAAATGTCTCTGGAGATGTGATGAACCTGTTTTTTTGCTGTCATATGACAGAACAGCTTTGCATACAACACACTGAACAAACCTGTTTGGCTCATCTTGAAGGGTTGTAATAAGTTGAAACTTAGTCAGGAACGGAGATTTTCCCTTAGTGTTGTTCACTCTCTTCAATTCACCATTTTCAATCTTTGTCTTTATGTCGTTCTCCATGTTTGTGGTGGGAGTCGGGAAGTCACGCGAATCGGATAGTGAGAGAGGCTACCGTATGCCCATATAAGGGAGGTGCCAGTGCCGGGGAGAGCAGCAGCTGCTGCATTCAATTGTTTCCATTTAAACACAACACACGTTTTTTTTAAATAATTAAATTGAAAAATAAAAGTGCCCGAGCCCGGCCCATGTCTGAGGTAATTATACGGTCATCGGCCCGAAGCCCGGTCCTCGGGCTGTCGGGCCCCTCGGGCATAGGGCTCCAGTGCAGGACTCTAATTTGAGGATCCCAACTTGGTGGCAATTGCAGCAGTTCTACAGAACCAACTCCATCACTCTTCATTTTGGCTGATGTAAGTACTGTTCTATCAATTGCATAGTCCCACAACACAGCATCTGTTGAAGTTTTTCAGTGAAGCCTTGAGAGGTGTGGATAACTTTTGAGAAAGGCATTGGGCTCAAATTACACTCCAAAGGTATTTCTTTAGTATTTAACCCCTAGCCTTGTTTGCCTCTATCTGCTTTAGCTGTCTTTTTAAGTCAGAAGCAGTTGCACCAAGTTGACTCATTGATATACAGCTTAGTTTTAAAACTCAAGTTGCTGAACCACTATTTAGGGATCAAATTTGACCAATTTTTGACAAGACTTACTGCACCAACACTGGACACATGACCAACATAATTCCTCTGTCTCCTTTGCACTGACTTCCACATTGCCCCCACAGAATTGCACATTACATGTTTTTACTATATTTATTTTATCTTACTCTATCTTCTTATTTTTTTATACTATATATATATATATATATATATATATATATATATATATATATATATATATATATATATATATAATTCTTTTTTTTCTCTTTTTCTTTTTATTGATATACTATATGTTGAATGTTGCAGCGTTACACCGAGACAAATTCCTAGTTGTATACTACATGTGTACTATACAAACAATGGCAATACAACTCTTTCTTTCTTTCTCTTTCTGATGAGAAAAGATGTTTCTGGGTGTTGATGTTCTGGTGAAGTGTGGTGGTGATGATAAGGTGGCAAGAAAAAAAATTACCCATAGGACCACGAGGCTCTTTGTCATTAGCTGCTACTGTGTTGTGCTGTCACAAAAATAGGTACTCAAATGCAACAATACTCAAATTTACCATTTCATTTCCACATTATTTAATAGTGACAGTCACCTTTTTATCTAACAGACCTTCCTTTAATGATAAGACACAATCACATACATCTGACATTCAACAACAAATGTAATAAAGCCAGGATTGACACAAAGCTTCTGCCAATCAATCAATCAACAGAAAAATACTGGTCCAGTTCCAACAAAAACCTCCCTTTTGGCCAGAGCTGGAGCCAGATATTGTCAAGATCCGGGGCCTAGCCCAGAGGGGGGTCTGGGGGCCTTCCCCCAGAAAAAAAATTATTTCTTAGATGCAATTTCCTGTTTTCTAGTGCATTTTAAGGTGACCTGTTTCACAAATCCTAACCCCATGACATAGATATAGAACACTATACAGTATGTCAGTATGTTAGCATGTTAGCATGTCCAGCCTCAGGTGCCAAAGCTGCCATCTTGCTACAGGGTCTCTATGTTTCTCACACTATCAGGGAAGATATTGCCAATTGATCATCAGGCAACCAGCGTTACCCCCATATAAAGATGGCACCGATTAAACTGAGACATTCATTCCAATAGACCAGGGGTCTCAAACTCCGGTCCTCGAGGGCCGGTGTCTTGCATGTTTTACATATTTCCCTCTTTCCCATGATTCAGTTTAACCCTTTAACTCCTGAGACTTTAGCAGTTCCACATAAAAAAAACAATTACTCTAAGCAACAAAATTAAATAAAAAAAAAACAGCTAAAGTCAACAATAAAATGAACACAAATGAAGAATAAACCAACAAAATAATTTGTAACATGAACAAAGTAAGACAAAAATGGAACAAAATTAAAGGAAAGTTAATTAAATAAAGATAAAATATTTATATTTTATCTTTTTATAAAAACTTTCAACAAAATTAACCAATAGTACAAATGAATACTTGCAAAATTATAAGTAACATGGAAAAAAATGACCAAAAAATGAGAACCATAATTGAAATTTGGTCCCAGCAGTTTTAATTTGGACTTTTTTTTAACTTAGTTGCAATTTGACTCAGTAAAAACAGTTAAAAAAGGAAAACTAATTATTTTTAGGAATATTTAAACTAAATCATTAATTCAGAATACATCAGTTCTGACCCTTAAGAGTTAATAATCAGCTCATCATTCTCTGCAGAACCTGTTAATGATGCAATGACTTTGAGGTGCAATGGAAGAAGGAATTATCTAATAATTCCTTTTTTTGGCAAAATTTTCCATGTGTCCATTATGTGGAACTGCTAAATTCTCAGGAGTTAAAGGGTTAAACTGAATCATGTGAAAGAGGGAAATATCTAAAACATGCAGGACACCGGCCCTCAAGGACCGGAGTTTGAGACCCCTGCAATAGACAGAGATAGTCAATGCAAAGTGTTCTCTATTTTTGACCCCATGACATGAAAATAAACATTTTAAATGGAGAGACTGAGAGGTTTCCTACCCACAAGGAAACTCTGTTTAATGGAAAGAAAATGTATTTCAAATGAGTCCATATTTAACGTACATATTTAACACTGAGTGAATATTAACACAACATAATAAATACAATAGCAGAATGTAAAAATGTTAACTAAGGATCAGGGTTATAATAGTTTTGTATTTTTCATTATAGTTTTGTTTTAGTTAGTTTAGACTTGTTTCCCTCTAATTCAGTTAGTTTGAATGTGTTTTGAAAAAGTTTCCTAGTTTTTATTAGTTATCTTTTTTCTGAATGCTTACTTTTAGTTTAGTTTAGTTTTTTCCCATGTCTATAGCAGGTTCAGCAGCAGTACATTATAAACCCAAATATTGCAAATAATGTAAACTACTGTAAAAATACTGTTTAAAATTCAAATCATATTTCCATCTTCATATTCTAAGGATGTGAATATGTTTTTCTTCCCTCATATCTGCACTTTATATTAGCTGCTGTAATTGTAGAATGTCTCCCATATTGACATTTATTCTATTCTTAAAAAAATATATAGAAATAAATATAAACCAGTTCATCAGCAGTAAACTTGATGTTTTCACAGATGTCACAGTTTAATTAACTACAGTAGCATAATTAGCTAACTTTGCTTCACTTCATTTTTTCAGCTTCTGTTGTTAGTGTTCTTTTTCCCACTAGGTTTTGAAGTTTTTTCTGGCCGAGAAGGAGAGTCTAAGGACAGGGGATGCCTGGGACTTTTCATGTATTTCTGTAGTTGATTGTGTTTTTGTAAAGCACTCTGAGACGACTTTGTTGTGATTTAGGGCTTTATAAATAAAATTGAATTGAATCGACTAGTAACATCAAACTTTTTTAACACATGCTACATACCTCTATAATTGGATTATTCTTCTGCCTCCTCTTTTCTTTGCTGTGAGACTGTGCAGGTTAGGGCTTGGAAGATCGTTTAATCATGATAAATTCTGGTCCTTTACCTGGATATTTACTGCAGACGAGGCTAACACTAGGCTAAGCTAACATCAGGCTAAGCTAACAGCTGTCTGATGCTGCGCTTTGCCGTTTACTTGAAAAGGACCCGACTTGAGGAAAAAAACAGTAAAATTCACTAAAGTAAATCCCAGAGCTGACTGTACTACCTATGTCCCAGCTTTAGTCTGTTTATTTCAGGTAGAGTTTAGAACAGAAGACTGTAAACCAGAGACATGACGGACTGATGCGACCGAGTAAAACAGCTGGAGTGAAATAAATCAATATTAGTCCAACATCAACATAGACGAAAACAAAGTTAAATTTACCCATAATTTTTTAAAATACGTTTTAGTTATTTTTGTAGGCACAATACAGTTTTACTTAGTTATATTTTCCTTTTAATTGTAGTTTTTATTTATTTCAGTTAATGAAAATGATTTAATAATTTCCTTCGTTCCCGTACCAGACCTTTCTGTGTGGAGTTTGCATGTCCTCCCCGTGTCCGCATGGGCTTTCGCCGGGCACTCCGGTTTCCTCCCACCATCCAAACACATGCACTGATAGGTTAATTGGTTAATCTAAAATTGTCCATAGGTGTGAATGTGAGAGTGATTGTTTGTCTATATGAACATATTTCAGCCCTGCGATGAACTAGCGTCTCATACAGGGTGTACCCCGCCTTCGCCCATTGTAGCTGGATTAGGCCCCCCAGTGACCCCCGCGACCCTAGTGAGGATAAAGTGGGTTCAGATAATGAATGAATGAATTTCCTTCGTTTTCGCTAACTTTGTTTTTTCCAATGCATTGTTTTTTCCAATGCTTTTGAGGACTCCTGACAAATGAGAAGACTCTATGAGACATTACTGTTTAGAATTAGAACACAGACTAGATCTGTTGGTGGGATGATATTTTTTTCTAGTTACAGGTCAAATTAAGAAAGAGGGAAATTTGGGTGTTAATGTATGATTTCTGCCCATATATCAGTTTTAAGATGTGTTGTATGGAGCATAGTAGCAACAGGGGTGACTTCATTTTTACGAGATCAAAAAAAGATCCGGGGCTTTTGGCGTGAGGTCTGGGGCTTAAGTCCCCTCTCTCCGCCGATGGTGAGGAACCAGGGGGTACTGAGCAGATTTTTAGCCTAAACTCGCCCCCGATCCGTACAATCACCCCAAATGAAGGAATTGCTTCTCAAGATGTCACCAGTTTTAATTAGAAAGTTTCTGTCATTAGTAACTCTTTGCATTTACAAAATACGTTATTGACATTTTTGGTCTCCTTAGGCTATGTAGCCTATTTTTTTTTTTTACTCACAGCATTCAGCCAATATCTCCTTATGACCTGCTGATTTTCTCTGGTTGATAATTACATCTTACATTTGTTCAGTGATACAGGGTAGGCAACTCAGGTTGACATGGAGGCGGAATCCATTCCAGACACGCCCAGACTCATAATGCTTGGTAAGTTTATTAACACATCTACACTGTGCTTAGCTTACTTATTTAGCTTTTTGTTCAAGTTGAGTGTATGTGGCTCAGAAGAGGGGAGCTTAAAAGGGTATACCACTGTTTCATGATAATCAGCTATTCTCCTTCCAAAGATTTAGATGAGTTGATAGTTGAAACCCCACCAATTATCAGTCAATAATGAAGATATATAAATATGTTTGTATCACTTAATTAGAATGAAGATATATAAATATGCTTGTATTACTTAATTAATCACTTATTAATTCTACTCATAATCAAGTTTTATTGTTTGCTTTGTATCATTATTAAATGAAGTACAAAGTGCTCACACATGCAAAACTAACAATGTGCTTATATGACTAACCTGGCATTCCTTTAGACCCCTAAATCAGCTTGTTTATCTAAACACGCCAAGGGTTTATTCCCTAAATTACCTTTCTTATCTAACCCATCACCGGTCTAAACTGGGGGTGAAATTCCTGTCTGGTTTTGATCAAAGTACCCAGTATTACAGGTTTGAAGGACATCTCTCTCGTCCTGGGTGCAGCTGTGATCCTAGGGCAACGAGGTCATATATCTTCAACTCCAGCGTGAAGAAGATGATGTCATCAAGACAACTATAAAATATCACTTCTGTGTTTCTTCTGTGTTCTTTTTCTCTCTATACCTCCCCGGTTTCGTCCGGACCAGAACAGAGAAAAAAACCCAGATATCTGTCGCACAATTTTTCTAGATTTCTTTGTTAGGGTTAATGGTAATAAAACTTCTGAAACTTTATTTTTGGATCCTGGTGGTTTCTTCCCGATAAAAACAAACACGAGTAAGAGGAAACTAAAAACGTAAGATTTCCTACAAATTGGTGACCCCGACCGTGAGTTGGGGGGACTGAGACTTTCAGGATAGAGAATAGAGAAGTATGAGAAATAAGGAATAGAGAAGTAATAAGAATACAGGTTTTTCACAGAACTAGGATCGATCCACACCAATGAAAGTCGGGGGACATCACTACATGATCCTTTTTCACCTGGGACCCTCAGAAGGTAAGCAGTAACCTGTTATCAATAACTGCACATTGACGATTCTAAATCGAGTGAATCTGGTTCATGTAATTGTGTCCCTTCTAATTAGTGAATAGAATATGAGTAATGAGAGTGAAAAGAAGAAATAATAAGAGTGAAAAGAAGAAATAATAAGAGTGAAAAGAAATAAATGAAAGAAAAGAGTTAAGAGGAAAGAAAAAAGTTAAGATAGGATTTAGAGACAAAATTACAATGAAGTAAGAGTGAATTTCTAAATTTTAGATATCTCCTTTCGTGGCTGTTAGCAAATAGGACGCTATTTGTGTGCTCGGTTTACCCTATTATCCGCGGGGAGTTAGGAGCCCTGAAAAATAAGAGAGGTTTCCGGTCCGTGAAGGAGCCTTGACCAAAAAACGGACGTAGTGTAGTTGAAATTCGACCAATATTGCGCGATAGTTGTTGGGGAATAAAATAGTGAACTGCATAAAATAGGAATAGCTGTAGTTGGAAGAAACTCACCTTTTCTTTATGATTTTTCAATATTGGCTATATTTTTACATCAAATTATTTTTGAATTTGGTCCAATTAATTTACTGCGTCTTACTGTGTGTCTTACTGTGTTCTACTGTGTGGTTTGTTGCATTTTACTGTATTCTACTGTGTGTTTTACTGTGTGTCTTACTTTGTGTTTTACTGTCTCCTGCTGTGTGTTTTACTGCGTTTTACTGTGTGTTTGACTGTGTCTTACTGAGTGTTTTGTTGCGTTTTACTGTATTCTACTGTGTGTTTTACTGTGTTTCACTGTGTCTTACTGAGTGTTTTGTTGTGTTTGACTGGGTTAACTGTGTTTTGTGTTCTTACTGTGTTTACGAAGTATTGTACGGTGTGATTTACTGTGTTTTGTTGTACGCTTGGGTGATTATTGGAATCTGAGAATGGAAGGTGACTGATTGTGAATGCAAGGATATGAGAGGAGGTGGCATGAATGAAAAAAATGGGGTGAGTGATGAGAGATGGATAAACATGTATAGTAAAATGCAGAAGATATGGTCAGAGGGAGAAAGAAAGGCTGAAGTTATGGTGATTTTGGATAGAATTGGGATTACAGAAGACAGACTCATGGAAACTGTTGAAACAGCAAGTGAGGGAGAGGGAAAAGCAAGAGTTAGAGAAAATGAGGGAGTTGAAGGGAGAGATCTTCATGGAAAAGTAAAAAGAAAAGGGAGATGGAAGAGTGTGAAGAAAGACAGAGAATGTTGAGTTTGTTTGTGATGGCTGCAACTGTACTGGAATGTGAGAAAGAATGTGTGAAAACTGATAACGGAATGAAAGAACAATATGTGGTCATGGAGTCTGAATCTGCGCGACTGTACCCAGACCTCCCTTTAGGACCTGAATCCCTTCCCCCTCCTTACCCGACTGACAGGGACCCTTTCGAACAAAAATCTGAGGTGACTATGGCTCCGGTTATTAGAAGGACAGAAGAAAAGTATACTCATAAGTGTAATGGCAGGTATACAGGCTAGGGATGAATGTAGTGTGGCTAGTGGCTTATCCGCCAGGGGCGGAGCTGAATCTTCATTTGTAAGGGCAAGTGGTGCCTTTTCGACCCCCTTAAATTGCCCCTCAGCTCCACCAAAAGGTGAGTTGGTGGGAAAATTACATCAGATAGAACAGCATTTGACTGACCGGTATAACAAGATAGAGAAGGGAGCAAAAAAAAAAAAAAAAAAAAAGTTAGAGGAACAGCTAGAGGAAAAACGCTTGGATGACTTCATCCAGAGTGCCCCATTCCACACACACCCTTCAGTAAGAGCCTTTACACAGATAGATGACTCTGAGGAAGACCCGGAACCAGAGGTGAGTGAGACACTTGTGTTAAAACCAATGAAGACCTGTTAAGAGTGCCTCCTCTGTCAGGATATAACACCAGGATGGCAGCTGCAGCAGCAAAAGATAAATCAAAAGCTAAAAAGGGAGAAAAGGTAATGAGCCAGTTCCCGATGGTGGCAACAGGGGGTGGTGTTCCTATCTATCAACTTTTACCCTTAAAAGATGCTACTGTTTTATCTGCACGTTTGCCACCAATGACTCAAGGAGGCAGTATGTGGATTACTCGTTTCTGCTCTCTTTTTCAGGGCACGGTTCCGTGTGTGGGAGACTTGAGACAGGCAATGACTAGTACAGCCACAAATACAGAGACCAGGGCCGTAGAGGAAACAGCAGGGACCTCTCGGGTTCCTGACGCCTCCCCCCTTCACAATCACATGCAACAGATATTTGATGCAATCAGAGAAGTTTTCCCAGATGCCATTACAGCAGCACCCACATGTTTTCCATATGATGATTCTGATCCTCTTGGTTTTTACAGTTCTTGTGTACAGGCGTGGACCGACTCAACTGGACAAGACCCAGGACAGACACAATCAGAGAATGTCATGTTCATGTTGCCATAGTTGCTGGACTTCCTGATGAAGTTAAGACTTTTTTGATGACTGACCCAGACCTAATGGCCTCTGACGAACCACGTTTCAGACGACACCTTGTGCACCACTGCAGGTTGTATTTAGACAAAAAGAAAGCTAAAAATGAGGAAATGGAAAAACTCAAAAGCCAGTTGTTAACCCTTCAATTACAGCAGGCTAGAGATGAAGCCACACAGAAAAAGAGAGAGATGAAAGATAAAAAAGATTGTGTTAATGATCTTATTCTGGTCCAAGATGCCTCTGTTTTCCCCTCCCCCTCACCAATGATGTGGCAGGGAGTGCAGGCGGGACCACGTGGCAGAGGAAGAGGTGGATATAGAAGAGAGAGAGGTTCACTCCGTCCACAACTGCAGAACCAGGATGGCTGCTTCAGCTGTGGTGCTCCTGATCACTGGGCACGTGACTGTCCTCAACAATATCAACAGTATCCACCGAGCGCCCCATATCGCCCGAGAGGCAGAGGATCCCACAGAACAGGACCTCCTAGAGCTGGACCAGGCAGTCAAGGCCCACCTCCACCTTGGCAAGAATCCGGTCAGTACAGCTTGGGGTGCCCAGGAGCCGAGGGATCAATGGCCGAAGCAGGAGCCATGATCCCAATGGAAGTAGGTGAGAAGAAAATTTCCAAGTTGTTTTCCCTAATGGACAGGTTCTGAACGCCATGAGTGAGTCATCTACTCTAGGCTCCTATCTGATGGCTCCCGCATCTGAGCCAATGGCTGACATTTACTGGACAAAACTGGACTCTGAAACACCAAAATCGGTGGGTGTGTTCCAATCTTTTCTGATGTGGAAACCTTGGATTCTGACGCTGCGTCCCTACCTGCCTCCCCTCGATGAGCTGCATTGTACCCTATTTCATGACAGGAATGAAGATTTAGTGTACAAGGAAGCCTTTTCAACAGTTGAGGGAGATAATTGGCAGATAGAATCCACACACATTTATGTGGGAACCCAAGGTGTTGCCGCACACGTTAAATTGACACTCAATCAGTTACTGTGGTATAAAATGTCTGATACTGCTGTGCCTCATATTTCTTTGGCTCTATCACCACGTCACGAGGCTCGGGAGTTAGGACCAATGATCAAGCAGGGTGTTAACCTCACTGACTGGACAGACTGTGGACTTCCAGGTGTACAGGTTTCTCCATCGACTGACATGTACAGGATTAAACTCTCCCCTGTTTTTAACTCCTCTGTTCTTGAACACGCTTTAATTTCCAGACACCACGGACGTGAGAGTACAGACCACGAAGACGCTCAGACTTTGATTGACTCCCTTCCACCAACCCTTTGGTCTTCGGGGGCCCTTCGATGTTGGTCATTGTACAGCAGCGACACCTGTCTCCATCGAGGTGGTTGAGGGTTCGCATGTGTTTCGTCCTCAATATCGATGGGCTCCGGAAGCTGATGAAGGCATGGAAGAGGCACTGACTGGACTTTGGAACTCAGGTTTGTTAGAACTTTCGACTTCTTCCTGGTCCACGCCACTCAGACCAGTTTTAAAAGCAGATGGACAATCCCACCGAATGGCACATGATTTACGTCCAGTAAATGACATAACCATAACACCAGTGTTACCTGTACCCGATCCCCATCGTATGTTATCTACTATCACACCCACATGTACATGGTTTACAGCTATTGATCTTGCAAATGCATTTTTCTGTATTCCATTACACCCTGATAGCAGATATTTGTTTGCTTTCCAGTACAAAGGACAGAAATTACAGTACACACGATTACCACAGGGTTTCAAAAATTCACCAGGTATTTTCAATCAATGCCTCAAGTCTCTCCTACAGGACGTGACCCTTCCGGATGGATGTGTGTTGTTGATGTATGTGGACGATCTCCTGCTGGCTGCTCCAACTGCCTCAGCTTGCTTAGATGCTACTGAACTTATTCTACAAAAGCTCCATTCTCTTGGTTCCAAGGTTTCTAAAAAGAAACTGCAATGTTGTAGGCGTGAAGTTGTGTTTTTGGGGCGTGTTGTTTCTGCTTCAGGCTTTCCATGTCCGCAGTACACCGACTGGCTATCTTGCACACTGCTAAAGGTGTCCCCATTGCCCAGAGGGATCTTCTGCTTTGCCTTTCGCATGCTTTAACTTTGCCATCACAGGTTGCCATCGTCAAGGTATCAGGCCATTGTAAATCTGACTCCTTCACAGCCCGAGGTAATGCTGCGGCGGATGAGGCCACTAAGGTAAAAGCAGGGTACCATCCTACTAAGCAACTGATGTTGTCAAATTTTCCAAATTCTCTTGAATTTTCCAACCACATGACAAAAGAAGCCCTGATTGATCTCCAAAACAAAGTTTCGATTGTTAGGCCTCACACATAAGTTTGGCTGTGTTTACCATCCCTCCAGTCAAGGCAGTGTAGAAAGAATGAATCGTACACTCAAGGAGCGTTTGTCGAAAATATGCACATCGACTGGTATGAATTGGCTGACAGCCCTCCCATTGGCACTAATGTCCATTCGAATGTCTGTTAACCATCGTACAGGTTTTTCCCCTTTTGAGTTGCTTACAGGTCGGCTGATGCCAGGTCCTTCCTCCACTGTGGCTTGGGCAGACGACTGTGATCAACCCAGCCATACTAAGGCGCAGTATTGGAAGTTGTTGCATTCTTTTTCTACCTCTTTTTCTCAGCAGGAATACACTGACCAGCCTGCTGACCCACCCACTGACAGCTTGGGCAAGTGGACGCACGTCTACCTGAAACGTTTCTCTCGGAAGTGGTTTCATCCTCGCTGGACAGGCCCTCATCTGGTCACAGCCAAAACAGAGAAGGCAGTTCAGCTTGAGGGAAAGGGTCAAAAGTGGTATCATTACTCGATGATCAGACCACACACTGATTAACATAATGTTGCCTTTTAATGGGACGAACTTTGTTCGCCCCAAGTGAGGGTGGTCAGGGACTAACATTCCCTGTTTTTTTATTTCGCTTGGCATTCTGGCTGTTGTTTGCATTCTTGCTTGGGAAACCTATGAACTTCAAAAAATAAAATCTGTGGTGATTCATAAAAGTGTTAAAACTAAGTTGATAAAGAATAAAAGAGGTGGTAATTGCTACAAATTAGATGTGTTGTTATAAAGGTAGAAAATAATGATTAATATATACGTGAAGGTTTATGGAGGGAATTAATTTTTAAGACAGAGTATAGTGGGCAATAGCTCTTAAGAATGGGAATTCATAGAAAACAACATAGTATGTATCCTTTAAACTTAATGGAAAATTAAGCTGTTGGTGTGATGCAATAGGGAAATTAATATGTTAATGTGGTTGAGTATTGTACTTATGACCTATAGCATTCAGGAGTAAACTTGCTAAGCAAAGTATGTTGATTGATTTTGTTTAGTTTATTATGCCATATGAAACATAACAAATGCATGTGCAATTAAAAGACAAAGAGTAAGGAAAGTAAAAAAGTTTAATGTGCTTATATGAAGGTCTCCCTTCATCAACTTGATTAATACACAAAATGAATTAAATGTAAAATAAAATAACTTAAAATCCATTGAATGAATATGATAAAATATGGCTAAGAAAAAAATGAATATGAGTTACATGAGACAAGTAATAATGAATAAAACTTGGGAAAATATAGGTTATTAATAAAAGCAGTTTTAGTCCCATGTAGTAAATTATTATTGGTTGAATTTTGCATTGATTGGCTTTAAAATAATGACTTTGGCGTATAGTTATGAAAATCTGAATGTAATTTTTTATTATGCTTTTCTGATAAACATTTCGGAAACAAAGTGATTTTAAGTAAAGATAGACTAGACCAATAAGAGGACATAAGAGATTTCGTTTTTTCTGTATGATCCCTGAATTTTTAAGGATATTTTTTTACGAAAGACATTGGATTGCTGTTTCAGCGAATTTCAATGTTTTGCTTTGAGATTTTTATTTTTTATTTTCTTGTCTATGAACAGGAACATTAGTGTTTTTTCCATTCATTAATTAGATTGAATTCTGAAAGTGAGAATAAATATGGAATTTGATAGGCATGAGATTGATGGATTTTGTGAAAACAACTAAAATTAGTAACAGTTTCTATTCATGTTTGTCTAATGATTTTAAAGTAGAGTAACGTTTTCAGATATTTTGGTAAATTAAGATATTATTTGAAGTGTTTATGTGGCCTCTGTGAGGAGGTCAAGAGAGGGAATCATTTATTTTACTTGTGTGATTGATTGTGGTAGTTTTTTTGTTGATTCTTCTGATTGTGTTACTGATTTGTTGAGATCTCCTTTAAGGAGATCTAGAGAGGGAATGAAGATATATAAATATGTTTGTATCACTTAATTAGAATGAAGATATATAAATATGCTTGTATTACTTAATTAATCACTCATTAATTCTACTCACAATCAAGTTTTATTGTTTGCTTTGTATCACTATTAAATGAAGTACAAAGTGCTCACACATGCAAAACTAACAATGTGCTTATATGACTAACCTGGCATTCCTTTACACCCCTAAATCAGCTTGTTTATCTAAACATGCCAAGGGTTTATTCCCTAAATTACCTTTCTTATCTAACCCATCACCGGTCTAAACTGGGGGTGAAATTCCTGTCTGGTTTTGATCAAAGTACCCAGTATACAGGTTTGAAGGACATCTCTCTCATCCTGGGTGCAGCTGTGATCCTAGGGCAACGAGGTCATATATCTTCAACTCCAGCGTGAAGATGATGTCATCAAGACAGCTATAAAATATCACTTCTGTGTTTCTTCTGTGTTCTTTTTCTCTCTGTACCTCCCCGGTTTCGTCCGGACCAGAACAGAGAAAAAACCCAGATCGCACAATTTTTCTAGATTTCTTTGTTAGGGTTAATGGTAATAAAACTTCTGAAACTTTATTTTTGGATCCTGGTGGTTTCTTCCCGATAAAAACAAACACGAGTAAGAGGAAACTAAAAACTTAAGATTTCCTACAATAATCAGTCAGTCTGGGTTGTGCCCCAATTACATCTGGTGATGGGGAGAGATTTCAGGAATTGTATGATTCTGCTAACAATATGGTCACACATTTAAATCTATGTATGAAGTGCCATGTCAAAAAAGGCAGGTTCTCTAGTAACACGCATAAGCAATCAGGGAGGCTATTTCTGTTTTGGTCAGTATTTGGCCATAAGCTCCTTGTGAATTGTACTGTTAGGATTGCCACCTCCGACTGATTGTGTACAGATATGGAAGGAAACTCTAGGGAAAGAGAAAGGTCGGCACATTTCATTATGTCATTTTAATTTTACAGTTTTTATTATGAGGACTATTATTTGTCTATGTATTCCCATTAGTAAAATAACTAGTTAGAGTTTCTTGAATAGAAAGAATTCAGTTTGAATTATAGTACTGTGGATTATGACATAGCTTGTCTTTCTCTGGGCAATCACTGGTGAAGTCAAGAAAATGGATGTTGTCCATTGAAGGACAAATATACCTGACGACGAGTGACAGTTTTGCTGCAGCATTTTCAACCCTTTTTGCAACTTACTATGTGCTGAACATTCAGTACCAAGAGGATGCAGCATGCACTCTAGAACTTGTTCAAAGGTTAGTTATTGTACTGCATTTTCATATGTTTTCACCTTGGGTGGTTTTTCAAGTACTCCCATTTTAATTGCAACCATTTAGGGGAAAATTTTATATCTAATCAGTAGAATAAGAAAGACAGAGTATGCTTTATATCAGATTTATGTCCCTTAAGAATGGGATTCTTTTTTGTGATTGGCTGATAGGGGTGGGCATTAAGTTAAGTATAAGAGCTGCTGAAGTGTCCCAATATTGGGGAATATTCGACAAGGCAGGGGGCTGTAGCTTACTTCCCCCATTAACAGTAGCAATAATTGTTTATTTTCTGATGTTCCTGTGCATGGTTCCTAAAGGTAAAGAAAGGTACAGATAAAATTCTATTCTAATAACAATCGGGAGATAAGCAGGATAACATCCAAGGTGACCAATTCGAGGGAAATCTTCACCATCACCTGGTCATCAAACTGGTCACCATGTCGACCGTTATCCCTTACATATATTTCCCATTTTTATACTGATTATTGCATCATTGGCCCATTCACTGAAAATTGCAGGAACTGCCTCTGTTGAATTTTAAAAAGTACTAAGCTGGCTATTAAAAGTTATTCCTCAATTACAGATTCCTGGTCAGAATTAATCCAGATGAAAAAAAGTGCTTGGCAAGAGAAGGTGTCAGCAAGAAGACGGGGAAACTGGTTGAAAAAAAATCAGAAAACATCAACCCCCTTGTTAACAATTTTATCCGGTCCCTTTTAGACTTCGAATGGCAGACCTCCAACTAAAGTATGGTATAGCCTACTAAATTTGTCTAATAGCACTGTAACCTCAGACCTTTTGATTGTTGAATTACTTAGTTATCCAACACTTTTTCTCGCTTTTATGTCTTGATTATATACTGTATGTACCACTCAGAGACAAAAAAAAATGCAAAATTGGTTTACATTTCATCATGACAGGGGCAAGCGGCAAATTCACTTTAGTTCAACCTACAGTACTGCCATTACAGAAATGTAGCTTGTCAGAACTAGCATCATTCATAAATGTTGCTGTTGTCATAATTTAGTTTCACCCATTCTTGGATTTACTTCTAAGTCATAATTTGGCTTGATAGATGTTTTTTTTTTTTACGTTGCTCACACACACACATACACAGCATGCTGTCTAAACTTTTAATAATGTCCTTTTGTGTTCAATTCATTGTTGGCATAGCCTTTAGTTGTTCGAACCCTGTTGGATAATCCAACTGTGTATTATAAATATATTTCTAAGTACAGACTTTGACACACAAACGGATTTTGCTCTTCGGTAGTTGCTAGGGCCATCACAGGGTCATTCAAAGTCAACGAGTCGTTTTAGCATTTTTCTGGGAGGTATTTTTTCATCTACGTCCACGTTATAAGAAACGAGAGTTTTAACTGGTGGTGCTCCAGTGTAATAAGAGGCCAGCTTCGGAGGGTGCGTTACCCGTGCAAAGACAAAGGGACATTGGATCCCTTTATTGGATTTTTGCCCTCTGAACCTCCAGATTGAAAGGCATTTATGAAGCCCCGCCTCTGAAGGGCCTATGCCCTCTGTTTGTTGGTTCGGCGGTAGGTTCCTTCAACATTGCGGGCTGGTACACCTTAGGTATTTGGGAGGGGAGGCCGGGAGGACAGGGCTCCGGCCTCCAGGAGAGGATGCGAGACAGAAAGACGCGCTGTCTCCCTCAGCGGCTCTCAAACAGGATCCGCGAGAGCCAGGCGGTGCCTGGGGTCCGTCCGAACCCGGTGGCGGGTTGCGGTCCCTGTCACGGCGGCCAGAGCTGACGCGGGTCCCTTATAAATAACAATGTTTCTCCAATCCTGTTCACACACGGCAGTGGGTGCGGTAACAGCTCCGGCGGCGGAGCGCTGGCCCCAGCGCTGAACCAGCGACTGTGTATAGCCCTGGGGGGTGCGCTGCTCGCGCGGTGCGCTCTGAGGGGGCGGTGTGTTCCTTTTTCCTGGCCCGCGCCCAGGTCTATCACCCTAACCAAGGAGGCCCCTTCCTATATATATATATATATATATATATGTTTTTGTTTTTTTCCCTCTTCAATATCGTAAAGAATGAAATGATTTATTACATTATGAATTATTGTCCTATATATGTACATCATTTACAGGTGTATCAGCTAGGGGCTGGGACCAGGGCTGGTGTCAAGCCGGCTGGGAACCCCTGGGGTTAGCGTTTATTGCAACACTGGGCCCTCAGAACTCAGCTGCGGACTTAGACTCCAATGAGCCGGCCGATTACCTAGACCTGTTTGTGACAGATGAGCTGCTGCAGCATATTCGCGATCAGACAAACTTGTATGCTCGTCAGTACTTTGAAGCCAACCCTGAGGTGCTACCACACAGCAGAGGTAATGCCTGGAAGCCAGTGTCAGTCCCAGAACTGAAAACGTTCTTTGCAGTTTATATATATATATATATATATATATATATAGATATAGATATAGATAGATAGATAGATAGATAGATAGATAGATAGATAGATAGATAGATAGATAGATAGATAGATAGATAGATAGATAGATAGATAGATAGATAGATAGATAGATAGATAGATGCAAATAATGCGCATGCCAAAAACGTGTCCTGTAACGGAACATGTGCCTATGTGAATACTTTGGCTTGCCATATTGGTCAGCATGCTCTGTCATATTCCATTCTCAGGATACGTGCATGAAATCCTCCGTGCACGTACTGGTGAAGTGGCTCTCCTCTGTTTTCACAACAGTTAGAACTGAAGTCCCCTCTCTTGAACAAAATAATGCGCTGTGACACGGAGAAAATTATGATTACTCACTGAGGTCCAGTAGACAGCACCACTGTCTTAGTCTGTTGACAGCATTGGCTTTGGTGCATTGCTTCCGGTTTTCTGAGCTACGGAAATGCCCGAGCTTCAAATGCCACAGTGTTAATCACGCATAGTGTTGGGACAGTTTCAAACACTCTGCATGATAGAATGGATATGAATTAAAACAGACACATGCTGCTTTCTGTTTAACTTTCCAAATGTCAGTCTGTCCTTCCATTCCAGAGCCACTAACACTAAGATAATGACAGAACACCCTAAAGAAATACTGAGACCACTGAGATGAAAACCACAGCCTCATTAATAACCAAGTAGCCCAGTGTCTCATACTGAGCACACACCATTTCTTAAACCCATTTTCTACAAATGTTATTTCACAACTCAACCACTTGTGTGTGTGTGTCCTCACCACATCCACTAGTTGTGAGATCTTGAGACCAAAGCGGACAGTGATGGTGTCGTTGGCATGTTGGACAGGTCTCACCCACTTCTGGTAACCTTTGAAAAGGTTCCTCAATAGCAAGTCCTCCATCTCTGCCAGTGACACAAAGTCCTCCTGAGCTGTGGAAGCAAAGACACATTTACTGCTGGTTTAGGACAGAAACATTTATGAATGAAACCATTAAGAAAAGAAAGATTTACTACTGATTTAGGACACAAACATTTACTAACGTTTTAAGACAGAAACATTTAATACCAGTTTGGAACAGAAACATTTACTACTGGGTTAGGACAGAAATTTTTACTACCGGTTTAGGACAGAAACATTTACTACCAGTTTAGAATGGAAAGTTGTGTGTCTTGACCTTTGACCCCTGAGAATGACTCACTGAAAAGCCCAAGGGTTCAATCCAACTCAGGTAAAGAACCACTGAGCTAGAGTAGTAAATTCATGGGCTGATCAGGTAATGAAGGGTTATTGATTGACAATAGTTGTAGATACTGAAAGCCAGGATGTAAAATAAACAACTACTTCTGCCACTAACAACCATTCTTTTTAATGATTAATCTTTTGATAGATTTTTTTTTGCTTATTCAACCTAAACAACTAATTTTAAAAAATCAAGTGTTTATTTTTATATTTTTTCCATTTCATTTTACTGTCTTGTTTGTTGGGGTACACCAGGTTTTCGTGGCCAGAATGGCAGGCTGTTTGCTTTGTTCACCTCTGTCCATCGAGGACATTGATGTGTATATATTTGGATTTATGGTAGAAACTTTTCTCACTTTTGGTCTGGGAGGAATGTAGGGAAGATTGTAGCACTGAAAGGGCCACTGATGCTGCGTGGAGAAATTTGGGAGCACCTCAAAGGAACTCACTGACATGATTACTGGGCTAAAACTGTCAGTCCCAGGACAATCTTGTGAACTGTGCAGGACAGATTAGCTCAACGGTGACTCAGTCTGCAAGTTTGGGAAGTCTATTTATGGGTGTAGCATAACCCTACAAGGGGTTAATTTTTCTCCTAGAGCAGGAGAGAGGTCACTGCTTTGGGTTCCTTGTGTTTATCCCTCATACAATACTCCTACAATGTGATTTGTCTGTGTTATGTTTTGCAACTTGTCTTTGTTTATACCACGTGTGTTCATACCTTGTTGAGAAATCTGTAGTAATTGAGTCATCTGTATTTGTGTTAATTTTTGGGCTTAAATGTTGCACTGCTAGTTTTTAATTTTTCAAATTGTCTCTTTCATGGAATTTGTGATGTGTCACAGCTCTTGCTGCGACTCCTCAGTCTGTTTATTGTTATGAAACTGAATTGTGAAAAAGAATTACCCCTCGGGGACAATAAATCACGAATCTGAATGATTTTGACTTTTTATCTCATTATTCTTATTTCTTACCTCATGATTTTGACTTTTTATCTCGTGATTGAGTTTTTATCGCAGAATTGTGACTTTTTATGTAATGGTTTTTATTTCTTATTTCATGATTTTTACTTTTTATCTAATGACTTCTATTTTTTATTTCATGATTTTGACTTTGTATCTCATGATTTTTATTATCTCATGATTTTGACTTTTTATCTCAAAATTGTGACTATTTATCTTATGATTTGTATTTCTTATCTCATGATTGTAATAATAATAATAATAATAATACTACTAATAATAATAATAATACATTTGTATAGCGCTTCATGTTGACAATGAAAAAAAGAAAACAAAGCAATTACACATTAGAAACAGAATAAAAGTAATCAAACATTAAAGCAATCATAAATAAAGAATTTTTTTACAAGGGGCTTAAAAGTGTTGGGGTCTGAACAGTGACGGATGGAAAGAGGGAGTGAGTTCTAGAGGTTTGGGGCAGTGATGGAAAAGGCGAACATGATACCGAGATCACAGGTGTGGGGGGAGGGAGTTAAGGATATGTTGTTAACGGAAAGACATGGAGTGGTGGACTGCGTGAGGGATCAGGGGCCAATGATCAGGAGGTCAGATTTGTCACGGTTGAGTTTGAGGGTGGAAGAAGTGATGGTTTTGGAGGAAATGTAAAGTCATCAGTGAAATTTTAGACCGTGGTGTCAGATGATATTGCCAAGGGGCAAGATGTAGATGATGAAAAGTAGGGGACCAAGCGCTTGAATTTGAAATGGACCGAGAGGCCTGTACCGTGTTGTCTTGTAAGATGAGCCGAGCTTTTTTGTGGATTTCTGTCTCATTAATAAATCAGTGTCGGCCCCTGCTGACGAACGTGTACAAGTTTTGCTTTAGTTGTTATTTGGACCTAATGTTGCTTTATTTTGATTTTGTTTCAGGTAAATAAGCTGATGATCCGCTGTCGCCTGATTATGTCCCAAGGATCTTCTTTTTTAACTGCAGTCCAGAAAAACGTGGACATAGTATCAGCGGAGAAAATAGATGAAAAGACACAGGTTAGAGAATCTACAAAGGAATAATGCCATAGATGCCCCTCTTGCCTTGGGAAACAATCATGATGAGCAGTGTTGTACCTGAACGCGTTCATTGAACGATCGTTCATGAAATGAACGGGAAGTTGTGAACATGGTTATTCTGACATTTATTGAACTGCGTTCTTATGTAGTTCACATTTCATTCTTATCACGTTGTAATTATTGAGTCCTATAAGGTATAAAATGGGATCAAAACACAGCATTATCATAGATGTCATTTTTGTATTATTCTGAACAAATGTCGGCAACATAATGTTGTGAAATAGCCAATGAGAAGCGTTTTGGGTGGTGCAGAGAGAGAGAGAGAGAGGTGCAGAGATTTTTTGGGAGCGGAGAAAAATAGTTAAATGTACAGTGTGACCGGCAACTGGAGCAGGTGTTGTCCCGTTCTTGGAAATAAACATTGAAAACGAAGCTCACTGAAACCGCTCCTTGTGTTCTACTTCCGCCCTGGAGAGGCGGCATTTTCCCCTAATTTTTTACTACAGGATAACGTGAGAAACGGTTAATAATACGTTTACAATAATAACACAAAAAAGAATGAAAAAAAGAACAAAAAAGTTCATTTTGGGATTCATGAACTTCTAGTTCATAATTTGGAAGAATAAACGATGAACTGAACTAATTCATATTGAGTAACTTGAACTGAACCTTGAACTAGTTCCTAATTAAGGTGAACTTTCCCAACACTGATGATGAAGTATTATCATCGAGATCACCCACTGCAGTATCTGAAGAAACACATGTGGATCCGAGAGAACATGTTGAAGATAACAGACCATCTTCACTAACAACTGATAGAATACTTATACACAGCTGGTGTTCAGACAGATATAACTGTTAGCGACCTGTTCAGTGACAATCAGCAACTGAGGAACAAGAACCTGTCACTCGTTCCTGTCACTACAAACTTAAGTGAAGTGTGCTAGTTCACATGAGGATGGCTTTCAAAACAATGACAGTGATTAGAAATTGTGTGTTTAGACATTGAACTGCGATTGAACCCCTTGTAAAGGCTTAACTGAATAGCATTTTAGATATGGTTGGCCTTAATTTGATTTTAAACGTGATTTATATCATGTTAATATTTTCACTTCTTAACTGTATGCCATCAATTAGATGACTTAATGAATATATTTGAATGTATGGTATATAAATGATAAATCTGTTCTTGGATATTATTAAATTAAAGATAATAAATATGCATGCATAATCTAAAAGGTAAGATCTTGAGCTTAATTAATAAATCTAAGTCTGGAGTAGTTAACATGGAAAACTTAAAAGCTATTTGAATTTATTTCAAACTTTATTTTAAAACATGTAGAAAAATTATTAGTGATAGAGTCGCCGAGAACAGCTCTCTCCAAGTGGTGAAAGGTATTTGTATAAATATATTTATTTTTGGCATTGTTTTTGTTATTATTTGTTGAACTTAATATTGTTGCCTTTGATATGTTGTAATTGTAATGCTTTCAATATGTAATAAAAAAAATAAAATAAAACTAAAATAAATATGAAATAAAAATATTACATCTGCACAGACTGACTTCATACTCTTACAAATCTGTTAAATATTGGCCTATAATTGGCTAGAATGTCAGGATCTAGGGTAGACATTTTCAGAATTGGTTTAATAACAGCATATTTAAATGACTGCGGCACATATCCAGTAGTTAATGAAGATATTAAGATTATATTTAGGACAGTGCTAATAATTAGGGGCAGAATCTCTTTAAAGAGTTTTGTTGGGATTGGATCTAAGAGGCAGGTGGCTGATAAAAGATATGAGATCAGTTTGGTCTACAGTGGTGAAATTATTTAGTGTTATAGAGGGATTTATTAAAGGGCCTAGGTTTGAAACCGCTGCTTTTTCTGATCTAATGTTTGGGAGAAATGTGTCTATTTTGTTTCTAATAGTTGATATTTTATTGTTAAAGAACTGCAGGAAATCATCAGAATGGAGCATGGATGGAATAACTGGTTCCACGGAGGTGTGGCTGTTTGTCAGTTTGTTTGCTACAGTACTGAACAGGAATCTAGGGTTCTTCTTGTTTTCTTCTATTATGGATGAGTAATATCTAGTTTTGGCTGTACGCAAAGCTTGCTTATACTTTATTAAGCTATTTTTCCAGGCATTGAGAGAATCTTCTGAATTGGATCACCTCCATTGCCTCTCTAATTTACGTGTTGCTTGTTTAATGGAGTGAGTGTCAGCATTGTACCATGGGGAGGTTAATCTTAGTAGTTTTTAACTTGAGGGGGGCAACTATATCTAACGTAGTTTGTAGTGTGGGCATGGTACTATCGACTAACTCATCACTTATACTGGGACTAAATGTGTCTTTTACATAATCACATGACATAGACACAAATAGTGACTGAATTAACTCTTTGTACTTTGAGACAGCACGGTCACATAGTATCCTTTTCATTTGCGTTTTAATCACTGAGGTAGAAATATCCACAAACAAAACCTGGACGGTCATTAAAAAGTGATCTGAGAGTATGGGATTATGGGGAAAAAGACGAGGTCATTAATTTCAACACCAAGTGTTAAGATCAGATCGAGAGTATGTCTGTGAATGTGGGTTGGTTTATTAACATTTTGGATAAAGCCTAATCCGTCTAGTAAGTCACTAAATGCATTACTAAGAGAGTCAGTGTTGTTGTCGACATGTTTGTTAAAATCACCAACTATTATAATCCTATCCGAGTTCAACACTACACTGGATAGAAAGTCAGAGACTTCTAATAAAAACTGTGAATAAGGGCCAGGAGGGCGGTAGACTATAACAAAAAGGACTGGTTTTTGGTTTCTGCAGTTGGGGAAAGTAATGGATGGATTGTAATGGATTACTTTCAAAGGAGTGGTAAGTGGGATTAATTTTATGATTAATTTTAGGGCTAAGACCTAAACTGGAGTGGGATATTACTGCCACTCCTCCACCACGGCCACTGGTTCTGGCTGTGTGATAGTTCACGAGTTGGTGGCGTGGATTCATTTAATGCGACATATTCATCCTGCTGCAGCCAGGTTTCAGTCAGAGCTAAAATATCAATTTTGTGATCACTAATTAGATCGTTTATTAACAAAGATTTGGAAGAAATAGACCTAATATTGAGCAGTCCGCATTGGATAAAATTGTTAGGTGTTCTTTTAATCTGATTATTACTTAAAACAATTTTTATTAAATTATTTGATCTCACTCCTCCTTTATTTTTAACTATACGGGGTTTATTATTAACTACACAGGGGATAGACACAGTCTTTCTATTATTTGCTACATGGTGGGTTTGTGACAGCTCAGAGTAAAGTTGATGCACAGAGAAGACACTACGACTCTGCGCCTGGGCCCGTACTCCGGATTGTCATTTTGACAGGCTAAATTTGGCAGCCACATTATGTGCTAAGAGAGAGGCACCTTCCCAAGTGGGATGTATGCTATTTCTGCGAATGAGCCCAGGCTTTCCCCAGAATGCACGCCAATTATCTATAAAAACAACATCATTTTCTGAGCACCACCTAGACAACCAGCGGTTAAATGATGAGAACCTAGAGTACATCTCATCACTGGCCAAATTGGGCAGGGGTCCAGAGAATGCTACGGTGTTACACATCAACTTAGCAAGTTTACACACCGATGCTACGTTCAGTTTAAGATCCTCTGATTGTTTCCGTCGGACATCCTTACCACCAGCGTGGATCACGATGCGGCGGAAGTTAGCCCTGCTCTGCTGTAAAAGCCTAAGGTTTCCTTCGATGTCACCGACTCTGGCCCCTGGATAACACCTGACAGACACCGCTGGGTGCTTCACGTCTCTAAGAATAGAACTGCCAATGAAGAGAGTGTCTGGTTTGGCCAGTGTTCTGCCATGGGGTCTGCTACAGACGTGAAGCTCTTGGTTTGTGCGTTTAGCACCACGCTTCCCCCGTACTGTCACAAATCGATCCCTCGACTCTCCTGGCTGCACGGGAGTTGCTGAGGGGCTAGCCACGCTCCTGTTGCAGTTGTTAGCACGGCCTGCGGTCCCTGCAGCTACCTCACTATAGCTAGGCCTAGCATTAGCCTCCAAGCTGCAGAGCTGTGCTTCTAACTCAGAAACCCTGGCCTCCAACCCAGACACTAAACTACACTCTAACAGCTACTTCTATCCTCAGTAAAGGAGGCAGGGGACTCACTGTACATACAACACACTGAGCAGAAAATACGAGAAGAAGAACTAGCCATGCTAAGGGAAGCTAGGCTAGCGAAGTTCAATTCACTCAAGTTCTTTGCACACATGTTCTCCTGTGCTCTCACTCATTCATTCACTCACTGACTCAGTCACTCACTCTCTCAATGTCTCATTCGCTTGTTATGTCATTTACTCTCTTCCACTCAAACTCTCTCTCTCTCTCTCCCTCTAACCCCATACACACCCACACACTCTCTCCCACTCAATGCTCCCTCTCTCCTTTTCTCAAAGGCCCCAAAGCCAAAATGTAGCATTTCTGCACAATCTTTTAAAATATTCATCAATCTATGTAAAAATTAATTTTTCTGGAATGTGAATTATTTATCAATATTATCTTTCAACCGTATTATGTGTATTTAATAAATATTTTGAAATATTTGAATCTAAAGTCTGATTTAATACATTGTCCTAAGTATCTAAATGCCTATAGTAAATAGTACATTTTTGTTGTTGAATAGTGGATGCATCTCTTTGAATTCTATGTATTGTTAAAGATATCTACAAGAAACTGTCGAAAAACTTTAAATGCGATTTTCTCAGTTTTTCAGTTGGAAAAAGATGCGGTGATACCATAATTCAAACGACTGTATCTTCACAACCATTTAAGATACAACTTTGGTTAATCCTTATTGTCTCTCCTTTCCAATGATACCAAAACCTAAATTTTTTTGGGTCACTGTGACTCATTTTGCCAGATCAGATATATGTATATATATATATATATATATATATATATATATATATATATATATATATATATATATATATATATATATATATATATATATATATATATATATGCCTCTATGGCATGGTGTTGCCCTCAGGCAACGAACGATATAACTGCACCTCACATTGTCCTTTTAACATTTTGGAGAGATTTTTTTTTTTTAATATCAACAGACATGTCTGTGTCCAATAATATGTGGTTTTGAAGGTCTTGTGACCTTTTTTGTGGGGGAGGGGGAGCCATTTCAGGAAGCAGAGCTGCAGCTTTAACACTGCCACAAATCGGTAACTTGAATATCACTTTTTAGCATGTTTAAATTACCAGGAACTTTAATTAAAAAAATATATTCATGTGTATGAACATGTGAGTATTTTTCATCATTTTGAAACTTATTTTAGCATTATTTGTATTCTAAAATTGTGTTAGAATACAAATTGTGCAACACTGTGCAGTTAGGGCACTTTGGTTCAGACAATAAACTTATACAGTGTAGACATGTTCTTAGCAGCAAAATAATGTTTAGAATCAAGTTTTTAACATTGCCATTTATTAACAATTACAGGAAATGGATGCAAAAATGTTTTATGGGTGGACAGAGAGTGATCTGAAAGTTAGGGCCATTCCCTCAGACAGTGAGGACAGTGAGGTCGAGACTGACAGTGACAGTGGAGACAGTGAGGAAGAGTGGATCCCTATATCAGGTAGATCTTTCACAGAGAAGATGGCCATTGTCGGAGAAAACCCCCTGCATGTGGTGAGGTGGTTAGACAATCGCTCTGTCACTCTCCTCAGTGATTACATGGGAGCCCACCCTGTCACCGAGGTTGACAGTTGGGATAGAAAGCAGAAGACCACCACCAAAGTTCCCTGCCCTGCTGTTCTGAGGGAGTACAATAAGCATATGGGTGGTGTGGATTTGCTTGACTCCCTCATTGCACTATATAGAACAAAAATCAGATCCAAGAAGTGGTACCACCGGCTCCTCTTCCACTTCTTGGATCTGATCACTGTGACCTCCTGGCTCCTCTACCGCAGGGATTGTGTCAGCAGTGGGATGAAAACAAAGGCACAGATGAGGCTGTATACTATCAAATCATACATTGCAGAAGGACTCTGCAAAAATGGAAAGGATCTGCAAAGGAAGAGAGGACATCCCAGCTCAACCATTGCTGGTGAGTACGAGAAAAGATGATGAGGAGAGGACCTGCTGCCCCAATTCCAGTGTCTGATGTGCGCCTGGATGCTACACCCCACTGGATGGTCATGGCTGAGCACAAGAGGAGATGCAAACTCCCAGGATGCACTGGCACACCAAAAGTAAAGTGCCAGAAATGCAATGTCCATCTCTGCTTCACATCGGCAAACAACTGCTTCTTGTGCTTCCACACAGAATGGAAAAAAAACCAGAACTACATGTACACACACACACACAAACATACACACACACAAACATGCACACAGTCAAAAATAAAGTGTTTTGAAGTCAATATATTGTTTGTTTTACTTCTATAACACTTATCATAATCACAGGAAAAACCTTGGAGTTTTAGGACCCTTATTGCACAGTGTTGCCCTGAGGCAACAAACCCAAATTTGATTTGGGGGGTCAGATTTTATGATTGATATGTTATCAGGGACCTCCAAGCTCCCAAAAAATGGGGTGAAATATTTTTTTCCCCAAAAAATAAAAAGTCATGCCATAGAGGGTTAAATATATATATATATACTCAATGAAAATTGTCTACGATTATTACTGCAAACCCACAAGGTAATTTTTGTCGCTTAATCCTCCTAAGTCCTTTCATTGATTCTGAAGCTGTTTAGAACCTTCAAGTATTTCAACTAACTGTAAATATCTATGCAAAAACGACACATGCTTGTATTCTGAAAAACAACAACAAAAACAAGTGTGTGTGTTGCTGATGGAGTTATTTTATTTTACTTAATTTAAATCAATAAAGTAATTTTCTTTCATGTCTTTTTCTGATATATGTAGTGTAAAATGGACTAAGACTACAACCCAAAAATCTATTAATCAATGTCATTTACATCAGTGGTCCCCAACCTTTTTATTACCGTGGACCGGTCAGCATTTCACAATTTTACCACGGACCCGGGGGGAGTCCATAGTTCAAGTACAACTCCTGGTATTGTCTGTTAAAAGCTTTGCTTTTTCTTGGAAGTTGGAGGCTCTTCTTCTGTCTCTTCAGTGGAAGAAACTTTCCAAAGACATCTTTTTTTTATTATTATTTTGCTAACATGTGGGTTACATTTTTGGCATTCAAGTGACAGAAGCTGTCACTTGAATGACAGTTTTTCGCAAAACAATATCGATATTCCTCAAATTTCGACAAAGTATATTTGTGCTTTGAACATCTTTCCATTGACGGTTGTTCTAGACAGGAGTGTTGTAACATCCCACCACATTTCACTGCTGTCACCTTCGGAGCATCAGATCACTTGACCGCAATATCACCCTGATATTAGAGTGAATGAATTGTCTAATTCTCTCGTCACCAAAAGTCACTGGCGAAGTCTTTAAAGACCCTAAGATGTAAAACAAACCACCTGTCTCACATTATATGGGTCTGCACATGTGGTCCCGACATTGTCAGACCGAAATATTAAGTGGAAATATGCTGTAGATGTGTTTAAATGACAACCGCAAGTTAGCATGTCATAGCAATATCATGAATGAATCGGCTAATTATCTCATCAGTAAAAGTCACTGGCAAACTCTTTAAAGACACTAACATGTAAAACAAACCACCTGTCTTACATTATAAGGGTCTGTACATGTGGTCCCTACATTGTCAGGTCGAAATATTAAGTGTAAACATACTCAGCACTTAACAACAAATTATGAGCAGCCAATGTGTTACGGTTACAGGCTGTCATTTTCACTCTGAGAGAAGTGGTCATGTGACTATGTAGTCACATCCTGTGACATATATTGCAGAAAAAGTGTTTCCATTGCTCTTTTGCAATATATTATAACATTGAAACATCTGAAAAAACACCTCATGAAAGCGTGAAAACTTTTTTTTCGATATTTGAGTGTTTTTTCGAAATTGCTAAATTTTTATAGCAATATTTACAATTTGCGAATTTCCAAGGGTAATGGAAACACAGCTATTGATGTAACCGACAGAATCCGGTCATTTTTCCAAAAAAGATTGTTCAGCTTCGGATAATAAATACAAGAGAAATAATTAACCCTCTATGGCATGGTGTTGCCTGAGGGTAACGAACCATGTAACTGCACCTCACACTGTCCTTTTAACATTTTGGAGAGATTTTTTATTTTTTTTTATAAATATCAACAGACATGTCTGTATCCAATATAATGTGGTTTTGAAGGTCTTGTGACCTTTTTTGTGGGGGAGGAGTAGCCATTTCAGGAAGCAGAGCTGCAGCTTTAACACTGCCACAAATCGGTAACTTGAATATCACTTTTTAGCATGTTTAAATTACCAGTAACTTTAATTAAAAAATATATTCATGTGTATGAACATGTAAGTGAGTATTTTTCATCATTTTGACAGTTATTTTAGCATTATTTGTATTCTAAAATTGTGTTTTTTCGTTTGTTGTATAGTTAGGGCACTTTTGTTCAGACAATATAATTATACAGTGTAGACATGTTCTTAGGAGCAAAAGTTTAGAATAAAGTTTTGAACATTACCATTTATTAATAATTACAGGAAATGGATGCAAAAATGTTTTATGGGCGGAAAGAGAGCGATCTGAAAGTTAGGGCCATTCCCTCAGACAGTGAGGACAGTGAGCTCGAGACTGACAGTGACAGTGGAGACAGTGAAGAAGAGTGGATCCTTACATCAGGTAGCGTGATTGCGTGTTTGTGCGCGCGCTTCACGTGCACCAACACACACACACACACCTGCTGCAGAACCACATAATCAAACCATTGACTTCAGCAGTGGTCTCCAACCCCCGGGCCGGTCCGTGGATCACTTGGTACAGGGCCACCAGCTGCCTAATAATTACATAATTCATTCATTATTTCTCTTGTATTTATCAATCTTTTATTTTGAAAAATGACCAGATCCTCTGAGTTACATCTCTGTCACTTGAATGCCAAAAATGTAACCCACCCATTAACAAAGTAAGTAAAAAACAGATGTCTTTGGAATGTTTCTTTTCAAAGAGGAAAAGGCCACTGAAGAGACAGAAGAAGAGCCTCCAACTTCCAAGAAAAGGAAATGTTTTAACAGACAATACCAGGAGTTGGACTGGAAATATGGATTTATCGTGACAGGTGATTCCCACAGATCAGGCCTGTTCTGTATAATTTGCGGCGACCGATGTAAACGATCTACGTAACTGCCCTCGGCCTGTGGTAAAATTGTCAATCATTGACCGATCCGCGGTAATAAAAAGGTTGGGGACCACTGGACTACAGGACACACACATTCATTCATTGTTTTGGGTTTTTCTTCTGTTTGTGTTTATGTATGGAGGATAATTGGTGCCCTTGTTTATATGAGTTAATATGATTACAGTTTCATGTTTGTTCCATGTAAATATTGTAGATTGTTAATTAAATAATGTGGTAATTGGTATGTCCATGGGTAGAGCTTAGTGATATATAAAGGGGAGCATTTCCCAGTAGTGTGTGTGTAGGGGGGGGTTAGTTGGAGATAAATTCTGTAGAGATTTGAATTTGAAGTTGAAGTAAGCAAATGGCTGAAATCTGTCTTTTTTAGTGCTGAATGGTAAAAGAGACCAACATTATTTTATTTTATCTTGTAACTTTATTTTTCCTTTTTCCTGTTTTTTTGGTATTTTTACACTGTAGAAACTGTGCACTCCTCATCACTGCTGGTTTTGGACTTGGGTGTAAATAAATGAAAAACCACTTAAGTCAAACAAACCCTTGACAAATATATATATATATATACAGTATATATATATATATATATATATATATATATATATATATATATATATATATATATATATATATATATATATATATATATATATATATATATATATATATATATATATATATATATAAATAAAAGTATTTATTATTTAAGTATGTACAACTGGCTGCTGTTACAGCCATATTACTGTTGATTTGTTCAAGCAGACTAGCAAAGTATGTTTTTAAAATTGTATTTTGTGTTAACTAGCTGCTGTTATAAATCTGTCAACTTTCCAAGCCGACTGTAATAACCAAATATTTATTTTGAGTTGGTTCTCAACTTTTGTTTCCAGAATGAAATTTGTCTTTGTGTGACCCTGACTATTAATGTTATAATGCACTATAAGTGCAGATTCAACATTGTTATCTGTATTGTCACTAGAGTGGGGCTGTTGTGGCCCGCCCCTCCCTGCCGCCGTGTGCCCCACAGGTGCTGTGGCCCTTGGCTTGGTGCCCAGGTCAGAATTTGGCCCTTGATGAAATCTAATTGGGGAACCCTGCTCTACATGGACAATTTCTATAATTCTGTGTCCCTGTGTGAACGCTTACTGAGACCACAGACAAACGTCTGTGGAAAATTCAGGAAAAACAGGGGAGAGGCAGTGATCATCAAGGAGATCAAAAACTCTGACCTGGGGGCAGGGGAAAGAATTGTGCGGCACAATGGGTGCATCATGGTGGTAGATTGGCAGGACAAACGAATCGTGAAGATGGTGACAACTTGCCACCAAGAAAGTATGGAAGGGGTTGATGTGTGGCAGAGGGGGCAGAGAAATAGAGTGACCCAGGTTAAACCAGCATGTGTGATCGCCTACAACTCCAACATGAATGGCAACCACAATGTGGCTTACTACCCTTCATAAGGAGGTCCCGAAACTGGTCAAAGAGGTTTGTGGCTTACATGTTCCAAATTGCCATGTTTAATGCATATGTTCTTTATAGGGCCAGAAATCCAGAACAATGTAAGTCACTTTTGGAGTTCACACACAAGGCCGTGAGGATGTGGTCAGGGAAGCAGCATGGGGTGCTGGAGGCAGAGACAGTCCAGGCAGACGAGGCCCACAATCCCAGAGCACCGTACAACATGGACCCTGAAAGTAGGCTAGATGGCAAAACATGGTGAGGCACAGGCTGTAAAAGCTGATGCCCACCACCAAGAAGACCAGGCCAACATGGAGGAGTTATGTCTGCACGTGCAGTGGCTGTCGCAGTGAGACCAGGATGTGGTGTGTTTCCCGTCGCGTGGCGTTACATGCAGGAAAATGTTTTACAGCATATCACACACAGAGAAATAATACACTGATTATGAATAAATGACTATTTTTCTATCAAACACCTTGTTTTTAGTGTTGTTTTTGTTGTTTCATAGAAGTCTACACTTTCTCTTGATGTGTTCTATGTTTATGTAGTCATAAAACTCAATATTCTGTGGGTCTTGAAAAATCACTAAAAATTCTCCAAAATTGCTGGCACTGTGAGGCCGGCTGTTCAGAAAATTGCTGGCAGTGAGTTAATGCCTTATGCGCAGCATAAAGCTGGATATCTGACAGATTAAAATGCAGGAAATTGCATCTAAGAAGTACAACATTTTCTGGGGGAAAACCGCCCCAAGGTGGTGCAAAGCCTATCCAACATCCCAATTCTGCCGCAAATAATAACACCAACATGTGTTTAATTATAGCTAACTTAATTAGTTAATGTTCCATATAACAGCTACATGACCAGAGCCCTATTTTACAGTGATAGCAGTTTTAAATTTGCCTTAAACCTTTTTAAACACTGTTTAACCACAATACCGTTCGCTATAACTTAGTAAACTTAAAGAGTACGTTGCAAATCCAGTTGGTTGGCGGCTACTGCCGTGCTACAAATTCCAGTCTGAGCTGGTTTGGTTTATTAAAAAAAGTGAGAAAATTGGTGTGCTCATCCCACAGGTCCGTTTTGATTTTGAGAACCGACTGTGACACGTGTCACTACTTGTGTCACAGCCCGATGGTGGTCCTTATCTGGCACCTGGGCATGAAACAAGTGTGACTATGGTGCGGATCTGTCGGCATCCAAGCGGATCCATCCCACAATCTGTTGCTGTCTGGGGTGTGTTTTACACTCACTCACTTACCCTGAATTGAGACAATCACTGCTCCTCCTCATGGCCAAATGAGAGATTGCAGCTCGTTTAGGGGCGTCACCAGAGACGTAATGGTCACGTCATAGAGGGGTATACGAAAACAAAGGAAAGCCGGCCACGGACCAACCATGGTCCTGCAAAACTTGAAACACAATGAGTGGCTCCTACTGTAGTATTTCTTTTCCCTCTTACATTTGTGTAAGAGGGAAATTGCACTGCACTTGAGAGGCTGACAGCAAATAAATCACACCCACTTTGTCAATCTACTAAGATGTGAAGAGCTTCGCAACAATGGTTGAGAAATGCAGAGCTTGGTTATCAGCTGTTATATATAAATATAATGCTCTATTTTCATAGCTTAATTTTACCTATGTTGTTATGTGAGAGAGACATGGCAAGTGAATCATCATTTTTTATGTTCTGGTCAGATATGAACTGTCTCCTTAACATTAGCACAATAAATTTTTTGTCCCACAAAATTAATGTGACAATATTACACATTTTGATGTTTATTATTGCGTTGTTTACATGGACTTGAGCTCTTCAAACAGTATTCCAGGTGTATAATGTGCGATCATCTGTGTTTCATTCCATGTTCCTCTTTCTATTCCAGAGCTGGCAGTGGTTTGGAAGTTGTGCCTCCAAAGGTCTTCCCTTTTTGTTTGAGTTTTGAACAACTGCCAATACTTCCCCTTTTTCTGGCTTTACTACTAGCTTTGGTTTGTTGTCCTTGTTTGTGCTTGTCTTTATATTTGAAAGCAATGGAAGTCTGTATGCAATGCACTCTGACACATACTGGCCCTGTTTACATGAGTTTTTATTCCTGTCTCAGAATAAAATTTATTTCCTCTTTCAGATGACCATGTAAACACCTAATTCCAGTTGAAAGTGATAAATCAGAATTAAAGTGAATTCAGAAGGAAGTCACTATTTTATTCTGATCTTAATTCAATAATTTGGTAACACTCTATACACACATTCCACTATGTATTAACCATTTTGTTACCCATGTGTAAATGTTTTTTTCGTGATGTATGAAAAAGTACTCTGGTAAAAGTAGAAGTACTGATTCAACTCCTTTACTGAAGTAAAAGTAAAAAAGTTCAACTTCTGAATTGTAATAAAGTAAAAAGTAAAATTTAATTATTGCCATGGATTAAATAATACTTAGTTAACCAGGAAAAATCCCAAAAGTTTAAAAATTATACAAAGTATGGGCAGGAAAATGGGAAAAAAGCAGAATTGTGAGATTAAAAAGGCATAAATATGAGATAAGATATGCATAATTAAGAGATAAAGGGTCAAGATTATGAGATAAAGTCAAAATTGTGAGAGGAAAAATCCAAATTATGAAATTAAAAGTCCAAATTATGAAATAAGTCATAATTATAATATATAAAGTCACAATTTATCTCCTCCACTAATTTTCCCTCTGAAGAAAATTATTTTTCATACTGTTACATCCATTTACTTTGAAAAAGTAATAAGTCTATTGTGAGAATGCAATAAAATAATAAAAGTACAGATATTTATGAACAAATGTAGGGAGTAAAAGTAAAATGTTTCCAGAACACTAAATACAGTACATAAGTACAGTTATGAAGTACTTAGTTACTTTCCACCTCTGATATTTGGTGTTGATGACGCACGTAATTTGGTATTGATGATGTATTCTTATATTATTTGATTCTTCTTTTCTGTTTTGGTTTTGTACAGTTCTATGTTTTTTATGTGTTCTTGTATTTTCCTCTGTGATTTAGTTTTTTTTAATTAATTTTTTCTGTACAGCACTTTGGTCCACTGTGGTTGTTTTCAAGTGTTTTACAAATAAAGCTGGACTAGATTACAAAACTGCAAGTGTTAGGATTAGGGTTATTATTACCTTGGCTAAGGAGGTTATGTTTTTGGTGGCGTTTTTTGGTTTGTGTGCAACATAAAACAAAAATGAATGGACAGGTTTTGATTAATTTTCAACCAAAGAAACAAATGCCACCAAAAACATAACTGCCTTAGCGGACCTCCCTTCATTTGGTGGGGGTGGTGGTGGTGGTGGTGGAAGAGGGTCTGCCTTGGCAGAGGTCTGCACTCTCAGAGTGCTTTTCTAAGAGTAAAATACATGTGTGTGTTGCAGTTTGTTTTTAACTCTGCAACACAATTTTTTTCAAAACACTACACTCTTTTATGTTAGATATTATATTCAAAACACACACTGGCAATTTTTAATACTTCTGAAGTCTGTGCAAAATTTTTTGACTTTTCGTGTATGTTTAGGGGGTCAAATTAGATCTCAAAGGGTTGACGAAAGAAAAATAAATTATGAAAGAAAGAAAGAAAGAAAGAAAGAAAGAAAGAAAGAAAGAAAGAAAGAAAGAAAGAAAGAAAGAAAGAAAGAAAGAAAGAAAGAAAGAAAGAAAGAAAGAAAGAAAGATTCAGAAACGAACAGGAACAATATGTGAAACACGTGAAACTCATGTCAGTGACCCTGAATGGCCGTGGCCCATAGACTCCCATTCATTCCGAGCAGGAGCAAATATGTGTGTGTGTGTGTAACGTGCACATGCTCGGACAAGGCTCGCTACAATGAATGTGTGAGTGTGTGTGAATGGTGTGAATCATCCCTGGCATTTCTTCCCCTTTGCAATCACAGCGGACTCAATAGGCCTTGCACCACGGCGAGGCCTAAAAATAGGCTGTTAAAACCAGCCTATTTTTAGGGTTAGGGTCAACTTTGATATCAGTCAGAATAAGGCTGACTGAATTTCTTTTAGTGCATGTACACATATTAACTGTTAGTGAGGTCCTTATCAAAGTGGTTAAAGACAGTACATTTATGTAATATTCAAACACCTTTCAAGTTGATTTTCCTCTTTAAAAACAAAGACACAGTCATGCATGAACAAAGTAGAGCGGCTCAGGAGTGTCAAAGCAAAATGAATGCAGAATACACAGACACATACGCAGTGTAGCCCAGACTGACAGCTGGTCATGGTCCACCGGATGCATGCAAGCTCCCAAAGCTGACCTGGTGATTAGGCTGACATGATAAGCTGTGACAGAACAGCCTCTGCCAAGGAAGAGCAGCTGACCTCAGAGCCCAAGTGTTGTCTCCTTTTGAATCAGCCTCCAGACAGGCTGAACTTCTTCCTGTTCTTCATAATAATAATAATAAATAATGTGTAACAGCTGCAGTGGCTGTATGCTCACGGCGTTTTGTGGTATTCGTATGTGAGCAGTGCAACAGCATCCTGCAGTGAATCACTGGTGCTATCAGCTCACAGCTCAGGGTATTAGAACAGGCAGCGTTTAAACATGCTCATCCACAGAAAACAAGTTAAAATCAACTGCCTTTCTAACAATAGGCGAGTGGAGCAGAGGAGTGCAGAGAGTTGATAAGGGAGGCCGTGACCCAGAGCAGTTCCCTCCATCGTCTGACACAGACTGATCTGAGAACAGTTAGAGGCTGTAGAGACTCACAAGTTAACTGGGGCAAGGGGAATGAGAACAGGGACAAGTGAGCTCAAAATCAGTGAACACGATCTAGACAAGTGGGACTTAAAAAGTTATCAAATTTAGTTGGTTAAAAAGTTATCAAATTTAGTTGGAAAAGTTGCATAATTTTTGTGCTCCGCTGTTGCAAAATTTGCGAAGATTTGGGGAAAAATGACCACTACATAAACTGCTTCACTTCGGACATATGAACACCGATTTGGCTGAAATTTGACACAGACTATCTCCCAGTTCTACATCCATTTAGCTAAAGACATTCAGATTTTGTACTATAGCGCCCCCTAGAAATGTACTTTTATTAAAATGGCATCATTCCGGCGCCCGAGCGGGTGGCAGCCTCTCTCAGTAGCTCGTCCGTTACGTGTCTGTTTTTAGTCTTTTTAACTTTACTTTCTTTTTTTAACTTCTTTTATTCTACACGCCCTGCATTATTATCTTCTATCCTATGGATATGGCAATGATTGAACCGGACTACGGCAGGAATAAACTCGTTTATTCGAGGGAACAGCTGCTGGGGCTCAGAGCAATGGGACGTCATGGTAATAAGCAGCTGATTCCTGAGCAACTGAGGCGGCCCTACCGTGGAACCAGAGCCGGCGTGAGCAGGAAGGATGGCCAACGGAGGAAGCGGTGGAGGTTTAAACCATCTGTTCCTTCGTGTGTGATGGGGAATGTAAACTCGCTGCCCAACAAGATGGACGAGCTGGCCGCGCTGGTGAAAAACGTTAGGTTGTACCGGGAGTCGAGCCTTATGTGCTTTAGCGAAACGTGGCTAAATGCTAACGTGGATGCTAACGTTGAACTGGACGGCTTCAGCGTTGTTCGGGCTGATCGCGACCCGAAGCTGAGCGGCAAAAAGAAAGGTGGGTTTGGCGGTTTACATAAACAACAAGTGGTGCAACCCGGGACATGTGACGGTGAAGGAGGTAACTTGCTGTCCGGACATTGAACTGTTAGCAGTTAGCCTCAGACCCTTTTACCTGCCCCGTGAATTCACACACGCCATTGTGGCCATTGTTTACATCCCGCCGACCGGCCGGGCTGAAGTCGCGTGTGACGTCATCCACTCCGTCATCACGAGACTTCAGATGCAGCATCCAGAGGCGTTCATAGTGATCTCAGGGGACTTCAACCACATCACACTGGACTCAACACTGCCTGCTTTCCATCAGTTTGTCAACTGTCCCACACGGCATAGCAGAACAATTGACCTCCTCTATGCCAACATAAAGGACGCTTACACTGCCACTTCACTACCACCACTCGGAAAATCAGACCACAACCTGATCTTCCTACAACCACAATATATTCCACGAGTGAGGAGAGAAGCAACCACTACACGCACCTTCAGGAAGTGGTCCCACGAGGCGGAGGAGGCCTTGAGGGACTGCTTTGAAACTACAGACTGGAATATTCTCCAACAATCTCATGGTGAGGACATCGAGGGAGCCACACACTGCACAACGGACTACCTCAACTTCTGCATGGACATTGTTGTTCCCACAAGAACTGTACGCTGCTTCCCCAACAACAAGCCGTGGATAACCAGCGATGTCAAGGTCCTCCTCAATAAGAAAAAGAGGGCGTTTAAGGAGGGGGACCGGACAGAGCTGAAGCGCGTACATGGGGAACTCAAGTGCAAGCTGAAAGAGGCTAGGGAGCAATACGGGAAGAAGGTGGAAAGAAGTTGGAGCAGAACAACATGCGGGAGGTCTCTGACGAGATGAAGACGGTGACAGGCATGAAGAAGAGCAGCGGCTCAGTGGAGGGGGACCTGGACAGGGCCAATGAGCTGAATCAGTTCTACAACAGGTTTGAATGCTCAGTGTCAGCGGCCCAACACCCGTCCACTCCTTCTCCGGTCTGCGTGCCTGTCCAACCCATTCCTCCCCTCCCTCCTCTCCCTCCTCCTTCAATGAACAATGAAACACCCCCCCTCCCTCTCCCTCCGCCCCTCCCCCCTACCATCACGGCAGACCAGGTCAGATTGGACCTAAGGCGGCTCAACATCAGGAAAGCAGCAGGGCCAGACAAGGTGTGTCCCAGAATGCTCAGGGCCTGCGCTGCCGTACTGGGAGAGCTGCTGAAGCACTTATTTGATCTGAGTCTCCGTCTTGGAAGGGTCCCGACACTGTGGAAGACATCATGTCTGATACCGGTCCCCAAGAAGCCACACCCAAGTGAGCTGAATGACTTCCGTCCGGTCGCTCTAACATCACACATGATGAAAACCATGGAGCGACTGGTTTTACAGACACTCAGACCCCAGGTACGCCATGCACTAGACCCACTACAGTTCGCATACCAGGAGAAGGTGGGAGTGGACGATGCCATCGCCTATCTGCTACACAGGACACATACTCACCTGGACATGGGGAAGAGCGCTGTGAGAATCATGTTCTTTGATTTCTCCAGCGCTTTTAATACCATCCAACCCCTCAGACTGGGTGAGAAGCTCCTGCAGATGGGTGTGGATCCTCACCTGGTCTCCTGGATCACAGACTATTTGACAGAGCGGCCGCAGTTCGTCAGACTGAGGGACTGCCTCTCGGACACTGTGGTCAGTAGCACCGGAGCACCACAGGGAACTGTGCTCTCCCCTGTCCTGTTCACCCTGTACACATCAGACTTCTGTTACAACACAGAGTCGTGCCACATGCAGAAGTTCTCAGACGACACTGCAATTGTGGGGTGTGTCAGGGATGGGCAGGAGGGGGAGTACAGGGGCCTGGTGGAGGACTTTGTGCGATGGTGCAAACTGAACCACCTCCAACTCAACACTGCTAAGACCAAGGAAATGGTGGTGGATTTCCGTAGGTCGAAGCCCGCTGTGCTGCCAGTCTCCATTGGAGACTGGCATGCCTCAATGTGGAGGTGGTAAGCACTTATAAGTACCTGGGGTTACATCTGGACAATAAACTGGACTGGTCAGCCAACACTGATGCGCTCTACAAGAAGGGGCAGAGCCGGCTGTACTTCCTGAGGAGGCTGCGGTCCTTCAACGTCTGCAACAAGCTCCTCCGGATGTTCTACCAGTCTGTGGTTGCCAGCGTCCTCTTCTATGCGGTGGTGTGCTGGGGAGGAAGCGCTAGGAAGAGGGATGCTGGGCGGCTGGATAGGCAGGTGAGGAAAGCTGGCTCTGTTGTGGGTGCGGAACTGGAGAGCATCACATCAGTGTTGGAGAAAAGGACCCTAAACACACTGCACACCATCATGGACAATGACTGTCATCCACTCCACAACACCATCGTTAGGCAGAAGAGCCTGATCAGCTGGAGGTTACGCATGATACCATGCAGAACCGACAGACTGAGAAGGTCATTTGTCCCCACTGCCATACAACTGCACAATCAGTCAACCAAGAGATAGTGTATGGACTTCTCAGCTTAGGCTGTTTCCCTCTGTGTCCCCCCTCAACCACTTCCACTACCTCCTACCTCCTACCTCCTACCCCTCAACCACTTCCACTACCTTCTACAACACTGTACATAATGACTGTCCAATGCACTGGTTACACTTTTTATATACTGTTTACTGGCTATATTAGCCAGTATTCTTTTCCTTATCCTTTCTTTTTTGACTGCTTATGACATGTGTATGTTTGTTATGTGTGATGTCTTTGTCGTGAGCTACTGGCACCTTGAATTTCCCCTCGGGGATTAATAAAGTATCTACCTACCTACCTACCTGTAGTTTGGACATACAAACACCGATTTGGCTGAAATTTGACTGTGATGTCTGTCTCCCGGGTGTACACCTGTTTGTCATATGAAATTGTTATTTTGCACTATAACGCCCCCTGCAGATTTGCCAAATACACTGTTAGTAAAATAGCAGTAGATCGGACATATGAACACGGATTTGGCCCGAAATTTGACTCGGTCCTACACCAGTTTACCATTAGAAATTGTGATTTTGCTCTATAGGGCCCCCTACAAACTCGCCTCTACTAAAATGGCTGTAGATCGGGCATAGAAACACCGATTTGGCTGAAATTTGACTCAGACATCACGTGGGGAGGTGGTCGCCAGTCATGAGGGATGGCGAAGGCCTTTGAGACTGCTTGCAGTTTAAATTTTTTCTTTACTTTTTGAACACTGGTCATCCTAGACCAGACCAACTGAACCAACTGATCCTAACAATGACCCCACAGGCAATTACTGTGCACCCTACATTGTTTTCACCACAGCTGGGAAGTAACTAAGGCCCAATCCAAAATGCATTTGCGTTAAACTGACATACTGTCTTAATGGAGTAGCATTTTGTCAAAATGGGACCAGTGTCATGGGTCAAAGAGTGTTTGGAAAATGGGTCCCAGAGTGGAGATGGTGCCCTTTCCGCACCCATCTTGACAAGTAAAACGTGTGTGATCACACCCACGTTATGACCACATGACAGGAATAACACGTCATGACCACATGAGCAGAAAAAACAGCAGCCTTGTGCCCGTAGCATTCATTCTCGTCACAAGACATGGATTGGCATTTCATCAAAATGGGACTGGTGTTATGGGTCAAAGAGTCTTTGGAAAACAGGTCCCAGAGTGGAGATGGTGCAGCCTTGCACCCGTAGCATTCATTCTCGTCACAAGACAGCAGCAACAATGGCGAACTACAAAGTAGCAGTGGTGAAAGGGTTAGGGTGTTGGCAGTGTTGTTGTTGTTTGTGTCTGGCGTGTGCGTCGTGCCGGTAGAAAAAGGACGTGGGCGCATGTGCACTACTTTTATTGTTCTCTTGTATCCAGTGGGACTGGCTTACAGTGAGCATAGGGGTGTGGCATGTGAATTGGATTGTTTTCAGCAAGCGTTTTGCCCCCATGCTGGCTCAGATTTTTTACTGAAACATTTCCATCTTTATGCAATATCCTTTTTTTTTACATGGTTTCAAAATTAAACCCATATCGAACTCGCCTGGATGTAGCCTAAGTAAAAGTAGCCTACTGTATTACTGTACTTCAATAGATTTTTTAGGTATCTGTACTTTACTGGAGTATTTATTTTTCTGTAAACTTATAACTTTTCCTTCCTACATTTGTTCATAAATTTCAGTACTTTATACTCCTTACATTTATATAAATATCTGTACTTTTTACTCCTTACATTTATATACATATCTTTATATTTATATATACTCCTTACATTTATATAAATATCTGTACTTTTTACTGCGTATATTTATATAACTACATTTACTTTATACCCCTAACATTCTCAGAATAGACTTTGTTACTTGTCTAAATTAAATGGATCTGCACATGTTTCATTTATATATTATTGGTATGTCCTCCTGAGACCCAGTAAGGAAACACATTCATGATTTTACAATAAATAATTGTCTTAATTGGAAATAGATGGACGACAGGTTCATTAAAATGATTAATCCAACTCCCTTAGCTAATTGGTTGTCACAGGGTCAGAACATCCTGCAAAAGTGCAAAAGAGTCTCAATAATGACACTGAGTTCTGACACCAAATCAATGGAGTAGAACTGAATACTGAGATAGTACTTACAGTATGGAAACAAATATCTGATCCAACATGACTTCGCTTCAGAAATGTATGGGTGAAAACAAAATACTTATTCATGTCACACTTGAGGATAACTCATTATTATTTAATGAATTTTGTTGCAAAATATAAAACATCCATAGTTAAAAATATATATACAAATTAGGGATGTGAATTATCAATTAATTCATTAATCATTAGTTGGTTAACCTTATTAATCAAATTAACCATTAATTGAAAAGTGGTGATTTTCCTGAGGATCTGAAATTCTCTTGTAAATGTCAATAAACATAAAAGGCAAATACTGTTTGTATACTTGATAGACAAAAGCATATCATTTCCCTAAATGATGGATTCATTGAACCTTTGGAAAATATTCAATGACATTCATAGAGTTGAACTAAATACATTTTGCAGTGAAACTCAATAAAATGAATGGTTCTGAAAAGCAGCAGTTTAGTTGAGTATAATAGCAGTTATTGAATATGATAGCAGCTAGTGAATATGAAAGTAACTAGCAAATATGAAGCAGCTAGTGAGTAAGATAGCAGCTCGTGAGTAAGATAGCAGCTAGTGAGTATTATAGCAGTTATTTAGTTTGAACAAAGTAACAAACGACCGACAACAGAGAATCAGTTTGTGTCATTCATTTCACTTTTTTTTTGTCTGCATTTGTTCTCATTGTTTAACACCACAGAGAGGGTGTCAACATTGTTTGAGATCAATGCATTTTTTAGTCTTGCAGCCAAATATTTTGATATTTAGTGCATGTGTGTGACCACCATCGGTCCTCCCTGAAAGCTGAGCAAACATCCTTTATTAGAACTCACTATTATAAGCCAAGGAGGGCAGTGCTACACCTCACTGATGTGTGGGGGAAACAAAGACTGGACAGGACGGACAGGACGAACAGGGAAAGAAATTTATAGGCAGTGCTATTGCAGTTAAAGATTGTAAGGTGGTGTGTTATTCCCAACCATTAATAAAAGTCCATCAATAAAAATAAATAAATAAATCGAAAAAAGAGAAGAAAACCAAAACAGCACAAAAGAAAAAGAGATTATAAATAAATAAACAAAAACGGTAGTGAGCACCATAGTTGTGGATGACTTGATAGTGCAAAATAGAATGCAATAGAATAGAATAGACTAGGCCAGAAGAGGACACTAGTGCAAGAAGAGAATGAGTTTAGGGTAGAGATTCTGGACAGATTCTCAGCACATTCTGGCGGGTCCCATCATTCACTGAAATGGGACTCAGTAGTAGCTGGCGAGACCCGAGCAAACATGCAAGTGTTATTCATTTCAAAGATTCATTCAAAATAACTGATTTGTTCCTGAACGACACATCACTACTTAATTTCATTCAATAAATTCCAGGCCCTTTTTGGCAATGCTCTGACTGCACATCATACTTTATCATAAGTATCATTTGGTGGGCATCCAAAATCCGAATCTCAGCGGACATTCTTTTAGTCTAGTATGTAAAGACTGATTGCATTTGGCTGGTGGTCTTTCTGATTCTTCCAGGCCTTTCAGTGGTGTGTCCCACCAGGGTTTCAGAGTCAACAGTTGATGTGAGTGTAAGGATGATGATCCCACTGTGTGTCCTGTGGGCTGCTGGAGACTGAAGGGAAGGAAGGCACTGCCTCACCTGTGTCAACATCAATCATCTACTTACTCTGTCTCTCTCTCTTTCTGTCACCCTCTGTTTTTCTCTCCCACATGTAATTATACTGTTTGTACACACATGGTCTGGCTTTTATAAAGATACACACACACACACACACACACACACAGGCAGAAAATAATGCATTCTAATTTCACCAGAGAACCCCACCCCGCCCCTCCCGCAGTAACGGTACTGGGGGATTCTTCTAATCAATATTCTCCCCTTCAGACCTCCTCGGTCACCCCCCCCACACACACACACACACTCTTGTATACAGTAATTTGACAATGTAGGTTAAGATGGGAAATACTGCCACCTGTTGGTAGTCTGTGTAACCGTTTTTATTAAAAACCACTTGAAACTTCAACAGGTTATGGGCCCAGTTAGATCGAGTCAGTTCTAGTAATTTAGCTTAAAACAGCGGTTTCACACATGAGGTGTACTCGGTATATTGTGGGATTCACAATGGAGGACAGACTATTTATCGAGAAGCTAAATGGAGCAGACAACTAGGCGATGAGGAAATTCCAAATGGAGCATCTGCTGAAAGCTCAAAGTTTGTGGGGAATGGTAACGGAGACAGAAGCATTAGCAGGGGATGCTAAGGCGGCAGCTCGAGCCGAATTCGCTAGGAAGAAGGAAAGGGCGTTTACGATGTTGGTGCTTAATGTAAGTACATCTCAACTGTCCCTGATTACAAGTTGCCAGTCACCTAAAGAGGCGTGGGATACGCTGAAGGGACATTTTGAAAGGAGGTACCCTTGCTAACAAATTGTTTCTAAAGAAAAAGTACTTCAGATGTGAAATGACGGAAGGAGAAACCATAACTGAGCACTTGAAACGCATGTTGAGCATTATGCAAATGTCTGTAGTGTAGTAGTACCCTGAAGGAAGCACTGATGAGCTCTAATGCAAAAGAATGGAAGGAAGCAGCTGATTTAGAGTCCCTGCTTGAGAATGAAACTTGGGACTTGGTAGAATTGCCAAAAAGACAGAAAGCCAATAGGTTCAAGATGGGTGTTCAAAGTCAAGCACCATAGTGATGGAGAAATGGAGAGATACAAGTGCAGACTTGTTGCTAAGGGCTACTCACAGAATTATGGCATCGACTATGATGAAACTTTCTCACTCGTTGTACAATTTAGCTCAATTCATACCTTTGCTGTTCACAATAACCTGCATGTTCATCAGATGGATATTGTAACTGCATTTCTTAATGGATATCTGGAGGAGGAAATCTACATGGAGCAACCAGACGGATACATCAAACAAGCTCAAGAAGTCAATCTATGGCCTTAAGCATTCCCCTCACTGCTGGAGTAAGACTTTCACAGAGTTCATGAAAGACATTAGATTCAACCAGAGCACATTAGACCCCTGTGTTTTCGTGAGAATTAGACAAGAGCTAGAGATATTAGCTGTCTATGTTGATGATCTGATTTTGATTACAGAGTCACTGGAGAGCATTACTGAGTGGAAAGTTGCTCTGAAGTAGAGATGCAAGATGAAAGACATGGGTGAGCTGTCTTACATACTGTGAATCTCGGTCATTCAAGACCAGACAAATAACAGTGTGTATCTTCATCAGAAGCATTACATTTAAGCTGTTCTTCAAAAATATGGGATGGATAATGCAAATCCAGTCACGACCCCAGCTGATGCAATGTGAAGTTACAAAAGGATGATGGTGTCAGTAACCCAGTGAACCCAGGTACCTATCAGGCAATTGTAGGGAGCCGGTTATATGCAGCAATGGCAATCAGGCCAAAAATGACAAAAGCAGTGAGCGCTGTATCAAACTTCAATGCTAAACCAAACACTGCACACATGACTGCTGTGAAGAGGATACTTCATTACTTGAAAGGGACCATCAATTTTGCTCTCAAGTACGAGCGGTGAGAGTCAGAAACTTTAGTCGGTTTCTCAGATGCTTACTGGGCAGGAGTTCATGATGATCGTCGTTCTACTACCGGGAATATCTTCCTACTCAGTGGAGGAGCAGTAAGCTGGCTCAGCAAGAAACAGAACACTGTTGCACTATCAACAGCTGAAGCAGAATATGTTGCTCTCAGCCAGGCAGCACAAGAATGTACCTGGCTTACATGATTCCTCAGTGATCTTGGAATGGATGCTACGCCAACTGTGATTCTGGAGTACAACCAAAGAGCTATTGCCATAGCTAAGAATCCAGTTGATCATTCAAGAACAAAGCACATTGACTTCGTTATCATTACATTCGTGAATGTGTGCAGAATGGACAGATTCAACTGCAATACTGTCCAACAGAGAATATGAAGGCAGGTATCGTGACCAAACCATTAGCAAAGCAGAAGTTTGAATATTCTAGGAGAGAGATTGGACTTTGTGCTGTGTAACTATAAGTGTTGGCTAATGTTGAGTATTGTTTGATAGAGACTAAAATGAGACTATTGGTAAGCAAGATAGAAAAGAAAAAAATAGTTTAAATGTCTGTGTGGGTTTTCGCCGGGTACTCCGGTTTCCTCCCACCACCCAAACACATGCACTGATAGGTTAATTGGTTAATCTAAATTGCCCATAAGTGTGAATGTGAGAGTGATTGTCTATATATGTTCAGCCCTGAGATGAACTGGCGTCTCATACAGGGTGTACCCTGCCTTTGCCCATTGTAGCTGGATTAGGCCCCCAGTGACCCCCGCAACCCTAGTGAGGATAAAGCGGGTTCAGATGACGAGACGAGTTTAAATGTCTTGCTATTTCTTTTTTTTGTTTAAAGGAAGTCTTATAGTCTAAGAAGAGGTTTGATACATCTCCTAAGTGATTTATATTAGTAAAACCTCAAGTTAATTGTTAAATTAAGTGGGAGTGTTGTAATACAGTAATTTGACAATGTAGGTTAAGATGGGAAATACTGCCACCTGTTGGTACTCTGTATAACTATTTTTTCAGTTATTAAAAACCACTTGAAACTTAAACACACGTATGAGTTAAATGTCATTGTGAGTTCACTCATGGACATTACAGATATCCATGTACCTTAACCAGAGATACACTTCTGGGATTGCTTCGTTTGTTTGTTGGTTTGAATCTAGACTAATGTTAAAGCACCAGCTCATAGGGGGTACCAAAAGTGGGTATAGTTATGGAATCCAAGTAAACATTAATGGTAGTAACCAGATTGAATTTCAGTAGCATATTTGGTACCGCACATATATGCAGCTGTTGTTTAATTACACCGTCTGTCCACTGTTCATGGAAGGATGCACAAACAGCAGTGTGTACATAAGTCAACATGCAGACGACATTGACAAGTCAAAGGTGAAAAGGTGCAACGTGCGGTTACAGTTCACAAGAAGTTCTGGATTGTCCAAAGTGTCCAAAGACACTTTGGACACTTGCCTTTGCATTTTTCATGCAAAGGCAGAAAAATGTCTAATTTAATGAAGTACTCGGTGACACACAGTGTTTACCTTAAAGCAGAAGCTTTAGAAAAAAGTTTCCATGAGTAGCCTAGCACTGTGCTAGTAGCAGATCAGAAATGGGAATGACAGACCCAAGCCATAAATCTTCAGAGCAGGTACTGTGGAGATACTGGACCACGAGTTGACAGTGAAAGAGCGAGTCATTTTAATGCAGAACCAGTGCTTGAAGTGGGCCACAACACTTCTGAACTGCATTCTGGCACTTCTTTCTTTTCATCATCAGTGCTGGGAATAATGGCATTAGAGTATAATGGTGTTAGAGTATAACGGCATTTCTAACTCAGCCACATTTCAAGTAACAGAGTAATTACTTTTTAAGCAAAAAAAAAAGGAACTTACCCAGCATTGTTCATCATATATATTACTGCACTTATAGCATGTGGCACATTATTATAAATGACAAGGGCAAAAGCTAAGATAGGACGTGGATTTGCACTGGACTGGATGTGGGACACAGTGCTCATTCGATAGAATATTCCATTGTTGGGATTGCCTGTCATTCACATGAGCGCACCAAAAAATTTATTCCATTCTTTAGTAAAAAATCTGTTGCTTAGCTCCTTAGCTAAGATCCAAGTGAATCAGTCCATGGAGCCTTGAATCGGTAAAACTGGCTATAAACAGTCCGATGGCCTGAGGTCCAGCCACCAATCTGTAATTCTGTTCTTTATATCTGTGGGCCAAGTGGCTTAAGAATGATATACCATTTATTTTAAGAAATTTAGATAATAATAATAATAATAATAATAATAATAATAATAATAATAATAATAAATCAAACTTGTATAGCGCTTTTTTGGACACTCAAAGACGCTTCACATTGGGACAAAGAAACAAAAAACATTTAAGAAAAAGAAAAAGCCAGTTTAAACAGATGAGTTTTTAAAAGTGATCTGAAGTTTTGTAATGAGTCCGAGTTCCTGATGGGTTGTGGCATTGAGTTCCAGAGGGTGGGGGCAGGGGCAGCGGCAGCAAACGCTCGGTCCCCCAAGGTTCGGTGCTTAGTGCGGGTGATTGGTGTGAGGAGGTTGGTGTTGGCTGAGCGGAGGCGGCGGGTGGGACGATGTTGTTTCAGGAGGTCAGTGAGGTAGGGTGGGGCCAGGTTATGGAGGGACTTGTAGGTGAGTAGGAGGAGCTTGTATTGGATGTGGTATTGAACAGGAAGCCAGTGAAGCTGTTGGAGGATTGGAGTGATATGTTCTCTAGAGCGGGTACGAGTGAGGAGGCTATTGCAGTAATCGAGTCTGGAAGTGACAAAGGCATGTACGTATGAGGATTTCAGCTGTGGGCTGGGAGAGGGAAGGACGAAGACGGGCGATGTTGCGGAGGTGGAAGAATGAGGTTTTAATAATGTTGCTGATGTGTGACTGGTAAGAGAGGGTTGAGTCCATTATGAGTCCGAGGTTGCGAACAGAGGGGGAGAGGGCAACGTGGTGACCATCAATGGAAAGGGAGAAGTTTTTCACAGAGGATAGGAGAGTTTTGGGACTGATAATGAGGAGCTCAGTTTTATTGCTGTTGAGTTTGAGGAAATTATTGTCCATCCATGTTTTAATGTCAGAGAGGCAGTTGGTGATAGTGGAGATGATATCCGGGGTGATGGATTGAGTGGAAATGTATAACTGAGTGTCATCAGGGCAACAGTGAAAGTGGAGTCCATGATGGCGAATAATATGTCCAAGGGGGAGCATGTAAATTGTGAAAAGAAGAGGGCCGAGCACCGAGCCTTGAGGAACACCATGGGTGACAGGAGACTGTGGGATTTGGAGTTATTAATTGAGACAAAATGGTGACGGTCAGAGAGGTATGATGAGAACCAAGGGAGTGCTGTGTCTGAGATGCCGGCTGACTGAAGACGGTGGAGAAGGATGGTGTGATCGATGGTGTCGAAGGCTGCGGAGAGGTCGAGGAGGAGAAGAATGGAGATAGAACCAGAGTCGGCGGCGAGGAGGAGATCGTTTGTGACTTTAAGGAGGGCTGTTTCTGTGCTATGGTGTGGGCGGAAACCGGACTGAAATGTTTCGAAAAGCTGGCAGGAGTGAAGATGTTGTTGGAGTTGAGTGATGACTGCACGTTCCAGGATTTTTGAGAGTAACGGAAGGTTGGAGATGGGTCTGAAGTTGTCAAGAATGTCCGGATTGAGGCCAGGCTTTTTCAGTAGAGGTGTAATGGTGGCAAGTTGAGTGGGGATGGGACAGAGCCGGTGGCAAGGGAGGAGTTTATGATGGTTGTAATGAATGGGATGAGTACAGAAATGCAGGTTTTGAGTAGTGGAGATGGGATGGGGTCGAGGTGACAGCTGGAGTATTTCATGGTTGAGAGTAGTGTGGTGATAATCAGAGGCAGTCAGAGGAGAGAAAGACGGAAAGCTGCGAGACATGAGACAAATATGTTCCGGTTCAGGAGGGGAAGCAGGTGTGGAGGTGGATACAAGTGAACTGTGGATATTCTGGATTTTAGCATAAAAGGATGAAAGGAAGTTATTGCATTTGTCTGTTGTGAATGTGAATGAGATATTGTCCTTAGGTTTAGTCAGTTTAGCAAAAGTGGAGAATAGTGCGCGAGGGTTGGAAGAATTGGAGTGGATGAGTTGAGAGTAAAAGTTTGAGCGGGCAGTTTTGAGTGTGGTGACAAATTGTTTGTAGTTTTGAGCATGGACAGTAGGGCTGGGCGATTTTCCCTTTTAAAAAAATCTCAGATTTTTTCCCAAAAAACTCGATTCACGATACGATTTTTTCCCCACGCGGGTTAAATGAAAATGAAAACACTAGAAACGTGGTTTCTTTTGTCTTCTTTTTTATTAAATAACATCTAAAACAAAAAATACTTTTACAACTGCAACCTGAGACTGTCTACATGAACTGTAGTAGGCAGTATATACATATCCACATTACAGGAAAAACGGTGCAAAAAAACCTTAGTGCAAAAGATACCTTTTTTTGGAAAAAAGAAACCTTAAAATATTTTAACAAGTAGAACAATATACATTAATACTCATATGAAGAACATTGCAAAAAAACTTAGTGCAAAAGCAAGATAAAAAGAAAACTAGTAAAATTTTAACTTCGTAAGGACAAAAAACAAAACCAGTCAAGCTACTTCAATAAACCTGAATGTTACCAATATTTTGGATATAGACCAATAACTTAAATGAGGTATAAACGGTGTAAACAAAATAAAAAAAGTCACATGAAAAGTGCAACAATAACTGCAACTACAGATTTTTGGAGAGGAAAATGAGCCTATCAATAACTTCAGGCTTAAGGCAAGCTCTATGGCAGGTTACAATACCACCACCTACACTAAACACCCTCTCTGAGGGGGCACTTGTCGCAGGAATGGCCAAGTATTTTCTTGCTAGACGGCTCACTCTGTTAAAGTTGACCTGATGCTGCTTCCACCACACTAGTGGGTCAGTGTCAGGATCCACCTCAGGAATCAAGAGGTAGGAGGAGAGCTCTGCTTCAATTTTGTCTTTCAAAGACATATCAGATGTCGAGGTGGGAGGTGCTGCATTTTTAAAAAAGGCAGCCAAGGTTTTCTTCTTTGGTGGGCTTCTTTCCTCTTGCTGAACGGGGGCTGCTCCAGGACTGTCAGCCTCCTTCACAAGTGCCAGGATCTCAGTCACAGCTCTTGTCTTTACAGTGTCCACTTTATCCAGATGTATGTAGGTGGTTCTGAATCGTGGATCCATGAGAAAAGCCATGTCCAAAAGTTCATCTTCTTCAAGGTCACTGTACTTGTTTTCAAGGTAGGCCATAATGTTTGTCTTAAGGCTTGCTGTAAGCGCCACATCATCTTCCTCAACCTTCAGGAGATTCTCTTTAAAGAGATTCAAAACTGGCTTCACATATGAAATGCTCACATAGGACTCTCCAGACAGAGCATCAGTAAACTCTTGAAGAGGCTTAATGGCCTTGTTCACAGCTTCTAAAACCTCTAAGTCCTGCCAAGTGGGAACTAAGTGACGGATCTTTTTATCTGCTCCCAAAACACGAGCAACAGCCTTCTCTTGCTCCAAGAATCATTCAATCATCTTTTGACGGGAGCCCCACCTTGTCAGGGACTCGGTTATTAGTTGATGGGGGGGAAGCCCAAGCTCACTCTGCACCTCAGCCATGTCTCTCCTCTTTTTCCAGCTGTACGAAAAGGCAGACACTGCTTTCTTGCAGACTCCCACTGCTCGATCAATCCTGTCATCCTTCAAGCCATTCACTGAAGAGAAAAAAATATATATGTATTTACTTAAACAGACTTGCAGCAGTCACATATTGAATTATCAACTTTACAATTGGTCGTTAAATCTTCATACACATTTACTTCAATAACATGAATAACTGTGTGGTTGTCAAATTGTTTTATTTGTTATGAGTTTATTGTATGCATGTACATACTATTTTCCTGCAGAGGCCTAACAAGCCACTCACTGATCAGGATCTATTCCTGATCAGCTCTACGCAATTATGCATGAACAAAACCAACCAACATACTATTTAGTTTATTTGGCTTTTCAGTTTTGGGGGAATTTGTGAATAAATTAGTTAACTTTTCATCCACTTTTTAAAAAAAATGAAAAATTAAGTTTAAAAAAAGAGTATTGTATTTTAAATACATATATACTAAAAAACCTACCTATTGCATTGTGCAGCCGATGACCAAAACACTTCAGATTAGGCCAATCGTTCTCCTTCATTGCCTTCAGGACATTGGTGCCGCTGTCTGTCGTCATGCAGGAAAGGTGCTCTTCAGAAAGACCCCAAGCGTTAAGGCCTTCTTTTAACTGTTGCGCAATCATATTGCCAGTGTGGTCCTGCGGGAAATACGCTGTTTGGAGACATATGCTTCGAAGGGTCCAGCTCTCATCAATGTAGTGCACGGTTAGGCTCATATATGGCTCCATGGTCCGCGAGGACCACAAATCAGTGGTGGCAGCATAAAAGTCTACTTTTTTCAAATCTTGCACCACTTTCTTTCTAGTGTCATTGTATAGCCGGGGAAGTGCAACACTAGAAAAATACTTGCGGCTGGGTACTGTATATCGGGCATCCAAAACTTTTAGTAAATTGTTGAAACCTCGCTTTTCAACGGAATATATTGGAACCATGTCCATGGCGATATATGCCGTTATTGCATCCGTTATCGCTCCCCATCGTACTCCGTGTTTGTCGTACGGCATGCCGCGAGAAAAGCTTTCAGCCAGAGTTGTTTGAGCAACAGAAGTGCTGGCAGTGCTAGTATCTCCCTCTTTTCTGAGACTTTTGCATTTCTCCCACTCCACGGGATGCTTTCGCTTCAGATGCGCGAACAGATTAGTTGTACTGCTACCGCCAACAATAACATTCTGAAAACACATCTTACACCGAGGCGCTATCTGGGCTTCGTCAGACCCTAAAAAACCAAACCAGTTCCACACGACTGAACCTTTCGCACCTTTTTTAGGGAGCAGTTCTTCACTGGATGCTGCCATATTGCTCCCTGTGCTACAGAAGAAGGGGGTTGGAGGCGGGGCCTGGGGTAAAACACTACGGAAAACAGCCTGGTTCAAAAACAGTGCAAAAAATGCGTGTGTGTGTGTGTGTGTGTGCGGGGGGGAATCGGATTGCACGATTTTCTTAAAATATGAATCGATTTTGCCATAAAACTCGATTTAAAATCTAAATCGATTTTTTGCCCAGCTCTAATGGACAGTGAGACCAGTCTTTCTGTGGAGGCGTTCGAGCTGTCTGCGCTGCTTCTTGAGGTTGTGGAGATCTGGGGTGTACCATGGTGCAGATGTAGAGAAGGAGACAGTAGTTGTTTTGAGAGGGGCTAACTGGTTGAGACAAGAAGAGAGAGTGTGATTGTAAAGGTTGACCAGCTCAGAAGCAGTTGGTTTGGGGGGAAGAGATGAGGTGCAAATGGCAGTAGATATAACGGAGGAAAGGGAGCTAGGGGAAAGTGATTTAAGATTGCAAAAAGTTATTGTTCTTGTTTGTTTGATGGAAGTGGGTGTAATGATGTCCAGAGTAATGGCCAGGTGATCGGAGATGGCAAGGTCGGTCAGTAATAGGTTATGGATAGTAACGGAGGGTGTAGAGCAGACCAGATCAAGGATGTGTCCGTGTGAGTGCGTAGGTGAAGTGACATGCTGAATGAGATTGAGGCAGTTCAAAATGTCCAGAAAGATATGTTAAAACTTCCAAACGGAGGGTTTATCTGCTGATATTTGAAGGTACAGAGCAGAGGTAAAGTTAAAGGAAAGGTGGGCAGGTAGGGCATACGGAAGTGACAAAATAAAAGCATATTTATGGATGACCCCGCGGATCCATGGTGGAGCGACACAGCTAATCATTGCATTTTGAAAGGAGCTTTATATTTGCCCACAGATTCCCAAAATACAGGATGACACTTAACCAGTCCCTTAAGTGTGAACACATAGCCTACTAGAAAGATATCACTGAGCAACACTGATGTGGTGTGTTTAAACTGAAAATAAAGAGAGAATGTTTAATCATGGGTCGGGTTACAGGTCTAATGTATGTGGGTACGGGTTTGTAAATTCGACCCATGCTTGACTCTCTAACACCAGTACTTCAGTCACATGACTCTGTCAGTCCACTGGACCCCCTGTTGATTCTGATATATAATACTAATAATTGTTAAGTCCTGTTTGGTTGTTTAGTTGACTTTAGCTGAAAGTAGATGATTCCCAAACCCTAACCCTAACCCACTCCAGTGGTGGAATAGACAATCACACCCCCCACTGCTGTCATGTCTTGAAAAAATATCCCTGTAAACCAGCAACCAGCATAGCATCAGAAAGAGTTTTGATCAAGTCCGTGGATAAAGTGTCAGTGACATGAGTATCAGTTACTTTTCCTCAAAGAGTCAAAACCCAACCTGAATTGTAAATCAAATAAACATATTACAAATTGTAATGTGTTTTTTTTGTGCGCTGCATATGTTTGCGGTGCGCACACTGCACGCAGCTTAGAGGGAACATTGATGGTAATATCTTTCAAAGCCTGCTGGTAGAATTAGATTTGTTTTCCTCTTCAAAGCTGTTGTACTCCAGAGAGAGCAGAAAAAAGTTTCTGTCCACCAGATGCTAGGAAAACAATGTCTTGAGCAATGCTGAGTTTGTGTTAAAGGTTTCTTCATTATCATCCTCTAGGTCACCATCAGCAATACAAAGGAGTTGTAACATGTACAGACTTTCAGTCACAACTTCTTGTACAAGATGCAGATATATTCCTTCAATAGCATCATATCTATCGGTCTGCCTCGACCTTTAAATTGAGACCTATTATCCTGATCTGTGTTTTTCTACCTATATACAATGTTATAATGTCAGATGTCGAGTGCAAACCTCATCAAAGTTACAAAACATGAATTTTTTTTATTTATGCCGTAATCCTGCAACATGATTTCGTGCCACTCGAAATGGCTCGTTGCGAGACCTTCATGAGATGTGTGCAATGAGGTGTGCAGGTTATAGCGTGCAATTGGGATGACTGCTCCAACAGTATAGAACCGGCCCCAAAACACACCCAACCAGTATATAATTCCAACTTTCTCGGGAGTTACATTTCCAACCTGAAGAAGAGAGAAAATGCCTCCTAAAACAGTCTGTACTTGTTTTTCCAACTGTGAAGAAAATATCAGCTGTTTTCCTTTACAAAAGATGTCCCAACCATAAAACTGTGGGAAGCTTTTATTTTAGCCAGCCAACAGCCACAGCAAAATCTATTCATTTGTGCTAGTCACTTCATATGCTTCCTGTTTTTGCAAGCCAGCTGTCTGAATCATGGATCTGTTCTGTCAATTAGAGCGTCCACCAATGGATCATGGCATAATGTTTTTTAAGTAGCTGTTCCTTTGGTATATCATTGTATTGAATTTGTCACAGTTACACCTATTAAAAAAGGCAAGAAACAAAAGAAAAATTAAGGGATTTTGATGCACGCCGTTATCCACAGTCAGGTAAAGTTTGCTAAGCTAGCAAATACACAAGCAATTATGCACTTTCAGGTGGACAAGCAGAGCTAGCTGTGGTAATACTCACCAAACTGACACTTCTTGGTCCATTCTCCTCGGCCTGTGTCGGATTGTCTTTCATTGTCCGGGTCAGACACGGGGTCCAACATGTACGGGCACACATCAAAGTTGGACATGTTTATAGCTCTGTAGTAACACACTAGTGGTCCAAAATATTAACATGCTTGATTCCTCCCAGGTCAGTAATGAGAGCGGCGCGCGAGATACATTTATATTAAGACTGAAAAGCGTGTGACTTGATAGCTCTGTGTTCAGTGGCCTGTTAACCTACCGCTATCACACAATAAACAAATACATGTGTGTGTGGGGGTGGACCCAAAAACCTCGGTCTGCCTCTCGCTCTGCCCTCCTGGAAGCCTCCCCTGAGTTGATCAATCAGAGAACGGTGAAATTGGCCAGAACTTTTGTGAACGTTGGTATGAGATAACTATATAGTTTTTTGAGCTGGAAATCATCCAAAGCTATGCTGTAGGTGCTGAAAATTCATATAATGAGAGTTAAAACTGAGCATAATAAGCGTCCTTGAATGACATCCACCACAGTCAACTCAACCCTTATCAGTTCCACAGCTAGTCATAGTCACCCCTTGAGTGTCACTATGTACCTTAACCATTGTTTTCATCATGTTAAGTACAGCATCCTCAGGAGTCATTTCAGGAAACATCATAATAGGGTCAGTTGGCTTTTGTGAATTCACAATTACTCCTGTCAGAGCTTTGTTTTGAAACACTGACATTTGTAACTCCATGGATCCAAGTCAATGTCTACAAGAAGCTTACAGTATCTTTCCCTAAGCATTTTCATTTCACCTGCCACTTTATTAGGTTGACCTGTCCAACTACTCATTAACAGGCAGTCATATGGCAGCAACTCCATGCATTTAGGCATGTAAACATGATCAAGATGATCTGCTGCAGTTCAAACCCAGCATCAGAATGGGTAAGAAATGTGAGTTAAGCGACACTTTGAATGTGTCATGGTTGTTGGCTCAGTTGGTAGAGTGTTTCGTCCAATGACTGAAGGGTTGGCAGTTCGTGTCCCAGCTCTGGCTGTCCACATGTCATAATGTCCTTGGGCAAGACACTGAACCCTGACTTAGACTGACAGAACCTTAGAAACCTACTGGTGGATGAGTGTGTTTTTGAATGGAATCAATGTGAGGCTAATATAACATGCTTTGAGCACCATGTAGCTGGGAAAAAACAGTATAGTCCATTTGCCATTTATGGTGCCAGACGGGCTGGTCTGACTATTTCAGAAACTGCTCATCTACTGGGATTTTCACACATAACCATCTCTATGGTTTACAGAGAATGGTCCAAAAAAGAGAAAATATCCAGTGAGCAGCAGTTCTGTCGGTGAAAAGGCCTGGTTGATGCCAGAGGTCAGAGGAGAATGTCCAGACTGGTTGGAGTTCAAAGAAAGGCAACAGTAACTCAAACAATGGTTCAGGCTGGTGGTGGTGCAATGGTATGGTTGGGATATTTTCCTGGCACTCTTTGGGCCCCTTAGTACCAACTAAGCATCGTTGCAACACCACAGTCTACCTGAGTATAGTTTCTGACCATGTCCATCCCTTTATGACTAGAGTGTACCCATCTTATGATGGCTACTTTCAGTAGGATAACATACCATATCATAAAGCTCCAATCATCTCAGACTGGTTTCTTGAACATGACAATGAGTTCACTGTACTCAAATGGCCTCCACAGTCACTAGACCTCAATCCAATAGAGGACCTTTTGGATGTGGTGGAACGGGAGATTTGCACCATGGATGTGCAGCCGACAAATCCGTAGCAACTGCATGACACTATCATGTCAATATGGACCAATATGGAATGTTTCCACTACCTTGCTGAATCTATGTCACGAAGGATTAAGGAAGTTCTGAAAGGGGTCCAACCCGGTACTAGCAAGGTGTACCTAATAAAGTGAGTGTATTTCACCTCTGTCAAGCCCTGCTCTAAGCTCATCTGCCCACATTTTGTAAGTAAATGGAATATGGATAATTTCCTCCTGATGAAGGTCACTGATACTTCCTATGTAGCAGATAAAATGGTATTTGCCTTCTGCAGAATCAAGTCACAGACTCCTTCAAGCCTTGGTTGCAATTCTGTCTTGATAAGCTAGGTGTAGAATTTTTTCAGATGTACTCAAGACTTAGATGTTACAAAGTTTGTCTCCAGTCTTTTCCTTCTGACAAAAAAACATAAATTTTCCAAGTGACTGGAAATAGTGATTGTCTAGTAGAAGCAGAAGCAGAAGATGCTTGCAGGTTCCAGTGATGTCTTTGCCCTTTCAAAGCTGTTCTTAAGGTGAGAAATATAAGTGACGTTGGTGAAAGCAGCATAACATGTTTTGTGCCATTTTATCTTGTCAATATCTGTGTCCAGGAGCTCCTGGATTCTATCTAAAGCATCAGCATATCCTACATCTTTGTATTTTGCCCTTTCACTTGCTCTGACTTTGATACAATTCCGGCCTTCCTCAGATGTTTTTCTTAGCTGCTGTATTTTCCATAGTCATTTTGACAAATAAAATATTTATGCCAATTTACATCTCTTGCTATTAGCTCTTTTGGGGATTCTAGGCTTACAGCTCCCTATGACTCCCATTTTAGCTTATCTGAAAAGCAAGAAAATGTTAGCCTACTTGCATCTTTTTAGAATGACAAAAATATGGATTATCTGACTGTCATGACCTCCGCTCCGGTGACCTTTCCCCCATTGCTCATCCACACTCACCTGGTCCCGCACTGCGCAGCTGCAAGCCGTTCCTCATCTGTGGCTATAAAAGCAGTAAGGCTTGCAGTTGCCAGTGCGGGACCATTCAGTAGTGTCACCTCCATAACCTGGACAACTTCTGCCATCTCCTCAATCACCATAACCCGGACATTCATCATCACCACGGACTCTGGTCGTTGTTCGCAGGTTTTGTCTGTCTTGTCTTTGTTTCTTAGTTTTGTTATTAAATTTTTCCCTTCAGTACTGTGCATTGGAGTCCTCATTTCACCTCACCCCGATCCGTGACAGACTTTAGACAGAACAGACCGGGGAAAACTAAAACAAAAAGGGTCCCTTCAGCACTGGCGGAGTCCAGATGGTTGGCGGGACCATTCTGTCACGGATCGGGGTGAGGTGAAATGAGGACTCCAATGCACAGTACTGAAGGGAAAAATAATTTAATAACAAAACTAAGAAACAAAGACAAGACAGACAAAACCTGGGAACAACGACCAGAGTCCGTGGTGATGATGAATGTCCGGGTTATGGTGATTGAGGAGATGGCAGAAGTTGTCCACGTTATGGAGGTGACACTACTGAATGGTCCCGCACTGGCAACTGCAAGCCTTACTGCTTTTATAGCCACAGATGAGGAATGGCTTGCAGCTGCGCAGTGCGGGACCAGGTGAGTGTGGATGAGCACTGGGGGAAAGGTCACCGGAGCGGAGGTCATGACACTGACACAAGCTGAATAATTTGCTAGCTAAATAGGTGGTCACCACTTTGATCTAGCAGTGTAGAACAGGGAATTGTAGTATAGCAAATAAATATCCCAATTACACATGTGCACAGATGTCATTCATCTTAGTAGTTATCAAGGTACAGTAGCTCAGTTATCTAGGTGTGAAATTTACTGTAGCTAGTCGGGAAACATGTTTGTCTACCTTTTCTAGCAACATTTGCTTGTGGAATCTGAGGTTTTTTGTTTGTAGACTATTAGAAAAAGTGATTCTATTCAGTTGAATTCTGTGAAAACACCTGTTAATGAGATCTTAACTAAACCTGTTTCTTCATTGTCTTTTGTTTTGTAAAGCCCTGTGAGACAACATAGTTGTGATTTGGGGCTGTATAAATAAAATTGAATTGAAGACTTTTTTCTGTGCTGACAAAACACTGCGCCTTGTGGTGCAACACTCTTTTGGTAAACTTATTTCTCATTATTCCAAAGGTCATTTTGCATGTTTTGATTATATTGCAAATATGTTCAAAATTACCATCGGGGGTTAAGAAGAATGAGGAAACACTTAACAAAGTCATTAATTGAACAAAAAATATTTTTCCAAGTTGACAACCAAGCAAGATTATGTCCTAAGGGGTAAAATATTAACATTTTATATGTTGTCAGCTTGTACCCTCAGATGTCCGCATGTGTTACAATATCAGGTTTGGCCCCCTGAGTATCCCACCGGACCGTCGTAATTGTAACTCTCTCCCTACCTTCTTAAGCAGAATCAAAACTTACCTCTTCCAAATAGTATACTCTCTATAATCAAAATTTTCTTTTTCTTTGCTCTTTCCATTCATTTAATTTTATTTATTTATTTTTTCATCTGCTGCAGCCACCTGTTTTTATTCATTTTGTTTTTGTTTATTAAGCCCCTTGAGATTTTTGAAAGGAGCTGAGAAATAAAATTTATTATTATTATTATCATCCTGGTCTGCCACCACTGTTTTTCCCATGAGTCCTCCTGTCCTTATTCCACCTCAGCCTCATCACAGCCCTGGAGCCTCTGTGGTCTGAGGTGAATAGATCACTTTACCAAAGTCTCTAATGTGACTAAACATAATCTGTCTGAGGACATGTTCTAGAAATTTGATCTAACAGTAAACTCAGGCCAAATGTAGCTCTATTACAAACTCAACAGGAGTTGATTTCAGTAGATGTTTAAATGTCAGAATCTGGCGAGAAACATGATTACACATTTATCCTATCTGTGCATGTATTAACCCCTGAATGCCTGCATTTAAATATAGGAATATAAAAAATGTAGGTCTGTCAAAATTAATACATTAACGCAGATGAATCCATCATCATGATTAATCTGATACAAATTTTTAGCTCAGTTGTCATCCACCAGTGTCATTGTTATATATCATTAATTATTAGAAAATTAACTTTAAAGCAGTTTCCTCTAACATTCATGTCATAATGATGAAATGAAGTTGAGGTGAAAAACAGTACTGGAGTCTGAGGTGGAAGACGCTACTGGAGCCTGAGGCAGAAGTCTCTCCCGAAGCCCGAGGTGGAAGACGCTTCCAATGGAAGACATTACCAGAGCCTGAAGGGGAAGACACTATCAGTGGAAGGTGCTACTGGAGCCAGAGGAGGAAGACACTACCGGAACCTGAGGTTGTAGATGCTACTGGAACATGAGGTAGAATACACTACCAGAAACTGAAATGGAAGATTCTGCCACTTTCAGAGGTGGAAGACGCTACCCTGTTTAATAATGACCCCTATTCAATAAATACTGAAGAGGGAAACATGTAACATGCTGTTATTTTATTTATCTATTTGATTGTATTTCATTGGTTTTCTTTTACTCACACTCAAGTATTTATATATTTGGTGCATTTTGACATTGACTTCTGTTACAGCATCTGCAATGCTGAATCTGAGTCATGTGTAGATCACACTCTCACATGCCATGATTTGTGCTACAAACTGAAAATAAGAAGTCACATACCTGACTGATTTCCAAAGTATTTAGTCAATACTCAGTGGATAGAAATACAGAGTTAATACTATAGTGTGTGTGGAACACGTATTTGTAATTTCTTAAATGTACTTTACACACCACGTCTGTTCATAGGTATTCACCAGGTGTCCCAGGAAAAGCCACAGAGTGGCCACTCTGTCACCACTCTCCACAGAGGCTCCACTCTCCACTTACCTTCAGATCTGAGATGTAATGGGATGTAATCTGTATGCCTGCGTAAATGCTGGAGTTGAAAATATTGAACTTTTCAGGCAAATTTGCATGATGCCAGGCCACGAAAGCCAATCAGCCTTGAGATGCTGCCAATGTCGTGATGGAATGACGTATGATGCTCGGACCGACCCGGAAGGTAGCAGAAAGAAAATCTGAGCCTGAAATACGGTTGAAAGTGGATTTCATCCAAACAGAGTTCCTGGAGCAGGTGGGGGAATTCCCTGTGTTGTAGGCAGTTCTGCAGATTCGCATCTGACCACCGGAGGTATGGGACCTCCACTGCAGGTACAGAGCACCAATCCAAGTAGTGGGGTGGATATATCAGGATATTTGGCCAAGATTTTCACTTCCAGAAGAAAGCATGAAAATTTGTACATAGGGGTTTTGGGGTATGCTTATTGCGAATACATCCAGCTCCATGCTCCCAAAATAGGGGATCCTCCCTTAATGGAGAAATCCAAGATGGTTGTCATCGTCAAAGGTCAGATTTATATTCCTCTATAATATTGGATGTACTGGCGTCTCATACAGGGTGTACCCCGCCTTCACCCATTGTAGCTGGATTAGGCCCCCAGTGACCCCCACGACCCTAGTGAGGATAAAGCGGGTTCAGATAATGAATGAATGAATATTGGATGTATTTGGCATAGGACGATGATCTTGGTGACTAAATGTAGGTTTTGAAGGTCAAAGATTTCATTTATATACCATACATGCTTCTAAAATGAGACATTGAAGAAATAAAGCATGGCTGCCATCTTGATATTGCTATTTCCCCACTCCAAGCTCCTAAAAAGACCTGACCAAACAATTTCGAGGAAGAGAGGCTTTGGAAAACTCGAATCTAATTTTATAGTTGCTCTAAACATAAATTAAGTATTCTCATTGCAAAATGGAAATTCAAGATAGCAGTATTATTTAGATTCTGTGGTTCCAATTTCATATGCAATTTTTGTCTCAGTGCTTTCAAATTCATATGAAATATGAACGATATTGGTTTTCGTGGTCCTGAATTTCAATGAATATTGTGGGAGATCTATAAAATCAATTCAATGTTAGTAAAAATCCAAAAATTATGCCATTAATATATCTTTAATATCAAAGTGTCTTAAACCATGTTTAATCATGAATGACCTGCATACTCATTTTTGAAAAACAATTGAAATCAGTTTCAATGGAAGTGAGTTTTAATTTATCCTAAGCATTGCAAATTTAAAATTTGCATAACCAGTCAGCCTTCTCTCTATGGCGCATCACGTTATTCTCAGCGAGCGATAGAGGCCACACATAGATACATGTAATTATTTCACCACCCCTGTCTCAACTCTCAGTCTGTTATGAGTCTTTCTGTAGTTCAAACTACTTGCACTGTTTGTTTATATGAGAATAAACCAAACATTAAAACTGCAAGCAGTCTCAAAGGCCTTTTGCCATGCTTCGCAACCACCTCCCCTCGCGACCGCCGACAGCAAGACAACATTGCACCGTGGGTGGGATGCGATATTCTGCCAGAAATGCAGTGTTATATAAATATGTAGGGGGCACTACAGAGTGACTTATTTGAAATGTTGCATGTTGAATGGGTGTAGAACTGTGAGACTGACAACTGAGTCAAATTTCAGCCAAATCGGTGTTTGTATGTCCGAACTACAGTCATTTTAATTAAAGAAAATAAATTTCTAGGGGGCGCTATATATTATATATATATAACTATATTATATAATATAATTTTATATATATATATATATATATATATATATATATATATATATATATAATTTATATATATATATATATATATATATATATAATTTATATAATTATATAAATGGATGTAGACCTGGGAGATAGAGGTCTGTGTCATATTTCAGCCAATTCTGTGTTTCTATGTTCAGCTGAAGCAATTTATGTAGTGGGAATTTTTCCCAAAACGTTTCCAAAAATTTTGACAACTTTTGATGTCCCACAAGGAGGAGTTTGTTAAATTCTAAAGTCAGCAAATGTCCATGACTCAGTATATTTGAAATTTCAATCTAAGTTGGCGGACTTCCTGTTGGATTATGGGTGTAGGTTTTTGTTCGTCATCATATGATCAACATGTGTACCGATTTTCACAGCTATAAGTTTACTAGGGCACATATGCCAAAGTCAAGACATTAGGCAAGAATTATCTATGGCCCCCCGGATGAGATTTGATTGGTATTAGAACCGGCCCGCAGGCTGTAGCCGCTCGCTGGTGTTTTGCACGCACCAATACTACATTTCCCACAATGCAACGGTAACCCGCGAACTCACTATAGCGTGGCAAGTGGGCCTTGGGTTCATCATTCATCAGCAGTCAGAGCAGATATCAACTTTCAGCTACTTCCTCCCCCAAAAATTTCTAAACGCAAGGTGGATGCTGAGAACAGGGGGTTTCAAGCTAGGTGGGAGGCAGAGTACATGTTCACTGAGGTATATGGCAAACCTGTGTGTCTTCTGTGTGGAGAAAGTTTGGCTGGAATGAAAGAATACAATCTAAGAAGGCACCATGAAATGTCTAAAAAACACACAGAAAGACAAAAATATGGACATGGAAGAAAGGCTACAGAAGGTGGAAGAATTAAAACGAGGTCTTAAGTCCCAGCAGGCTCTGTTCACAAAAGCAAAATCACAAAGCGAAGCTGCCGTCAAGGCGAGTTTTATTGTGGCAGAAGAGGTCGCAAAATCCGCCCAGCCATTTACAGAGGGAGAGTTTATCAAAAACTGTATGCTTAACATACTTGCCACCGACTTCTGACGTAGATTTGCTGACTTTGAAGCGCAAAAATGCAGGTTTCAACTGCTCAGCAATCCTTTTGCAGTTGACGTGGAAAGCGCACCACCAAACCTACAAATGGAGTTGATTGAGCTTCAGTGCAATGACACACTGAAGGAAAAGAATGAGAGAGTGGGTGCTGCTGAGTTTGCACGTTTCATCCCCGACACAATGGCCGATCTGCGCATCCAAGCTGCTCAGATGCTCCCCGTGTTTGGCAGCACATACCTGTATGAACAATTGTTCTCTTTGATGAAGCTAAACAAAACATCACACAGGAGCTGCCTTACTGATCAGCACCTTCACTCAATCCTGAGGATTTCCGCAGCTCAGACCCTTACCCCGAACATTAATAAACTTGTACAAAAGATGAGACACCTCCAAGTATCAGGCTCATCCTCAGACAAGTGAGCATCACATTACATTTGTTTCTAAAAGACGTGATTTTTCTTTGAAAGAAGTATTGTTTTGTTGGTGTGCCATATATTTTTGCATTTTATTTTATATTATTTAATTTAATTTATTTATTTATTTATTTATATTTATTTTTCAGTCAATGGACTAATTGCAGATAAGAGAATACAGAAAAGAATACAACTTATTTGATTTATTCTATATTTTCTCATTTCACTATTTGAAGCAGTAATTGGTAGGATAATAGAGCAGCATAATATTGCATTTTCAGTTTATAATGCATGCAGTTTCATTTATGCATTTATTTTGTTTTTGAAGGAAAATTGCTTTTTTGCCATTTGCCTGTTGAAAATGTTTTCTCTTTAAGTTACTGACAGAGCGATAAGAAAATATTGCTTTATTCATTTCATGTATAGGACATGTGATTTTTCTTTGAAGGCAGTTTGTTCTTGTCTGTGTGCCTGCTGAAAAATGCTAGGTACAATCATTTAATAAATAGTCCGGCCCTCGGCTAATAGCCAATTTGTTTTTTGGCCCTCTGTGTATTTGACTTTGACATCCCTGCACTAGGGCATGATCTGGCCTAATGCAAAATCTTTTCACTTTTCTGGGGGGCGCTGTAGTTATATATACTCGCAACCAGTGGCGGGCTGTGCATTTCAACATTAGGCCTTCAGTGATGCCACATATATTAACTTCACCTCAATATAGACTAGTCAGGCAGCACTTTATTTCAGGAGCATTTAAAACCATCAAATATGCATTCACAATTAAGATTAGCAAACTAATTACAGATATTGTCAAAAATAAAAAGGTGATTTAAAGATACTAAACAAAATGCCACCAAAATGACGCTGTGTGATCTTAAACTAGTCTGTCTAATAAATTGCACAATGTTGCTGTTTCATATCAGACATCAACCAGACAATAACAAAACAAATTATTCTTTGAAAATAAAGTTAAGATATCATTTGCATTTTTGAGAATAAGATATACAACAAATAACTGAAAATGTTGCAATAACAAGAGGAAATTAAAAATAAAATTCATTTACTCTCCAACATAGTTCCCCACAGTATCTGCTTATTTGAAAATAAAGTCGAACCTACTTTCTTCTCTCTAGAACACTTTAGTGGCTGTTTTACAGTTTATCTGCATATTTCAGGTCCATCAAAAAGTTCATTTTCTATGGACTGGAGGCTAATGCTGAAAGCTGTTTCTGTCTGGTCGCATTTCTGGCATAAATTTGAATACACTTTAACGCTGAACATGACTGCTCGACAGAACAGCCAAAACGGCAACAGCCAAACAAACCAGTAAGTAAAGTTGTCCCAAACTCTAACTTAGATTTTTGCTCTGAAGAAAATTCTCCTTCATCCATTATAGGTTAAAATACAGTTGGCTCTAGAATTTCCATGTTCAGTTTGTTTAGACTGCTGCTTGGTCATAGCAAGTGCTAATCCAACCACTGAACATGTCACGTTTAGCGTAAGACCTTCTAGCTTGCCTCGTTTTACAGAATCACAATATGATTGGCTATTGTAACCTCACTGGTCCCATTCGCTTACTGCTATGTCTGCTCTGAAGGTCTCAAACAAATGTAATTTACCTGACAACACAAGCTAGCTGAAATATAATTGGTTAAAAACTTTACCATAAAAAACACCATTGGAAGCCACTCGATTAAGTGGAAATAATATGACATGAAGAATACAGAGAATATACAATCATTTAATTTACATATTTATGAAAATAAAATAACATACATTTACTTTTCTGAGCATGTTTAGGCCAGCAGAGAGAAGACCTGCTGGCCCTGACTGCCCACCACTGCTCACAATAGGGCATTAACAGAAATGTTGACTAGTCGACACATCAACTCCCATAGCACAAGTTGACTTAAATTTGGAGGACTCGCCAAGTCACATAAACACAGTCAGACCTAAACAAGGTGTGGCTGCTGCAGGTAACAGTAACAAAACAAAAGAGTAACAGACACATTGCTTGTGTCTGTCACTCTCTTTTATTTCACCTTACTTCACCTTAGATGAAAAAAAAAAGCATAGCCATCTGAACAGGCATTCACTAGCTCATCTGGGTGATATAAGCAGTGCAGACAGCACGCTCCTTTTTTCCAAACATGATGTGTACAGTGTGGTGTGTGGCTTGTGGACCTATGTTCACCTACTCATGTTGTGTAGTTAAATTTAACAGCTAACCTTTGTTAACGTTAGCCTTTGTTCAGTTGGGGTCAAAATGTTGATGCTTGTGTCCTGTCAGTGGACATTGTTATGTTGCAGTGAACTTTAATACATGTTGCTCATTGCTGTGTGTCCGTGTGTTTTTTTTTTGGTTTTGTTTTGGGTTTTTTTGCTGCATGTCTGTGTTGTTCCTCAGCTGACAATGTGATGATCATCATGACACTCCGACTTTATTGAAGTCGCTAATGGCCTAACTGCAAAATTTGGTGAGTTTTTGTGAATGTTTAGGGGGTCAAATTAGTCCTCAAAGAGCAGACGACAGAAAAAGAAATATAAATAATGAATTAAAACTGCAAGCAGTCTCAAAGGCCTTCGCCGTCCCTCACGGTCCCTTGCAGTTGCCTCCCCTCATGACCGCCTTCCATTGCGACTGCCTCCCAACGCAACCGCCTCCCATCACGAATGCCAATGGTAAGACAACATTGTACCATGGGCATTTGATGTCCCACTTGTCTAGATCATGTTCACTGATTTTGAGCTCATTGTGCTCAACGGCCAAGGAGGAGTTTGTTAAAATACGAAATCCATGACTCAACATGTTTGAAATCTCAATCCAAGATGGAGGACTTCCTGTTGGTTTATGGGCGTGGCCATCATAAGATTTTTTTGTTCGTCCTCATATGATGAACATGTGTATGGTTTTTCATAGCTTAAACTTATCTTGGGCGTGATCTGGCCTAAATGTTTTTTTTAATTTTCTAGGGGGCACTGAAGACAAATTTCTTTACCGACTTTTCGAAACGATATATTCTTGCAATTTTTCACACTTCTGAAGTATGTGCAAAATTTGGTGAGTTTTCGTGCGTATTCAGTGGGTAAAATTTGAGTTCAAAGGGCTGACTCCCCTTGCCATCACAGCAGACTCAATAGGCCTTGCGCCGTACTTGGTCCACAGCGAAGGTCTAATAAAGAAAGAAAAATAAAGAAACGAGCTTGAACAATATAGCATTTTTCTGACCCCCCCTGAGCTCGACCTCATATGAAATCCTTTGACCTTTCCCACATCATGTGGGGTCAAAGGTCACATGTGAAACACACACATGTCAGTAACCCTGAGTGGCCATGGCCCATAGACTCCCATTCATTCTGAGCAGGAAAAAAAATGCACTGCGAGTGTGACGTGCACATACTCGGACACCCACGTCTCCTAAGAAAAGTATGCAATCATCTGCAAAGAGTGCTCCGTGGTGTGTAATCCCTCCCACTTGAATACCTTTGATCAAAGGGTGTGAGCGTATCGCAATCGCTAAAGGTTTCATTGCGAGCAAGTAGAGGAATGGGCTGATCGACAAGCCCTGTGGAACTCCCCGAGTCAGCCAAAATGGAGATGAAATCAGTTCATTTGTCATTACCCTCGCTGATGAGTTTGTTGTAATAATAGCTATCCATTTAAGGAAATAGCTACCAAATCCAAATAATTTTAACATCTAATGATAGTGGTTGGTGGGGAGTCCTTGCCCCAAGTGGAGGAGTTTAAGTATCTTGGGGTCTTGTTCACGAGTGAGGGAAGGATGGAACGGGAGATCGACAGGCGGATCGATACGGCGTCTGCAGTGATGCGGACGTTGTATCGGTCCGTCGTGGTGAAGAAGGAGCTGAGCCGAGAGGCGAAGCTCTTGATTTACCGGTCGATCTACGTTCCTACCTATGGTCATGAGCTTTGGGTCATGACCGAAAGGACAAGATCCCGGATACAAGCGGCCGAAATGAGTTTCCTCCGTAGAGTGGCCGGGCGCACCCTCAGGGATAGGGTGAGGAGCTCAGTCACCAGGGAGGAGCTCGGAGTAAAGCCGCTCCTCCTCCACATTGAGAGGGGTCAGCTGAGGTGGCTCGGGCATCTGTTTCGGATGCCTCCTGGACGCCTCCCTAGGGAGGTGTTCCGGGCATGTCCCATTGGAAGGCGGCCGCGGGGAAGACCCAGGACACGCTGGAGAGACTATGTCTCTCGGCTGGCCTGGGAACGCCTCGGGTCCCCCCTGAAGAGCTGGAGGAGGTGTCTGGGGAGAGGGAAGTCTGGGCCTCCCTGCTTAGGCTGCTACCCCCGCGACCCGGCCCCGGATGAAGCGGTTGTTAATGATGATGATGATGATAGTGGTGCTTTGTTAGCTTGGCCTTTGCATTAATGGACTAAATTAAGTAGTCTTCTAATATTGTTAAACCCCTGGCATTCCCTAATGAAACCATTTTGGTCTGTGTGAATTATATCTGGCAAAACCTTCTCTAACCTCATTCCTAGTGCTTTTGCTATGATTTTGGCATATGTATTTAATAATGAGATCGGCCTATATGAACCACATATCGTTGGGGATTTTCCGGGTTTTGGAATGAGTGTGATTAAAGCGTCTCTTAAAGAAGGTGGAAGGTACTATCAGAAAAATATTCCTGGACGGGGTCGAACCTCGAAGGGGAATATTTTTCGATAGTAACTCGTGGGGAATACATTATCCCGCTTATTCTCCGGATTATTACATCTTATTAGTGCTACTACTCTAACAGATTGGATAAAATAGCCCTTACAACGTAGTGAATATTTACTTTCAAAGTGGCCAAACTACCTGCGGAGTGATATGGTACCATGAATCTGAAGTGACAAAGCCCGTTGCCATGGGCAGCGGGCATTAACGGTGCAGCGGGCGGTTATCAAAAAAAATCCACCTGCTGACGGTTGGCAACGCCAATTCAAAGTGAACAGGAGCTGTCGCAATGTTCTAGAGGGCCGTGGAATAAAAAATTAAAATTATGTCAGAATATCTGGGTTCCTGCGTTTCTTTTTTTCCAGTTCAAGCACAGTGTTTAACTGTGTTTTAGTGAGGTTTAACAGTGTTTTAGTAAAGTTTACCTGTGTTTTATAGAGATTTAACTGCTTTAGTGAGGTTTTAACTGTTTTAGTGATGTTTTAACTGTGATTTAGTGAGGGCTTAACTAATTTTATGAGGTTTAATTGTGTTTTGGTGATATTTAACCACATGTAGTAATTTTAAATGTTTTTAGTGAAGTTTTAATGTATTTTACTGAGGTTTAACTGTATTTTAGTGAGGTTTTAACTGATTTAGTGAGCATTAATTGTTTTTCAATGCAGTTTAACTGAAATGTAAATTCTTGTAAATAATAGTGACAATAGCTGTTTTAATTTATTCTAGTGGCTTTTTTTGTCCTGTTTTAATGATTTGCACATTTTTTATAATGTTTATCTACATTTTTCCAGTTTATTCAGTTCATTGATGAATTACTAGGAATGAGCAAAAATCAGAAGCTGGAACATGGACACAGAATAATCGAGACAAATGTCTCGATCATTTTGTGCACATGTAAAATAGTCTATTTCTAAAAAAAAGTCTATTTCTATAATGTGATTAAAAATCATTATGAAAATTTACAGTTGTTTTGCATAGAAAATATGATAATAAATCAAGTCTGTTATTTTATTTCTCATTATAACACACTGTTTTAAACATTTATTACATATAATAATGATAACTAATTTGTATATATTGACAGTTAGGTTCAATAGAATTGTCAAAGAAGACATTTTCTGATCCTCCCATTGCACAAACGACATAAAGAAATCTAGCCGGCCTGTTTTAAAAGGTTATATCATGCACACTGGATCCTTTACTATTTCCCCAATATGTGTAAAACTTTAACTTAAGTCTAACCCTTAAAATCACCTTAACTTTGTGACAGAATCATTTGCAGTGTGATGATCTGCATTTGCAGTTCAGTCCTCAAAAGATTTATTCCCTCCATAATACACAGAATCTGCACACACACACAAATACGTAAATAGACAGCAGGAGGGATTTACTGCACTGGCTGTAAGAACACACACGCAAACATTGGTTTCCATGAGGACCGAGTTTGTAATCATCCAGGCGCGCAGATAGTGGGTGTGTCAGGTGTGTCATGACACACCGAGTTTTGAATGCCCTTAGATCCATCCCACCCACTTTTATTTAAGAAAACTTTGCTGTGCGGCGGCATCGTCGTTGACTTTGGTTGCCATGGTTATAAACAAATAGTCTGACAGGCATCACTTGGACAGCCGGGGTGCACGTTCAGGAGGACCCCAACACGGCATGGAATAATGAGGCAAGCTAAAAAGCAGAAAACGATCATGTGTTTTTTTTTCAAACAGAAACAGCTGTAAGTAAACTGCTACTTTACCTTATCACATCACTTTGCAATTTCTGTTCAAACCAATGTCACCGTGAGAGCAAAGCTGGCCAGAGCCAAACTTTCACCTTCTTCTGCCTCCACGTAGTCTGTACATGTAAATAGTCTACCTCAGCGTTCCCCAATAGTTGGCCCGCGAGAGGACACAGACTGGCCCACACCAACTTGTGAGAAAAAGATTCATTTTTTGAATTATTGTGGCGGTGAGACATTAGCGCAGTTTAACTACAAATGTAAATTCTATCCACATCTAAATATTATTTCAATGAAATAAAGGCCCCAATATTGAAGGCTTTAGTGGACATATACAGCTATCAATTTACTGTTCAAGTTATTTCCTCTTGGCATACTGCTGTTTTGTTACTGGCTTCTTTCCATTCCTCTCACAATCTTGACAGAGTGGGAGTACAGTTTTAAATTTCTTTTTTAGCTCTGGAAGAGGATTTGCATTTGGTTCCCCACACCAGGCACACAAGTCTTTGTGACCAAGAGATGCTCCATAAAGATATGAAACGATCTTCCCAATTAATAAAGAAACAGTGGTGTTTTTGAAACAAACGAAGTGTGAAGTGAGTGGGAAATTAACAGACGATGTAGAGAGGCGAACAGCCAATCAAAACTCGCTCAGCAATCACATGCATTGAGGGTTGTTTTGATGGACATGGACACGATGTATATGGCTCGTCGTTTGTCGCTAGTCATAAATCACGGTGGTCAGACAGGTGACAGATGTTGGTAAACATGAATACGGACTAAATACGGAGAAATAAATTCTCTCATCATCAGTCATTGGGAATTTCGAAGATAAGAGTCGGCAGTCGGCCGGTTCATTATATTTAATTTATTTTGACAAACTGATAAAATGTCTACATAGTCGGCATTTTCGTCATAAAAAAATTGGGTCGGTCGGGTGACCGGAACCACACGTGCTATTTTGTTTGGCCTATAAAGGGGAGTGTTTCCCAGTAGTGTGGGGGGTGTAGTTGGAGATATATTCTGTAGATTTAGACAGATTTGAAGTTAAAGTAAGAGTGTGGCTGAAATCTGTTTTTTTTTTTAATGCTGAATGACAGAAGAGACCAACTTTATTTTATTGTATTTTCAGATCTCTTGTAACAATTTTTTCTTTTTCCTGGTTTGTTGGTATTTTTGCACTGTAGAAACTGTGCACTCATCACTGCTGGTTTTGGACTTGGGTGAAAATAAATGAAAAACCATTGAAGTCAAACGAACCCTTGACAAAAAAAATGTTCCTCTCGCCCCAACTGGGCGGTGTCTCCTTCAGACTCGGGTCCTCTACCAGAGGCCTGGGAGCCTGAGGGTTCTGCGCAGGATCTTAGCTGTTCCTAGCAATGTGCTCTTTTGTGCAGAGATCTCTGATGTTGTTCCTGGTATCTGCTGGAGCCATTCTCCCAGCTTGGGGGTCACTGCCCCTAGTGCCCCCATCACTACTGGTACCACTGTTGCCTTCACACTCCACATTTTCTCTAACTCCTCTTTCAGCCCTTGGTATTTCTTAAGCTTGTCATGTTCTTTCTTTCTGATGTTGCTATCACTGGGGACTGCTACATCTATCACCACCACCGTCTTCTCATGTTTATCCACCACCACTATGTCAGGCTGATTGGCCATCACCATCTTGTCAGTCTGGATCTGGAAGTCCCACAGGATCTTGGCCTGTTTGTTCTCTGTCACCTTTGGGGGGTTCTCCCATCTTGACCCTGAGACCTCCAGTCCATACTCTTTACAGATGTTCCTGTACAGTATGCCCGCTACCTGGTTATGCCTCTCCATATATGCCTTACCTGCCAGCATCTTACACCCTGCTGTGATGTGCTGGACTGTTTCAGGGGCTTCTCTACACAGCCTACACCTGGGGTCCTGTCTGATGTGGTAGACCCCGGCCTCTATTGCTCTGGTGTTCCGGGCTTGTTCTTGTCACTTCTTGTCACTTCTTGACACTACTCATGGCTGCCCATGAGTAGTGCCTCTGTGCTGTCCTTTAGTCCAGCCTTTTCCAGCCACTGGTATGTCTTTTCCATATCAGCCACTTCCTCAATTTGCCGATGGTACATGCCATGCAAGGGTTTGTCCTTCCATGATAGCCCCTCTGGTTCCTCGACTTTACTGGGCTTTTGTTGCCTGAGGCATTCACTTAGCAGTGGGTCATTGGGGACCATTTTCTTGATGTATTCCTGGAGGTTCGCCGTTTTCTCCTGGACAGTAGTTCTGACACTTACTAGTCCCTGGCCCCCTTCCTTTTGCTTAGTGTACAGCCTCAGGACACTGGACTTGGGGTGGAACCCTCCATGCATGGTAAGGAGTTTCCTTGTCTTGATATCAGTGGCTTGTATCTATCTATCTATCTATCTATCTATCTATCTATCTATCTATCTATCTATCTATCTATCTATCTATATATATATATATATATATATATATATATATATATATATATATATATATTAGTATTTATTATTTAAGTATGAACAACTGGCTGCTGTTGCAGTTGTATTACTGTTGATTTGTTCCAGCAGACTAGCAAAGTATATTTTTTTTATTTTATTTTGAGTTAACTAGCTGTTGTTATAAATCTGTCAACTTTCAGAGCAGACTGTAATAACCAAATATGTATTTTGAACAAATGGTTGGTTCTCAACTTTTGTTTCCAGGGTGGAATTTGTCTTTGTGTGACCCTGACAAATAGTATTCCTGAATCCCAGGAAAAACTAATAATGTTATAATTCACTATAAGCGCAGATTCAACATTGTTATCTGTATTGTCACTGAAGTGGGGCTGTTGTGGCACGGCGGCAACCCCCCCCAAACAGAATGGTGGGGCCAGGGGGTGTTAGCTGGCATCTTCGTCCCCCCAGTTTCACAAACCTATCTGCGCCCCTGTAATCATCACTTGTAGCTAAAATAAGTGATGGGTAGTGAGAATTAACTTTTTTTTTCAAAATAAACAAATAATGTAAAAAAAAAAACAATTTAATTCAATACAATTTTAAGAGAATAATCAAATAATATTTAAATCAAACAAATGAATACATAAATCCGTAAACATATCTTCAATCCTTTGATAAATACAGGTTTCATTTTGCATCTGCATAATTTGCATAAATTTACATACTTCCCCACTTCAGGTCTTTTCAAAAAAGTAAATAAAAAAAATTAAAAGAAAAAAATCTACATAAAAAAATTTACTTACAAAATGTATAAAAATAAATCAATTAATAATAATAATAATAATAATAACCCCCCACCCCCGCACGCACCTTGCAGGGATGAATAGCTTTACTAATAGACTAATAATAATAATAATAATAATAATAATAACCACATCTTCAAACCGGGTGGCATGGTGGTGCAGTGGTTAGCACTCGTGCCTCACAGCAAGAAGGACCCTCATTCAAATCCCACACCAGACCTTGCTGTGTGGAGTTTGCATGTTCTCCCCGTGTCCGCGTGGGTTTTCGCTGGGTACTCCCACCATCCAAAGACAGGCACTGATAGGTTCAATGGTCAATCTAAATTGTCCATAGGTGTGAATATGAGAGTGATTGTTTGTCTACATATGTTCAGCCCTGCGATGAACTGACGACTCATACAGAGTCAGAACCTAGTGAGGATAAAGCGGGTTCAGATGACGAGATGAGACACCTTCAAAACTTTCAAAAATACTTAATTAAACAATTATCTTGATTGTAAACTGCACAATGCAACAGTTTTGCACATCACAGCAGGGTGTAAGATGCTGGCAGGTAAGGCATATATGGAGAGGCATAACCAGGTAGCGGGCATACTGTACAGGAACATCTGTAAAGAGTATGGACTGGAGGTCCCAGGGTCAAGATGGGAGAACCCCCCAAAGGTGACAGAGAACACACAGGCCAAGATCCTGTGGGACTTCCAGATCCAGACTGACAAGATGGTGATGGCCAATCAGCCTGACATAGTGGTGGTGGATAAACATGAGAAAACAGTGGTGGTGATAGATGTAGCAGTCCCCAGTGATAGCAACATCAGAAAGAAAGAACATGAGAAGCTTGAGAAATACCAAGGGTTGAAAGAGGAGTTAGAGAAAATGAGTGTGAAGGCAACAGTGGTACCAGTTGTGATCGGAGCACGAGGGGCAGTGACCCCCAAGCTGGGAGAATGGCTCCAGCAGATACCAGGAACAACATCAGAGATCTCTGTACAAAAGAGCGCATTGCTACACTGAAAAAAAAGGGAACACCGGGTCTTTGAATTTACAGAAATTATGCTAGTATATGCAACGCAATTTATTCATGTTTCCTCTCTGAACATTATTCAAACAAGTACTCCCCATGTGTTTGTAGAGATTGTTAAACATTCTCGTTTCTCTTGTGTTGATTGAAAGTGATCCAATTGAACGAATCAATACAACGTAATCAAGTATCGTCATAACCGGAATTCATTCAAAAACCGCGCCCAAAACAAACTGACCTAATTTCGGCAGCAGCAGCGGATATTGTGTTTTTCAAGCGGGAACATTCGGCGGTCTCCAGTGGCTCAATCCCAGGACTCCAATAGAGAAAAGGTAAGTTTATTCATGTTGACTATGAAATGCTGGACATTTTTTTCGGCACTGCAATGGTTTGAACGGCGCGTTTAGTGTTGATGTATTATACAGACATTTTAGCTTGTCAATTTGCTTGCTAACAGCAGCAAAACCGTGTGCTAGCTTGTCTAGATTCAACCAGAGAATATGTGATGGGTTCTGTCAGAGCACACGACGCTGTCGCTGATAACGGTGTAAAATTATACTACTTACAAATAAACATTATTACCTCCACCAGCGGAGGTGATGGAATCCAACCGTGTGTGTGTGTGTGTGCGCGCACGCGCGCGCAATATAACTCAAACAGTTATGGGCGGATTTTGATTACATTTCCCCAGAATGTCCAGGAAAGTAAGAGTAACATGTGATTTTGGTATCGATAGAAAATAAATTCTGGCGGAGGTGTGTGCTCTCTTGAGTGCTTTTCTAGTTATGTGAGGTTTACTCAGAGGTTAGCATGTCTGCAGACATTCACTGTGCGAGTATGGCATTTGTATACAAAACTAAGTGGGTAAGATGTAAGACAGCTTGTGAGTTAGAGTATTTGACTGTACTAAGCAGTATTAATTATACTGGTCTGTTTATTTTTGTGTTTCAATTAAATGCATCCACGTTAAACTCAATTATGTTTTTCTAATGTTTTCCTCGATAGGTCCTCCATTCTATGTGCTTATTCACAGAGATCTGTAGTGGTAAGTGCTGTTCTCTTGCCTTCTGTTGTTGCTTTTTGAGCTTATTGTGACTTTTTTATTTGAATTACTAATACATACTTGTTATCACATGTTAAAGACGGCAAATGTGTCTAACTGTCATCTTAATGATTTTTATGGCATTATGGTTTTTTTCCTGACAAGTTTAACCTAATTTCTTTGTATATATTTTCACAGATAAACGCTGAATTCAAAAGAATCACCACCGTCCCACTACAGTCCAAGTTTTTGTCTCAGCTGGACATCTATTCTGAGAACCTTTCAAGGCTGTTTCAAAAAAGAGGAGGTCAAGTAGGACAAAGACTCAAAGCAGGAATTCTAAAAATGGCTGAAGTAAGTGGTCATAACTAATTTTGACAATGCTATGGAGCTTTTGGTCAGGTCAATTTTTTTTTGTTTAAGAATAACTTATTGAATTTGTCATAAGTAAGTAATCTTGTTCTGCTAATCTGAGCCTTACATTTGAGAATTTTTGATTGATTTACATTTCACCTATAATTGTGTAGTATTATAATTACTGGAAGGGCAGAATTCAAATGACAATACAAAAAACTCTTTTCAGAGTGACGGTGTAGATGCCAGCCGCGAGTGCATTATTAAAGGAGTCTGCATCTACATGGGTGAAGATCCAGAAAACCTGGTCCAGGAATATGTGGTATGTATACATGTGTATGTGAGTCATGGATATCAATTGTTGGTTTTCTTTGCCTTACTTGCTTTGTCCACCCCTGTATTTTGGTACAGGGCATGGATGAAGAGTCAATGAATGACGCCATTGAAGACACCACAGTAGGGATATATATCCAGAAAGAAGCTTCAAGTGCAGAGCCAGAGGACATTGGAATTGTCCTTGAAGGTGTCAAGGTGTTGCAGGATCTGGACAATGTGGCATTGGCTGTGGCCATGCTCTTTGGCCTTATGTATGCGCTCAACCTGAGCTATCCTCCAAACCTCCGCTACACCTTTGAGGTAATCCAAAAAATTATAATGGAACTCAATGGAGATAAACTGTCTAACAAGGCACTTGTCCTGAAAAACAGACTGTTTCACTGAAAGGTGAGAGCACCAGAAGTAACAGAAATATTTTGTTTGTACTCTGTTGGGGGGGGTAATTAAAAAAAATAAATAAATAAATAATATATATATATATATATATATATATATATATATATATATATATATATATATATATATTCATGCATGTTCTTGATATACTCTTGATGTGCAGTCTATGTTTCTACAGACTAAGATTTGGTAAATCCTGTGATTCACTGACAGAATCGTATTCATATCTGTTACCTTAAAACATTTCTTGTTTTACAATCTACTGCTGAAACAGTTGAAAGGTTATGTGTGTGTGTGTGTATATATATATATATATATATATATATATATATATACACACACACACACACACACACATATCTTCATGTTCCTGATATACTGTACTGTTTGTTCTAGGATTTGGTGAATCCTACTTTTTGTAAAACTTGCTTTCTGTGATGATTCACTGATAGAATCATATGCTGTATGTTACCCTTAAAACATTTCTTGTTTTACAATCCACTGTTGAAATATGAACACTTGCTATATAAGTTCCAATACCTGTATTTGATGCTGGATAAAACTGTCTAATGTGTCAGTTATTGGCAAGAGAATGTTAAAATACAGTATTTTTTTGTGACGCCTGTGTCTTTGTGTGAATGCCAGACAGTTTTAACATTTAACATCAGCACACGTTGACTTGAAATCACTGATTTAGAAATGCAGTTTGACAGTGAGCTTCAGCAAGTCTTCATAGGATATAATTAAAACACTATAAAGGTACCCAATAAATTTTTAAATAATTGCATTTAAAATCAAGTTTGGATTACAGTTACGAATTGGGTATCTTGAACATGATGGAATCATTTTCACATAACACAATAAATTGGGTTTACATTTTGAACTTTTAATACATTAAATCAACATGATTCTGTTAAAAAAATTAACGTGATTGAAATGAGTTGGTTTGACAAGAAATTATTAATTTAGAAGAAAAAGCAAAGTTGTGTTGGTCTTACTTATTCTAATTGTGTGGGACCGATGTACACATTAAAATCAAGTAAATTCAAAGAACTTTTTTTTCAGTGTAGGAACAGCTAAGGTCCTGCGCAGAACCCTCAGGCTCCCAGGCCTCTGGTAGAGGACCCGAGTCTGAAGGAGACACTGCCCACATGGGGCGAGAGGAACATTTGATTTATATATATATATATATATATATATATATATATATATATATATATATATATATATATATATATATATATATATATGATGCGTGGGCTGACCCAAAGTGAGCGGGTGTCCACAGTCGCCCACAGTCTTTCGCAGTTACGGGTCATTAAAAAATATTTTCAATGATATTGGGGTTGTGGTCGATCGGGTCATTTGTCGTTTGAGATAAACATTAAAATAACCTGGTAAATACACTTTATTAACTGAATGCCCATGGATGTTGTACGTGGTCAGTATCCTACAGTATTAAGGGAGCAAGAGAGAAAGTCAAGTTAGGAGAGTGGAAGCTCTGGTAGGTAACATGCAAACAAAAAAGGTTTAGGAGACGTACACTGAAATTTTTTTAAAATGATGAGTGGCTCCCAGTGTTTTCTTTTCCGTGGAAACCGGGTTCAAATGGCTCTTTGGATGTTACAGGTTGCCGACCCTAATGACATTGGATTTTAACATGGAAATAAATGCAGCTATGTGAGTAAGGTCATTTGAGGTTCATCAAGACAATTGATTACATTGTTAAAAATGTGGGTCAACAAGCGTGTCGGATCCGTGTTTTTCAAATATAGTTACGTGGTCTGAGCCGCAGGCAGTTTAATTAAAAAAGTCGTTGGTTGTGGGTCATTTATACATCGACCCACATATCACTGATATATATATATATGGTGAAACCATAGTATAGATATTGGGTGTAGAGCATTGGGAATAGCATATTCAGTGAAAGGGGAGGGTCCTCCCCCAGAACATTTTTGATTTTTAGATGTAATTTCCTCCATTCTAGTGCATTTTAGGGTGGAAAAGGGAGGGGGGAGGAAAAGCATGCGCAAACACACGTGCATGTGTGTGCACGCTAGTTTTTTTTTTCTTTGACATTGTCATATTTTACTTTTAGAGTTAGGTAACATTTTCAATTAAAGTAGCATGTAAATATGTAAATATCCACTCAACTGCTTTAATTGTTATTGCCACGTTATTATTTACAATGTGATAATATCCATGAAAAATACTAGAAATGACAAGGTCTAAATATCCTCTCAACTATTATTTATAGTTATTGACATGTTACTGTCACCAATGTGGTGATATCACTGATAAATATGCAAAATGGCAAGATCTAAATCCTCTCAACTGGGCTATTCCTTTTTAAAATGGTTTTATTAAATGCACTTTCCTACTTGAAGATACTGAAGTTGAGTTGTAGAGGCTGCACATTTTTAAAATCTGACATTCTGTAGTATAATTATATTTAAAGACTGATAAAAAATAAATAAATATAAATATTTTTTTCTTTTAAAACTGTTCCTTTTCTTATGTTGTTTTTGAACATATCTTTTATAAAGATGTCCTTGGCTATTTCACATTATACGATTTTGAAATAATGTAAAATAGGGTGGAATTCGAATTGTTTGTTGCAGAGTCAAACTATTCCTCAACTATGGATGTTAAATGGTCTGCACTTTTTTTTCCACCTTCATGGTGCTCAAATCGCTTCACATTAGCCTCACATTCACACACACACACTCACACACCAGTGGGTTTCTAAGGTTCTGTTAGTCCGACTGGGAGCCTGAGTCAGGGTTCAGTGTCTTGCCGAAGGACACTTTAATGAGTCCAATCTCTCGGTCAGTCGCCCCAGGTTCTTCACAACCTTACACCATTATGTATTATAAACTAGCTGGCTACAGGATAAATATTTCTGTAATGTGGTGCGATATACTGGATTTAAGTGCCATTGCATTTTTGGCAATTTGCAGAGAGAAAGAAATAAGGTCAATAATGCCTATAATAATGATTATCTATTAATGCACCAGGTTCATAAAGACCATTGATTAAATTTTTAAAATGCGGGCTGAGAAGCGGGTCAGGTCCGTTCTTTTCAAATACATTTATTATGGTCTGCGGGTTAGTTAAAAAAGCGGTCATTTGCGGGTCATTTTTATATCGACCCACGCATCACTGATAGGTAGGTGGGTGGATGGATGGATGGATGGATGGATGGATGGGTGGATGGGTGGGTGGATGGATAGATAGATAGATAGATAGATAGATAGATAGATAGATAGATAGATAGATAGATAGATAGATAGATAGATAGATAGATAGATAGATAGATAGATAGATAGATAGATAGATTTGGGTGAATGTGTGTATATGCACATGTGTATGTATGTGTGTATATAATATACATTTTATGGCACCTAAAGTGGATTGCACTTTCAATTCCGTTGTACTTGTACAACGACAATAAATACATTCTATTCAATTCAATTCAGTTCTATTCACTAACACACAACCAGCTCTATTACTTTTCATATAGCATACCGTGCTGTGTAAGAATTGCTTTTAAGTGTTCATTTGTGAGCATGTGACTTGGTAGTCTTTGGGTCTCCTCCGCGGTCCCCAGGAGGTCTCTGCGCTCTGCCTCTTTAACAAATCATGCCCGTGCTCCCTCCTCACCTGACCTCATCATTTGTCCCGCTGCCTCGTGATGACGATTAAATGTCCCATCAGACGAGAATCACACACGTGTGCGTGTGTTCCATTAATGACTCTATTAGAAAAAAGCGTCTCATGTGCTCAATAACATCCTCTCAACAAAGACTTATTTTCCCCGTCCCCACGAGAGTCCGCGCACCAACAGTTTACACACAGATGTGTTTCTTACCTTGTATTGTATATTTCCCCAGAAGCAGCAGGCAGAGCCACAACACAGCAACCGCAAACTTCATTCTTCCTCAAAGCGAACGGAGCGGATCAGTCAGAGCAGTCCTGCGGGGCGCATGCTCACACACTGCTAAGCAAAAGAGCCGCGGACTGGCTCTGCAGCGTGTCCACTGTGGACAATGAAGGACAGTGGGCTGTTGTGCTTTAGTAGAAGACGGTCCGCCTTTACACTGAGTAGCAGCAGCAGCAGCAGCTTCCTCTGCCTCCTTCCTCTTGTATCGCTTTCCCCTGCAGCCTTCTGTGTGTATGTGTGTGTGTGTGTGTGTGTGTGTGTGTGTGTGTATTCATATCTTCATGGGGACATTGATCATTGGTATTTTTACCGAGTCACCCCACGAGGACAAAAATTCAGGTCCCCATGAGGGTTAAATATAAATAAAGGTCCCCACTAGTAAAACAGGGTCCCTATAAATGAGTCCCTATAAATACATTAATTTGTTGTTTCTTTCACAAGTGCCAGTTTCCTTTGCAAAGAGACACATGCATTTTTTAAAAGGTTTAAATATGTGTTTACTTTTTTTTTATAAAAGGATTTATTTTTTACGTTTTTTCCCTATTTTTTACATTTTTAAATTATTATTATTATTATTAATATTTATTTAGTAATTTTATTTATTTTATTTTTTTCGATGTATTAATTCCTTATTCATTTATGTATTTGTTTTATTTTATTTTCCAAATTTTATCATCCATTTTTTTTTAAAGATGTGGTTACACTCACTCCAAATTTGGTCTTCATGAGATATGGAAATGGTGTGTATGTTTGTGTGTATTTGTGTATTCATATCTTCATTGGGACATTGAACATTGCTATTTTTACCGAGTCACTCCACGAGGACCAAATTTCAGGTCCCCATGAGGGTTAAATATAAATAAAGGTCCCCACTAGTAAAACAAGGTCCCTATAAATGAGTCCCTATAAATACATTAATTTGTTGTTGTTTTTTTCACAAGTGCCAGTTTCCTGTGCAAAGAGACACATGTATTTTTTAAAAGGTTTAAAGATGTGTTTACTTTTTTTAAAAAAAGGATTTATTTTTACGTTTTTTTTTCCTATTTTTTTATTATTATTGTTATTATTTATTTAGGTTTTTTTTCTTTGTATTAATTCCTTATTTATTTATGTATTTATTTTATTTCATTTTCCAAATTTTATCTTTTTTTTTTTTTTTTAAGATGTGGTTACATTCACTCCAAATTTGGTCTTCATGAGACATGATAATGGTATGTTTGTTTGTGTGTTGGTGTCACGATGCAGACAGATACAGTTTGACCCATCAGAGGATGAAAGTTTTACATGAAGGGCGTGTTAGACGATGTTCAGACTAAAATGTTCCCAAATGTGCCTTTTTGCTTCCATTTGACTTGTATCTGACCTGTTAATTACAGTCTGAATGGCAAAAATCAGATTTTTAAAAAATCCAACCCAGGCTACTTTCACATGTGGTTAAAAAGTTGGCATCTGACTGTCTTGAAAGACAATAGAAATCTGCACCTAAGAAGTAAATTCACGTCGAGCTGCACCGCCGCCTATGGCTGTAAAGCCTGATACGGGAGCCACAGACCCGCTGGCATTTTGCGCAGGTAAAATCGTTTGTGCGGGTTGGTTGAATGGGGGCAGACTGGAGCCTCTGTCGCCTGCGAGTCCTCTTCACCTCCCACTGGCTATCCCTCTTCAACTCGGCTTGTTTGACGCCGGCCTTGACGGTTGATCGCCAGAGTGTACGGTCCGCTGTTGTTGACTCAAGTTTTCCAGGGCTGATGTTGCAGGTCTTCAAGTCACACTTGCAGACATCCTTGTCGCGCAGAGTTGGTCGTCCTGTTGGCCGAATCCCTGTGGCAAGCTCACCATACATGACGTCCTTAGGGATGCGTTCGTCATCCATTCTGCATACAAGGCCAAGCCAGCACAGTCGCCTCTGGGTCAGCATGGCATACATGCTTGGTTGACCTGCCTGTGTAGGGCCACTACATTTGTGATGCCAGTGGTGATGCCAAGGAGTCGTCTAAGGCAGCGCATGTGAAAGGCACATGGAAATGGTGTGTATGTTTGTGTATGTGTGTGTTAGACGATGTTCAGACTAAAATGTTCCCAAATGTGCCTTTTTGCTTCCATTTGACTTGTATATGACCTGTTAAATACAGTCTGAATGGCAAAAATCAGATTTTTAAAAAATCCAACCCAGGCTACTTTCATATGTGGTACGACATACATATTAATCAGACTTTTCCAGTTACTCCTGTGATTGACACAACATAGGTAAAGACCCAGAAGTATGATATTATGAGTTTACCACATGTTTAATATATTTACTATTCCTACAGACAAATAAATCTGTGACTATCATCAGGCTAAATGTTGAACCAGTCACAGTAAAACTGAATGAATATTAAAGGACTTTCTGTGTTGGAACTGATGCTCAAAACCAGACAGCGAACTAACTGTATGAAGGCCTAGGAGGGCGGGGCCAGTGGGTGCAGATCCCAATAGTAGGTATCATAGACGTATACTTAATATTTCTGATCTTTTCCAAATCCCTTCAGTCCACCATGTTCATCTTCTTTCTATTCTATTCTATTCTGTTTTTTATAAACATTTATAAGGCTTTTTCCTTCATGTTGACTGCTAGCATCTTAGCCTTACACATATATCATGTACTGTGTCGTATTTCCTTATTGATCATTATGTCGGAGCCTCTAGCACATGCAGGGTCACTTCAGGGATGCTTTCTGTTCACACTCAAGACTGATAAAAGTCACATTTAATGTGTAATATGAACGAGCACACAAAAAAATTTATTGTGCATGCTATTGTGTGAACGTCGTCAAACTCATTTTAGTTCAGTCCCACATTGAGCCCAATATGATCTGAAAAGGACCAGACCAGTAAAATAACAGTGAAAAGAGTCAAATGTTTACACCTATAATGTTCCCCTCAAAATGTGACTAAGATCTGTCTACCAGATCAGTCTACCAGTTTATCATTTGCATATGTGCAGAAAAAAATCAACTAGAAAAGCACCTCTGCCAAAGTAGACCCCCCCCCCCCAATCACCACCAAAATCTAATCATTTCCAGATTTCCCCATTACCAACCTACCCTGAAAATGTCATCAAAACCTGTCCATAAGTTTTTTGTACACAAACAAACAAACCAACCAACCAACGCCAGCAAAAACATAACCTCCTTGGTGGAGGTAATTATAAATTCACTAAACATTTAGTAACAGACAGTGGCGCCCCTACCAATTGTGGGCCCCATGAAAGTTAAACATTGTGGACCCATTCATAAAAACACATAATGGCACTTGTGAAAACAAAACAGACACTAGGACAAAGAGAAATGTGCAAAAATCTATGAAAGGACAAATAAATGGATATATTTCGGTATCTGGCACTTTGCCAACTTTTTTACACCCAATATTAAAAAAATATAGATTGAAATATTTCACATGTCAGTTTGTAGAAGACACTGTTCATTATAAACTGCTGTTATTATAACCTAAACAAGGCAGTCAGAGACAGCAGACCTCCGCAAAGGCTTGATTTTTCATTCACATGTGACATAGGTGTTGACCCATTTGATGTCCAAAGGTGAGACAATTTGAATGCAAAACTTTGGGAGTGGCGCCCTGCGGCTCCTACGGCCCGGGGTGAGGGGTGCCCTGTTGACTTGGCCCTGCCTTGCCGTAATTGCTGTTCTGGGCTTTGGGTTCCTTCACACTTGCATGTTTGATCAGGTCTCGCCAGCTACTGCCGAGTCCCATTTCAGTGAATGATGGGACCCGCCAGAATGTGCTGAGAATCTCTCCAGAATCTCTACCCTAAACTCATTCTCTTTTGCACTAGTGTCCTGTTCTGGCCTATTCTACTCTATTCTATTGCATTCTATTTTATACTATCAAGATATCCACAATTATGGTGCTCAGTACCATTTTTTAAATTATTTATTTATTGAATCTCTTTTTCTTTTGTGCTGGTTTGGTTTTCTTCTCTTTTTTTCTATTCATTTTTTTTTATTTTTTTATTTTTATTGATGGACAGTTAGTAGTTGGGAATAACACACCACCTTACAATCTTTAATTGCAACAGCACCGACTGTTGATTTCTATCCCCGTTGTTCCTGTCCATCCTGTCCAGTCTTTGTTTCCCCCACACATCACTGCACAGCACTGTCCTCCCTGGCTAAAAATAGAGAGTTCTAATAAAGGATGTCTGCTCAGCTTTCAGGGAGGACCAGTGATGGTCACACACAGGCACTAAATATAAAAATATTTGGCTGCAAGACTAAAATATGCATTTATCTCAAACAATGTTCACTCCCCCTCTGTGGTGTTAAACAATGAGAACAAATGCAGACAAAAAAAAAGAAAGAGAGAAAAAAAAGCAAAACTTTCAGGATAGTTTGGGAAGGACCAGATTTTGGTGAAATCTAATTGAAGAGATCCTGGATTCTGGATCACTTTGAAACTTTATATTGTAGTAAATGGAGAAAAAAATAATTAGAATAAAACAGACAGACAGACAAACAAAAATGCCAGCAAAAACATAACCCCATTGGCGGACGTAATAATAATAATAATAATAGGGTAATAATGTTCCTACCTATTTGAACCACTGCAACCACCAGAGGCAGAAGAGCTAGCAGCATAGCTAGCAAGTTAGTCCTCCCGTCCTGACTGCATCCTTCATTCTATCTGCTCTGTCACTTTGCAATAGTAGCAGGCTTTGTTCTTTTCTGTCAAATGCCTGTAAAAGGCTCAACTGTGGTGGTAGGCTGTGTAGTGTGTAGAAACGCCAGAATTAAAAATCATCAAGTGACAAATGACGTAAATGACAATCATTGGCCTTTATATTAGGCTTCAATTAATTGGCTTAAAAAAGAAGTGGACTCAGCATGTTTAGCATATTACAAACCAGCATCTTTATTATCATCCCCCCCCAAAACAAACAAAAAAATCTTTAAGATATTTTCTTTTCACACCTTCAAAACAAATTGTACAGGATTCCGGCTGGTGGCACCACTGTGCACATTCATTGAATGTATTCTGCATTTGCCAGAACTGCACTGCACCATTTAGCAAGATGGGGACAGTTAATGACAATATAATGAAGAACTAAAGAAAACAGTTACGGAAATTGACAACCATGTTTAATTAGTTCATTTTAGATTAGCAAATTTTGACATTTATTAGAAAAGTCTAAAAAGGGAAACCTTATTAAAAATAAAAATGATATTATCAGCCATGGGCCCCTGTCAGTGCTCAGGCCCTCACCTTTTCCCACCTGGTTGTGCACCTGGTAACAGGCTGAATATTTGTAAAATCACACTTATTTGCAGATATTTCAGCTGCTTCATAATTGTTCAGGTATTTATTCAGGTTTTCGTAAAAGTAATGTTCATGTTTCGTTATTTACAGGTAGTTATGATCATATTTTACTGCTCTGAGCAGTAAAGTCTGTATAAAAGTAGTCTGTATTTAGAACCTGAATTCATTGGTTGTAGATCTATTTATAGAATACAAAAAGTATACATATATCGCGATTCTAAAATATAAAGCTGAGAAAAAATCCAAAATATGTATTCAGTCTATACTGTTGGAGAAGCTGCTTTTTTTTGCAGATGAATATCAACAGTATTGGAAAAAATAAAATGTGACCAAAAGGATTATTCTCATTTCTAGTCAAAATAATTGCCTAAAAAAGTGAATTTTCAGTGAGATATAATAACTTATTTTTAGACAATAGATCTGGAAAATCTGATTTGTAAATTGTTAAACATATCTTACATGCCAAGTCTGTTCATGGCCATTCACCCGGTGTCCTCTTTCCCCACATGCTTGGGACTTCATCGATTTCTGTGGTTGAGTGTTCTCTCCTGTAAAGCCCTGTGAGATTACATTGTTGTGATTTGGAGCTCTATAAATAAAATTGAATTGAATTGAGTTGAATTGAACTGAATTGAATTGATTTCAGTGAATCTTACAGAGAGTCATTTATGTGTATCTCCAATAGTTCGGCACATTTAGCTTTGGCCTGTAAAATGAATAACAATAAAGATATTAATGATCAGTGGTTTAAAAATTATTTGAATTCAGCTTCTGCATACACAATAATTTGATCCACATTGCGTCAGAGTAAAAAAATATGATCAGATTTTAAGTTAAAAAAAGTCAAGTTACATGAACATCTTTATCTTTACAAACCTGAATAAATCCCTGAACAAATATGAAGCAGGTGAAAGTGTAATTTTAGAAATATTTTGCCTGTTACTCAATATTTAGTGTTGAAATGTAAGTTGTTCTACACATGTGCAAATGACAAACTGATATGTTAATTATTTTTCTTATATATGCCAAGTTGTTGATGTTCTTCACATTTTAAGGGAAACGTTACAGATGTAAACATTATCATGATGTAATTTGACTCATTTCACTGTTATTATTTCACTGGTCTGGTCCTGTTCAGATCATATTGGGCTGAAAGTGGAACTGAACTAACATGAGTTTGACACTCCTGTTCTGTTAGTTTAGAGCCACATTCCTTCTTTTGATGCTTTTCACTTTAGGACTCATGACATTCACATTAGAGAATTTAAAAGATCATAAAATGAGCAACAGGCTTAGTCTTACCAAAAAAAAATCTCAATTTCTTTTCAGAGTAATATTGATATCAGTAGTGTTTCAGTGGCTTCTGTAGTTAAAAATGCTTCTGTTGCGCTTGTGATCAGATCCTGGAACTGACTTTGACAATAAAACCAAAACATGAACTACATGAGGACATCAGCCACACAGACTTTAGGAGATTTGGTTGTTTGAAATGTGTAAATCATACAATATACACTAAAGAAGGTGGGTTTTTTTTTACTGTGTAATAGTGGATCTAAATATACAGGGTTCTCACCAGAAATTTTGTACAGCATAACATTAACCAGAACGGCCTGACACTACACACATGCGCAATGGCCATCATTAAATCTCACAAGCGGCCGGGCGAGATATCAGCCAAATGCTCATGATTTAGGTCACTATTCACTCGGGGTGTGAATTGTGAAAATTCACAAAATGATCAGATTCAAATCTTTCACGAGATATTTTGTGTTTCTTCATGTATTTTGCTGGTAGTTTGAGGACAAAAATTAAAACTGGGACAAAACAGCTGACCAACATAAAGTGCTTTTAATCATGATTAATTTAAAGCAACCTTTTGAATAATCTGATAAAAAAATTAATAATTTGACAGCCCTATATATATATATATATATATATATATACACACAGCTTGGGAGTCACTGCCCCGAGTGCTCCCAACACTACTGGTACCACTGTTGCCTTCACACTCCACATTTTCTCTAAGTCCTCTTTCAGCTCTTGGTATTTCTCAAGCTTCTCGTGTTCTTTCTTTCTGATGTTGCTATCACTGGGGACTGCTACATCTATCACCACCACTGTCTTCCCATGTTTATCCACCACCACTATGTCAGGCTGATTGGCTCATTTTTGTATCTCTTGTAGTTTTTTTTTATCAGACTCGGTTAATTGCAATAGCCGAAAATGTAAAATTAAAATTAAATATTCCCCAACATGTGACATATTGTGAGAATCAGTGACATGAGCAGAAGTCGCCACACTAAGAATTTTCTAAATCAGATGTACGGTTTGGGAGATATGGCAATTTTAGTTTCCTTTCCTCACTTCCAGATTTTTCCCCAAAGTCAGGCAGAAATGCTAGGTGGCGGAATTAGCCACGCCCCCTGCAACTCCTTATTTGGCACAATGCTTTTGTGAAGGTGCAGTAGAGTAGCAGCTTTGACTAAAACTTTGATGAAAATGGCAAAATATGAGAAACCATAAACAGCAAGTGAATGAAACTTTTCAGAAATGTAGTCATAGTACCTGGAAACAATATAAACCAGGTTTGGAAGATCCAGCTAATTTAAAATGTAAATGAGACTCAGTAGTTTGGGGGGATGTCTGGTCTCAGCCTCCATTCACTCCCATGTTAATTTGGATCAAAGAAAATCTTATGTTCGCCTAATTTTAGTGTTTTTAAAACTGCCAAATCTCGGTTATGTTTGACCCTACAGCAGAAAAAAATACATCTACTTGTTCCTCAAAGCCTCCTGCCACTCACAATCATTTTGGTTTTGAGCTAGCATTTACGGTTCTCTCACAAATGGCAGTAGTTCGGAGGTAAGATTTGGCTTGAAAGCCAGGGTCCAGGGAGAGAGGCTCTTTTAGCAGCGTGCGTTCGTGTAGGAGTAAAAAAGGTGGGGGCCGTTACCAGGGCAACGGAGCAGCTTTCATTAACAGGTGCAGACAATGAAGAGAAATTGAACAGGCTGTGGGAGGAGCTTTAACATGATTGACAGGCAAATTCTCTCATACAGACACAGGGCACATACACAAACCTATATACACACATATATGTGACCCACCACCACGAAACCAGGCATAAGTGTCTGGAAATCAAAACTGAGTTATCTGTGTAGCTTGGTAGAGTGGAAACTAAGGTTTAAGATGGTGAAAAAATTATGTTTCTATCATAAGTAGAACCAAAGTTATGGTCATTTTAATATCCACGTTTGGACCTATTTTGCAATTTGCATATTTTTAGATATTGTCCGTTAAAGTTTTGGATTGTTTTGGGGTACGAAGTCCTTAGCAATGCATAATAATTCGTATCCGATTGACAAAAATTATTCACAGATGTTAAAGGACACTCTGATGGACATGTCACAGAAGTTTTATACATTATAATAATAGGACAGAATTGCAACGTATTATAATCATTTGGCTTACACCATTGGACAAGAGCATCAAGCTTTTACCTCGTACCGAACACTTGGATGTTTACGCACGGAACGGAGATCGGTTTGTTCGGCGAAAAGAGGTGGAAGTCGGCTTTGTCTTTGCTCAGCAATCCTTAAACTTTTGTCGCCACTTAAATAATTGACCCAATAAACACCTTTATTGATTGGATTTCAATGTAATGACCACAGGAACTGAAAATAGAGGTGTTACGGTACCGTTTTTTGATAAGGTGTAAACACAAATAAGAAATCTCCTGCCAGCCTAAATTTGGCTGTAGCTCTGAACGGCTCAGCGCGACTTATGCCTGGTTTCGTGGTGGCGGGTCACATATATGGAATGTACACATGTAACAGAGTAATTTTCACTTTTCATCTGACAATTTGACATTTTAGCTCATAATTTTGACTTTCTATCTAATGATTTTGACTTCTTATGTCATAATTGTGACGTTTTGTCCCATACTTTTGACTTTTTATGTCAGAATTTTCACTTTTCATCTGACAATTTGACATTTTAGCTCATAATTTTGACTTTCTATCTAATAATTTTGACTTCTTATGTCATAATTGTGACGTTTTGTCCCATACTTTTGACTTTTTATGTCATAAGTTTCACTTTTCATCTGACAATTTGAAATTTTAGTTCATAATTTTGACTTTCTATCTAATAATTGTGACGTTTTGTCCCATACTTTTGACTTTTTATGTCATAATTTTCACTTTTATTTCACAATTTTACATTTTATGTCATCATTTTCACTTTTCATCTGACAATTTTAAATTTTAGCTCATAATTTTGACTTTCTATCTAATAATTTTGACTTCTTGAGTCATAATTGTGATGTTTTGTCCCATACTTTTGACTTTTTATGTCATAATTTTCACTTTTATTTCACAATTTTACATTTTATGTCATAATTTTCACATTTCATCTGACAATTTTAAATTTTAGCTCATAATTCTGACTTTCTATCTACAAACCGGATTCGGCTGAAGTTGGGAAATTGTGTAAAATGTAAATAAAAACAAAATACAATGATTTTAAAATCCTTTTCAACCTATATTCAATTGAATACACTACAAAGACAACATATTTAATGTTCAAACTGATAAACTTTATTGTTTTTTGCCAAATAATAATTAACTTAGAATTTCATGGCTGCAACACGTGCAGTAGAAGTTGGGAAAGGGCATGTTTACCACTTCGTTACATCACCTTTCCTTTTAATAACAGTCAATAAACGTTTTGGAAGAGAGGAGACTAATTCTCTTAGCTTCTCATGTGGAATTCTTTCCCATTCTTGCTTGATGAACCGCTTCAGTTGTTCAACAGTCCGGGGTCTTCTCTGTCGTATTTTACGCTTCATAATGCGCCACACATTTTCAATGGGAGACAGGTCTGGACTGCAAGCGGGCCAGGGGAGAACCTGGATTCTTTTACTTCGAAGCCACGCTGTTGTAACACGTGCAGAATGTGGCTTGGCATTATCTTGCTGAAATAAGCAGCGGCGTCCATGAAAAAGACGTTGCTTGGATGGCAGCATATGTTGCTCCAAAATCTGTATGTACTTTTCAGCATTTATGTTGCCTTCACAGAAATGTAAGTCACCCATGCCATGGTAACTAATGCACCCCCATACCATCACAGATGCTGGCTTTTGAACTTTGCGTTGATAACAGTCCGGATGGTCCGCTTCCTCTTTGGTCCGGAGGACACGACGTCCAGTGTTTCCAAAAACAATTTGAAAAGTGGACTCATCAGACCACAAAACACTTTTCCATTGTGCATCAGTCCATTTTACATGAGCTCGGGCCCAGAGACCCCGGCGGTGTTTCTGGATGTTGTTCATAAACGGCTTTTGCTTTGCATGGTAGAGTTTTAACCCGCACTTACTGATGTAGTGACGAACTGTATTTACTGACAGTGATTTTCTGAAGTGTTCCTGAGCCCATATGGTGATATCCTTTACACACTCATGTCGGTTTTTAAGGCAGTGCCGTCTGAGGGATCGAAGGTCACGGTCATTCAGTCTTGGTTTCCGGCCGTGGTGCTTACGTGCAGTGATTTCACCAGATTCTCTGAACCTTTTGATGATATTATGGACCGTAGATGTTGAAATCTCTAAATTCCTTGCAATTTTGCTTTGAGAAATGTTGTTCTTAAACTGTTCAACTATTTTCTCACGCAGTTGTGGACAAAGTGGTGAACCTCGCCCCATCCTTGCTTGTGAATGACTGAGCATGTTTGGGGAGGCTCCTTTTATACCCAATCATGGTCCCCACCTGTTCCCAATTAGCCTGATCACATGTGGGATGTTTCAAATAGGTGTTTGATGAGCTTTTCTCAGCTTTCTCAGTATTTTTTGCAAACTTTCCCAACTTCTACTGCACGTGTTGCAGCCATGAAATTCTAAGTTAATTATTATTTGGCAAAAAACAATAAAGTTTATCAGTTTGAACATTAAAATATGTTGTCTTTGTAGTGTATTCAATTGAATATAGGTTGAAAAGGATTTTAAAATCATTGTATTTTGTTTTTATTTACATTTTACACAATTTCCCAACTTCAACCGAATCCGGTTTGTAATAATGTTGACTTCTTATGCCATAATTGTGACGTTTTGTCCCATACTTTTGACTTTTTATGTCATAATTTTCACTTTTATTTCACAAATTAACATTTTATGTCATAATTTTCACTTTTCATCTGACAATTTGAAATTTTAGCTCATAATTTTGACTTTCTATCTAATAATTTTGACTTCTTATGTCATAATTGTGATGTTTTGTCCCATACTTTTGACTTTTTATGTCATAATTTTCACTTTTCATCTGACAATTTGAAATTTTAGCTCATAATTTTGACTTTCTATCTAATAATTTTGACTTCTTATGTCATAATTGTGATGTTTTGTCCCATACTTTTGACTTTTTATGTCATAATTTTCACTTTTCATTTCACAAATTAACATTTTATCCCATAATTGTAACTTTTTACCTAATAATTTTGACTTCTTATGACATAATTCTGACATCTTGTCTCATAATTTTGACTTTTTATGTCATAATTTTCACTTTTATTTCACAATTTTACATTTTATGTCATAATTTTCACTTTTCATCTGACAATTTGAAATTTTTAGGGACCGAGCATGCAGGGTCGAGGCCCTTATGCATTTGCACACTATGTGCACACTATGTGTGCAAATGTGTTTTGACCCTACAGGGGAAAAAAATACATCTACTTGTTCCTCAAAGCCTCCTGCCACTCACGATCATTTTAGTTTTCAGCTAGCGTTTACGGTTCTCTCACAAATGGCAGTAGTTCTGAGGTAAGATTTGGCTTGAAAGCCAGTGACAGGGGGAGAGGCTGTCCGTGTAGGAGTAAAAAGGTGGGGGCCGTTACCAGGGCAACGGAGCAGCTTTGATTAACAGGTGCGGACAATGAAGAGAAGTTGAACAGACTGTGGGAGGAGCTTTAACATGATTGACAGGCAAATTCTCTCATACAGACACAGGGCACATACACAAACCTATATACACACATGTATATGGAATGACCTACACACATGGTATATACACAGTGTATGGCATGTCCAGAGTGTATGTATGTTTATATACACAGTGTGTGTGACATATACTTTGCTCCTTTTTTCCCTCTCTCACTCTGCTTTTCTGTCCAGCAACAGCCACACCCTCTAATACTGACAGCTGATTGGCTAATATGCTCCCACTCCTGTACACCTATACATGTGACATTACTTTGCTACTATTTCTCTCCCTGACTTTTGCCTAGATACAGCCACACCCTCTAAAGCTGACAGCTGATTGGCTAACACTCTCACCCTGCTCTACACATACATGCAGTGCTCTGGCCACGCCCCCTTCCTGTCCATATTTGGCACAACTCTGTGTGAATGTCTCCAGCACAGGAGCTGCTTTGACTGAAACTTTGATGAAAATGCCATATTATGGAGTATAATTTGCTCATATTTAGATATGAGGGTTATAACGTGTTATGGCATGGGACGAAATCCACGCGTAAAGTCGAGGTCCCGATCCAATGCTGCTTGCAGCTTTAATTAGGGACCTATGCATTTGCACACTATGTGTGCAACGCATAGGGACTTGGCCCGCAGTCCCTATTGTATTTTGTTTGTTTTCAGGGACCGGCCTCAACCACGCAGGGTTGAGGCCCTATGCATTTGCACACTATGTGTGCAATGCATAGGGACTTGTATTTTATTCATTTTTTATTATTAGGGACCGAGCATGCAGGGTCGAGGCCCTAAGTCCCTATTGTTATTCGTTCGTTTTTAGGGACCGAGCACGCAGGGTCGTGGCCCTATGCATTTGCACACTATGTGTGCAACGCATAGGGCCCTATTGTATTTCGTTCGTTTTTATATTATTAGGGACCGAGCATGCAGGGTCGAGGCCCTATGCATTTGCACACTATGTGTGCAACGCATAGGGCCATATTGTATTTCGTTCGTTTTTTCTTTATTATTTTTTTTCTATTGACGCCTCTTTGAGCTTTAATTTGACCCCCTAAACGTGCACGAAAACTCAGCTATCTCGGCACGCATCTCAAGTCTGGTGAAAAATTTGATAAAATGAAAAAAAATTCGCCCGACATCCCATAATTTTCGAACTAGCAACCACCTGGAGCCTGGAGCCAACCCAAGAGAAGTCCCTGGATGGGTGCTACACCAGGATGCTGCGTGCAGTGCTTAACATCAGCAAGAACGAACACGTAGCCAACAGAATTCTCTACGAAGGAGTGCCGAGGGTGAGCGAGAAGATTGCTGTAAGGAGAATGAGACTAGCAGGACACTGCCAAAGGCACCGAGAGCTGCCGGCCAGTAATGTTGTGCTATGGGAACCAACGCACGGGCGCCGGTCAAGAGGACGTCCTAAACTAACATATGTGGACATTGTCAAGATGGACGTGGGAGCTCAGAGCACCAGCGAACTGGCCAGATGTATGGAGAATCGGGATGACTGGAAACGACGATGGAAGGCTCGTCTGAGGACGACCTAGAGAGAACCAAAAAAGAGAAAAAATTGGAACGTTAATAACTTTTCAGAGGTTCGCCTTAAAGACACGAAAAAAACAGCAAAACTTGCAGCCGACATTGCTTTAGGCAAAAAATTCACAGCCACACCCTCTAAAGCTGACAGCTGATTGGCTAACACTCTCCCACTTGTCTATACATACATGCAGTGCTCCGGCCACGCCCCCTTCCCTTATATGGAAAGGCTCACAGCTGTGTGTAACTGCAGCAAATCCAAACAAAAATGAATTACAAACCAACAAATTTAAACTTAACATGAACAAAGTAAGATGTAAATAGAAGAAAATTGAAGAATAATACAACTAAAATAAATGTAGAAGAAAAAAGCAATATAACTGGGGGGAGAAATTAAAATGATGTAAAAATTTAATAAAAAACAGTGTCATATTTAAATAAACCACCCATTAAGGATATTTCAGTGATTAAAGGATTAAACAAAGTATTAATTTTATCTAGTGTGTTTTGTTGAACAGACATATAGTTGGTCCTCATGCTCAGCTGATGTAATAGAGTGGTTGGCGTGTGTGGGTTCAGTGAACAGACTGGTCCATATCCTTCCATTTGTCACATGTGTAGATGATCTGTAGAGCAGATCTGTGGAGGCTGTAGAGGACGTTCTTCTCTACCTGATGCACTGATGACACCTTACATGATGCTCACACAATCAATCATTGGAACAATTGTGGAATATTACATTTACATCCTCCGCATTGTTTGAATGTGTAGAATAAAACATATGTCCAAAATAAATCCTAATAAGTATAATTTCTCCTGACCATGAAGTTACTCCGATACAGACATCTAAAATGATGCATTAACACCCTGTATTTCATAATCAAATACTATAATGATTTTACATGGCATTAATTATAACCAACAGTAGACATATGTGTATTAAATATATCAATTAAACTTATGCAGCCAAAGACTTAATTATCAGCATCTTAATTATATACTGCATTAAACTAAAACAAACACTTCACTCCATTACTAATTTGGATTCTTACTGCAGTGCCATGTTTTAAAAGTAAGATTAAAACTAATAGTTTTATTTTTTGATATAATGTACTCCTTAAGAAAAATTTGTTAAGTGTTCAATATTTGCAGTTTCCTTGAATACTTTTTGTCTTATTTGTTCCCAAAACTTTCAATAATTGTATTTTTTTCCTGATTGTCCCTTTGTTAATGATTATAAATGGCATTTTAAAGTACTTGCTTAGGCCTAAAATCTGTTATTATTTAATAGCCCATATCTATTAAACTTATAATTCTAGAGATATTATATAATTATATTTAAACAGCTATAGAATTAGCAGTATTACTGCTCAGTACACACTCTCTCTTACTAGACCAGACCCACCTTATAAACCTTCATTGTACTTAAATAACATTATGTTGGACAGTAAACAAGGGTCTTTGATTACTACACAAACTACAGTAACCATATCAAAATGCCACAAACACCACTTCATAGAGTTAATAAGGATTTATCTAAAATAAATAGTCATATCTTTAATATTCCCCATATACATAGTTCTATTCCTTAAAAAAAACTTTAAAATGAGAAAACATCTTTGCTAATTTTACATTTAATTTAAACAATATAAAGTTAAAATGACATTTAAAATTATACTAAATAATAAATATCTTTACTGCATAGTACATTAGTAAAAGTTATAAAAATTCCAACCTTCATATACATCTGATGTTCTGAATTCAAATGAGTTAATTTAAATTAATAGCTGTAAAATACAGACAAATATAAACACTTTACTGTAAACAAATGACACATCACTTTTCAGTTAATGAGGATTTATTAGTAATTAACTTGTCTGTGGTCAAAACTTCATGATGCTCCGTTTGATCCAGGAACAAACCTCAGAGAGAAAAACACAGTTAGTTGTGAACATGAAAGAAGAACAAGTTTGTATCATGTGTTGTTTTGTTGTGTTCAGCACCTCTGGTTCACACACACTGAGTAGTGTGTGACCTTTAGGTAACAACAACACATATATTCTGAGTTCATCAACAGTACATCCATCTGATATCAGACAGTGAACTGTTAATGAACCTTAACCTGAGAAGAAAAACATTAAAACAAGCAAACAATACTAACTTTTATTTTTTTAATTATCACTATAAGTGTTGTAATAATAACCTGTAGAAAGTTAACTTAACAATTAACTAACTTGAAAAGAAAAATATGAATAAGAGCAAACAATACATACAAACTTTTTGGTGTGTTTTTATATAACCTGAAGAAAAGGAACTGTTAATATATAAAGTTAATATTTTTAATATACCTCTCAGCATTGTCACTAGAAGTGACTTTATTTCACCTCATCATTGAGATGTTTCATCATCATTGAGGCATGTAAAAAAAATCTACACTTTCTACAGGTTAACAATGAACTTTAACCTGAAAAGAAAAACATTAATACAAGAAAAACAATAAGTATAAACTTTTTTGCTTTGTTTAGTTTTTTTACATATAAACTTTTTTGTTGTTTTTTTTGTTTGAACAGTTACACTTAACAGTTGAACTTAAAGTGAACTGTTAACAATTCACTTTCACCTGGAAAGGAAAAACATTAATACAAGAAAAAAATAAGTATAAACCTTTTTTTTGTTGTTTTGTTTTTTTACAGTTAAATTCCCTTTCAGTGAACTGTTAACAATTAACTTTAACCTGAAAAGGGAAAAAAACATGCATACATAAAAAAATTTTTGGTTGTTTTTCTGGGGTTTTTTTTATATAACCTGTACAAAGTGAACTATTAATTAAAATCATATACGTACAAGTAAACAATATAAATGCCTCTCAGAATTGTTACTATAAGTGACTATTTCATCTCATCGTTGAGATTTTATTTCATCATCATTGAGGCTTTAAAAAGAATTCTAAATTTTCTACAGGTTAACAATTAACTATAACCTGAAAAGAAAAACATTAATACAAACAAACAATACAAACTGTTTTTGTGTTTTGTTTTGTTTTTGGGGGTGGGTTTTTTTTTAACAGTTAAACTGAACAGTTGAAGTTAAAAGGAACTGTTAACAATTAACTTTAACCTGAAAAGGGAAAACATTTACACAATACAAACAATAAGTACACATTTTTTTATGGAAAGAGAACGGTGAAACTTAGTTAAAGCTCAGACCAACCGCTCACATGTGATAGAAACAACAACAACTACGTACAGCAGTGACACATGATTAATAAACTAATAAAATATATTAAACAACATTAAACCTATGTCCTTTACATTATGTACAATATTAACACTACAACAATATAAATAACACTCAATAAATATACTGTCCCAACACACAATAATAAACTACATCACCTAACAGGACAGATTTACACATATAAACACATAAAAAACTAACAGATAACCACACTTACTGTAAACAACCTAACAAACCACATCTAAATGACACTCATTTACATTATTGCACATTTGGCACAAATAAATACCCATAAATACCATCTATAAATAACTGTCAGTAATAAATATACTGTCCAAACACACAAAAACTACACAACCTGATTGGACAGATTTATAAGTTAAAAATACAAACAAATATTTACATGTTAAAAGTCAGTTTCCTCTTATAAACCTATTTATAAAAACAACTTTAACAACAACCATTATCTACTGTACACTGGACTCATCATCTAAAACAGCCTCTAAATCAAAGTCCTGTCCAAACAACACATCCAGATCTTCTACCAAAAACTCTCATCTTTAACACGTAAACCACACCAGATGGCTTCGTGGTCACTAAAGTAAGTGGACATCACTGAACAATCCACATCATACTGTGTTGTTTTGACATAAACATGGTCGATCAGTGTTCCTTTCTCTGTGGTCTCTTGTGTTACATGTTGATTATATCCCTTTTCACCCATAAATTTACAAATTGATGGTCTTTTCAAAATGTCTTCATTAAAATCTCCCATTATAACTATTGTATTACTGATTGGATTTAACCAATCCAGTAACTTCCCCAGATATTGTTTAAATAATAAAATAGGATAACATGGTGGACGATAAATTACTGCCATCAGAATGTTAAATTTGGTACACAGGCACACCAAACACTCCAGATTTAAATCAGGTAACTGCAGAATCTGACATTCCAAATCAGCTAATGTGTATAAACCTACTCCACCATGTTCTAATTCTCTAATTTCAGATAATTTAATGTTTTTATTGTTGTAACACAAGGACCGAGGACGACTTGGAACACGTAACCGTTAATGTCAACACAGTCGGAGGTGGACTGAACCTTGAGCCACGTTTCTGTCATAGCAATACAGTTTAAGCTGCAAATGCTGTGTGCAAGACACCAAATGACACAGGTGGCGACTTAAATTTTGAACGTTCATTAAATACACAGAGAAAGTGTGTGTATTTAATGAAGGCTGGTCAATCAGAAATTGAGGCATGCTATCCAAAGCCTCCTTTATGGTGTCATTGCAGTAAATGGCCGCCTCTTTAAAATTCTGAATCAGTTCTATAAGGAAGGAACAACTGCAACAAACTTTGAAAGTGGGCTTCCTCCTGTTTGTCTAAGTCAAAACGCATGTAACGCACCACCGCAAACTGAGATCGTGTTCTCCTCAAGATGGATCCCAAACCGCCTTTCAATTCAATCTGGTTTGGAGACTTTTCATTCTTGGAGAGAACACGATACTCAGACGCAAACGTCGCAATACACATGTCCTCAAAGACACCAGTGTCAGGCCTGTTCTTATACCTGTCTACAATGCTAGTCATCCACATGTCATCTGACCCTGAAACATTAGAGGCTGCCCTTTGCAACAAAATGGTGAGGGGTAAACTCATCCAAATAATTGTGTTCCCTGTTAGAACAAACACAACCTTCCTAGAACACTCCTTCAAATGCATGTTCGTTAGCCTATACACTGCCTCCTGAGCGCAGACATCTCTATTGTGTAAATAAACACTCCCGAGTTTCTTCATAGCATCTTTAGCAGAGAGGTTTCCTTGTTTTGATGCTTCTCTTTTGGCGTTGCTCAATAATAGACCAATTTCTCTCTCTGCCTTCGTAATATACGAAACAATGTATATGATGACTGCGTGGACTGCATGGACAAAGCTAATGTCCATGTTAGCGTTCCAACACTTCCAACACTTCCAACACTTCAACAACTTCTTATTATACTGATTAACCCACATCTCGTTCACCCCTCTCTTATAAACAACCTTATTTTTCTTTTCTAAACGCCGATAAGCCACTTCAAAGATGTTCTGATTAATGCCCACACTGGCAAACACCTCCTCTACACTACCAAAGGGCTCCTCCCTCTACATGGCCTTTTTAACTTTATTTAAAATCATCTGAGCTAGCGCCTTAGGAAACTTCTCCTCTAAACACGTACAGGGTGGCATGTTTGCTGGGTCATAAGGTACCCCTGCCTCCTTTGCTTTTTGTGGACAACGGCACTCCTTCTTTTTGCAGATAAATGTGCGTGCAGAAACCGGTTTGGGGAAATTAAAACGACATTGCGTTTTATTTTTTCTGCACGACTTTGAATGTCGTTTCGAATGGGTCTGAACAGATGACACAATTTCCAATAGCGTGTCATCGTCTGAGGGTAGCTCACATGTGATGTATGTGTCAATAAAGTCTGCAACTACTTTATCTGTGTTTTTGTAAATTTGGGGAGCTCCCTCGATCCAGAAAAGGGCGTGAACATGCGGACTGCCTCTTTGCTGGAACTCAATTCTATTAAAAAAATCTACAATCTTTCCAATTGGTTGTGAAGGAGACATGAGAACTTCTCTCAGAAAACAGTGCCATCTGTAATCAAACATACGCGCAGCTGTGACAGGGTTACGACGCAACAACTCACACCTATCAGCCCACTCCAAATCCTCTACCGTCTGCCTTCTGCCTTCCTGTCTCAGGATGCTAGCAAGGAGATTCTGCCAGCGCAGATCTGCAGACGAAAACGACGCAAAAAATGTTGGGATCCCCAACTGTCTCACACAGGCAATTAGGTCCTTCTGCACCGACGACCAGGAAGCTGGCGTCCCACTTATCGGCCGAAGGAACCTAAAACCATCGTCGTACTCCAAAAACTGCTTCAAAGACTTCTCATCTTGAAGCTCAATCCTCTGAGACCTCTGACCTCCTTTACCTTTACGTAGCGCTACAGAAACACTATTAACAACCTGATCCATTTCCGACATATATTGACTAAAAAAAATTTACTCAACATTATGTGCAAAACGGCCGTCAGCATGCATGATCCTATTATTAAAATAACGCGACAAAGTTAAATTATGCATGCGACTATCAAAGAAGGTCTTCGTACTCAGAGGAAACAACACAGGGAAACACTTTACCTCGTTCAGATGATCAGAGAGCATCCGAACTGGACTGTTTCCCTCGGCAGGTGCTAGACTAACTATGTCCTCAAAATACTGATCCAACACCTCCTGTCCCAAATTCACTGGCATTAGACAAGTGTCCTGAAACATGCAGTGTTGTTGTCTGTCATGTAACAGTTCATCTTGTATAATGTCAGCAGATTCAGCATCATCAACAACATTAGCTTTCACTACATCATCATCTTCCTCTCCCTGACCAACATCACCCTGTCCAACAACCTGATCATCCTCATCAGGTGCAGGCTCCTCTGTTTCACCGTCTTCCTGTCTACAAAACTCATTCACCCACTCCTCATTAAACTTAATATCTTTATACAGGACATTTGTCCTTTTCAGATACTCTAGCGCCTGCCTCACACGTAAAGTGTCAACAAACTGATATTCATAATGGCCCTTTATATGTCAATTTACGTTTTAATTTAACCTGAAGCAGAGACCCCTCCATGCTAGACCTAGGCAACACATTGGTGGTCTGTACAATGTTGGCCGGAACACAGGTAATAGGCCCATGGCCTATTACCTGTTACCTATTACCTTTGGCCCCCCTTTGGTAACGCCAACATCTTCATAAATGGGATGTGTAAAGCTATCAGGTGCTGTTCTAAGCTATTTAGACATCCCAGTTCAGAAGGAATGGGGTCTAATTCTAAATTATTATACCATGACTCAGCTGGAATCTCAGCATTTCTAATCTTACCATGACATGTACAACATATCCACAGTTGGCCTCTACATGCAGCTAAATGACAGGGATCAACACAACCCTCATCACAACTATGCAAATAATGCTCACTGATGCAAATATTTGCAATGCGTGCCATTACTAAACTCGCCGCATAAACCTCCCTGTCACAAATCAGCACCTGAGATTTAAACATTAACCTATGACAAACACAACACACAAAATCTGGTCCATCCCTGACCTTCTCTAAAAACTCATCCATAACCACACTAAAATCTACCAACCTCTCGAGCCTCTGCTTCCGACTGAATTTGACACAAGCTTTAACCTTCTGCCTATATTTACAACTAACATGATACTGCCTTTTCATTTGTCCCTTAACCTTCTCTTTATGCTCAATATCATCTTTGTATTTATGTAAAAGCTTTGCTTTAACCCTTTCTCGAAACCATTTATTCTCCCTGTATCTCCTGGAACTCTCAGCTTTAAGCTTTTCTCTATACCTTACATCTTCCCTGTATCTCCGACAACTCTCAGCTTTAAGCCTGTTTCTACACCCTATATTTTCCCTGTATTTCCTAGAAATCTCAGCTTTAAGTTTTTTTCTATGCTCATTATCTTTCCAGTATTTCCTGATTTGCTGTAACTTCATCCGATCCCTGAACTCCACATTCTGCCTGTATTTCTCCTTAAATTGCAATACACGCATAGCTCTATATGACAAACATTTGTAATGTAGAATTTTCTTCCGTTTCAAATATTTTGATTTACCACCACTAATACTACTACTCACGCTCCCTACAACCTCAAATTCCCTATCAAATGCTACACTGTCAATGACATCTATCACTGCCGACCTGGTCCTATTAGTCCAGGAGCCCAGGGGGTGGAACCTAGTTGGGAAGGTTACCAATTTTTATGGGTACTATGATGTCCGGCATGGTCCCCAGATAGAGGAACGGCACGTCTGCCGGGTTCCCTCGGGTGGGTGTGGCCAGGGGGGGTGTAAAACTGGCACCCAAAAAATGGGCTAGATCAGTTGGTGAGGTTACCACTTGGAACCTGTTGCAAATTGTTTGCCATGGTCCCCTGATTGAGGAATGGCTACTGCCAGACGTTTTTGTTGGTGGGCGGGGCTTGCCAGACATCATTAAGTGGAGGGTGAAAAATGGGCTAGATCAGTTGGTGAGGTTACCACTTGAAACCTGTTGTAAATTGTTCATCATAGTCCCCTGATAGAGAAATGACCATTGCCAGACATTTTAAGTGGTGGGTTACCCCCGGCAGACGCCCCGATATGATGACACCCCCAAAAATGGGCTAGATCAGTTGGTGAGGTTACCACTTGAAACTTGCTGCAAATTGTTCATCATAGTCCCCTGATAGAGAAATGACCACTGCCAGACATTTTAAGTGGTGGGTTACCCCCGGCAGACGCCCCGATATGATGACCTCCAAAAATGGGCTAGATCAGTTGGTGAGGTTACCACTTGAAACTTGCTGCAAATTGTTCATCATAGTCCCCTGATAGAGAAATGACCACTGCCAGACATTTTAAGTGGTGGGTTACCCCCGGCAGATGCCCAGATATGATGACACCCCCAAAAATGGGTTAGATTAGTTGGTGAGGTTACCGATTGATACCTGTAAAAATTGTTTGGCCCCTGGTCCCATGAAAGAGAAATGGCCACTTACATATATTGTTGTTGATGGACACGGCTCACCAGACATACATTACAATGGGTGAAAAATAAGAAAGATCTGGTGGGGTTAGAAGTTGAAACATGTTGTCAATTATGGTCCTCTGACATTTTTTCACTTTCACTTTCCAGCAGTAGTGGAGTAGGCCTACCCTCGTGACCAATAGGGAGTGTATAGCCATAGTTAGTTACATCATCCAAAGTGTCACAAACTTGACAAATGAACACATTGACTCAATTAAATTTTATTTTGTTGAGAAATGTAACGATCTTATACAGTTTATTAACCTTGGAGCTGTTTTCTGTAAATTGCTTAACCATAGAAATTAAAATTAACAACATAAAAATACAACATGTAACATAACAGCATAGAACAACATATAACTATATTAATTTGTATCCATCTCAGCACACTGAAGCAAGATAGATCGAATCAGCACCAAAATTTATTGTGGAAGGGCTATAGACTTACATAATTCTTAGGCCTATCAATTAAATATTGAGAGTTATCAACTGAATGAGATCATATGCCATCTGGAAGAATGGGTTTTCAGGCAGTAATTTTCAACCCTCTGACAGAAATATATGTACACACGTACAATGCATACATACATACATACATACATACAGTACATACCACATACATACATACATACATACATACATATATACACACATACTTACATATGCACATAATTATATACTACATACATACAGTACGTATACATACGTACATAGATAATCAATTGTAGAGCTCAACAATGAAAGGGCAAAGACTGAATACGATATATTTATAGACAGATTGGAAAATTCATGAATATTAATATTAAATGACAATAGACAATGTTTGAACCAACCTTCAGCAGTCTTCAGCTTGATCCAAATGACAGTCCGTTCCCATCGATTGAATTCAGAAACTTGAGATTTGAAAAAAATGTGGCATATCTGGAAAACGAGGACGGTGATCTGAGGCCTTCAGATGATGGGATATTACTGTACAAGGCTCAGCTCCTTTATCATGTACGGTGAGTTAGAAAAAAAGTGACATGAACTTATTTTTTTGATTGAAATTGCTTTAGATGGCCACTGCCACAGGTATTTTGTTTAAATGCTATAACTTTTGAACGAGTGGAAGGCTCTGCACCAAATTTTGTGTGCTAATGGTCTATGATTGGTACATGAACAGATTTTATTTTGGAGGCCAAGGCTTCTACGATGACTGAATTTAATCACAGCGAATTTATGTTTGGCCCATTACATTTAAACAAGTGCTTGGATTTGCTCCAGTCCTTGAGACATAGGCTACACCTTTTAGATGGCCAACCTTTTTTGCAATAAATCTTGTTGACCTATACACTGTATAATATGTGAGCTGATTATATTTGGGTCACATGGTCAAGATAGCAGTCGCTTTGTGTGGTAATCCAAAAAATTGAGCCGATTTGGGGTTGTAGAGCCAGATACACACAAGAGTGTGACAGCAGCGAGAAGACAGCCGAGTATCGGGTGTTGTGTTCTACTGACAGCATTGGTGTGTGCGGCCAGTCCTGTTCAAAACCCCCCCCACAGCCAATGCTAGTTTGCTACTTTGCCATTCATAACAACGGGACACCCAACACCCAAATTCCGCTCGGGTTCTATTTTCCAAATGCAGCGCAGGTCCCGCGCCGCTTCCGCCGTGTTGGTGTGTAAGGTCAGATCTGTTTCCATTTTCGCCACCGCCAGTAAAAATCGCTTCAGTCCTGCCCCGCTTCCCCGCTCTGGTCTGAAATAGGCCTAGATCTGGCAGTTGCAGGCGACTTTACAAGAATGTGTGTTCACAATGGGGTGTCTCACGGTGGGAACCCACCAACAAAAATGTAATTGCCCATTCATCAATCAGGGGACCAGGGGTCAAACAATTTTTTACAGGTTTCAATCGGGAATCTCACAATTTTTGGTGAGATCTAGCCCATTTTTGCTACCCATCATACGGGGACATCTGCTGGTGTAACCCATCACTAAAAATGTCTGGCAGTGGTCATTTCTCTCTTAACGGACCATATATATATATTTTTTTTTACAGGTTTCAAGTGGTAACCTCACCAACTGATCTAGCCCATTTTTGGGGGTGTCATCATATCGGGGCGTCTGCCGGGGGTAACCCACCACTTAAAATGTCTGGCAGTGGTCATTTCTCTATCAGGGGACTATGATGAACAATTTACAGCAGGTTTCAAGTGGTAACCTCACCAACTGATCTAGCCCATTTTTGGGGGTGTCATCATATCGGGGCGTCTGCCGGGGGTAACCCACCACTTAAAATGTCTGGCAGTGGTCATTTCTCTATCAGGGGACTATGATGAACAATTTACAGCAGGTTTCAAGTGGTAACCTCACCAACTGATCTAGCCCATTTTTGGGGGTGTCATCATATCGGGGCGTCTGCCGGGGGTAACCCACCACTTAAAATGTCTGGCAGTGGTCATTTCTCTATCAGGGGACTATGATGAACAATTTACAGCAGGTTTCAAGTGGTAACCTCACCAACTGATCTAGCCCATTTTTGGGGGTGTCATCATATCGGGGCGTCTGCCGGGGGTAACCCACCACTTAAAATGTCTGGCAATGGTCATTTCTCTATCAGGGGACTATGATGAACAATTTACAAGAGGTTTCAAGTGGTAACCTCACCAACTGATCTAGCCCATTTTTCACCCTCCACTTAATGATGTCTGGCAAGCCCCGCCCACCAACAAAAACGTCTGGCAGTAGCCATTCCTCAATCAGGGGACCATGGCAAACAATTTGCAACAGGTTCCAAGTGGTAACCTCACCAACTGATCTAGCCCATTTTTTGGGTGCCAGTTTTACACCCCCCCTGGCCACACCCACCCGAGGGAACCCGGCAGACGTGCCGTTCCTCTATCTGGGGACCATGCCGGACATCATAGTACCCATAAAAATTGGTAACCTTCCCAACTAGGTTCCACCCCCTGGGCTCCTGGACTATATAGCCTTCCTCCTCCCTAATTCTACAATATCCAAAACAAGTCTGCTGTCCAGGCTTACAAACACACACAACACACTCAAAATGCTCTCCCCTGACATTTTCTAAGTAAATGCAGTCACCTGACAAACATTTACTCCTACAACTGTATTTTATCCAGCATCCATCAAGAAATGTATACACACTAACACCTAATCAATCTGCGGTCGCCTGGATTTCCACCTCTGTGGCCCAAGTGTTTACAAACCTCATCCTTGACTGCTTAACATACTCTAAAACCGACGAATAACCAGTCCTCAATAGACTCTGATACCGATCAGCATTACGCTCCAACTCTTTACAAACAGCCAGCCTAATCTTACGATGGTTCTTCTGTGAACCACTAACAGCCTGAGAGACCGTCCTGAATAAGCAGTTCCCATCTGGAACTATCTTCTCGTTTCTACATGGAATACCTAAAGACCCGACCTCTCTACACACCGAACCACCAACCTCTATAAAGTCTATATTTAAGTGATTACACAGAGCCTGACGCACATCTGGAACAAGGGGACGGAAAACCAACTCTTCATTCCTAACAGAATCAACAAATTCTACATCAGAATTTACAGTAGCCCTATCCAAACGCTTGGATTTCTTCGACACACGAGTGCGTGAAGAAATCTTGCGCTTTCTGCCATCAGTAGCTGTGGATTCTGCTGTTGAGCCACTACTAACCTGACTAGACAACGTGAGGACAGAAATACCAGACAGCGCTGGGCTCATCTCTACACCAGCCCCACTGTCAGACACAGAAGGGGCTGCACAAACAACAGACACCTCACTAACCTCTGGTGCCACAGCAGAGCTCACCTCAGAGACGCAGCTCTCTACAGATACACCAGCCAGCGCTGGACACACTATACGGCTAACACTAACGGCAGACACCTCGAAAGGCTTCTCCCCTGAAGTGAGACTGTCTGCCAAACAACAGATGTAGTGATGCAGGTCATCAAAACATGAAAACTTCATCACTACACTGGTACCACCACCCTGTACTGTACCAGCTGTACCACAGCTACTGCGAGAATGACTGTCGACCACAGCGAACTGTCCATTCTCACAGATGATGGCAGAAGTGTTACCACAAAGAGTCAACAAACAACTGTTATACGTACTAAAAACACCTCTGAAGACCATTTTTCAGAGTGACGTACGCACCGACATCAATCCACTCACCTGACGTCACGCTTACATCACCTGACCATGTGTCACCATACCTCACACTAAACTCTGGTCTATCTACCTGAAATGCCTGAGGAAGATCTGGAACAGACAACAGGTTAGACCAGTGCCCAAGCAGCTTTGTACACCGCAAATGGCTGTACAACTGATCCCCTTCAACCAACACACTATCCAGATCAAGCCTCTCCCACGCAAAAACACTTTTCACCACATGTCTAACCAAGCCAACTAAAGCAATGGCCATGCACTGCACGCCAGGATACAAAAACCTACTATTTCCCTGGTGAAAAGATCCACGCACAACCCTGTTTAACCCAACACTTACCTCATCTCTCCTAGTCACTACCACGCGATCACTGTTGGACTGAGCAACACTAAAAGGAACACTAACAGGAAGAGGAACATAAGGAGAAGGAGAAACGGGAAGAAGAGCAGAAACAGAAGGAGAAGCAGGAGGATGTAGAAGAGCAGAAACTGAAGGAGAAACAGGAAGATGTGGAGGAGAAGAAACAGAAGGAGAAACCGGAGGATGTAGAGGAGAAGAACCAGGAAGATGTGGAGGAAAAGAAACAGAAGGAGAAGCAGGAGGATGTAGAGGAGCAGAAACCGAAGGAGAAGAAGGAACACGAACCGTCTTACCTTTGCAGGTCTTCGGTACCCGAACTCCCTCCTGGACGACCGCAGCCACCGAACCAACCTCCGGAACCTTCCCCCTCCTCCGAACACCCCTCAGCCGAAGCTTCCTCGGAGAACCCTAAACAAGTAGAAGAACATTTCTAGAGTCTGTCTGCTTTGGTATACTGTATAGTAAAGTGTGCAATAAATCATGGCAATGGACGGCTTTGTTTTTGTTTTGTTTTTTTTTCAAACATACCAACCTTATCAAAACAGGTTAAACATGCAAACATATACTGTTTTACTGTAATAATAATATCAACAGTACAATAGTACAACAGTCATAGTGATGATGAAAAATAAGACAAAAAATAAATGTCTAAAGTTACCTGGCCAGACGGTGGAACAGCGATGCCGTCGGAGCCAGAGGAAGGACAGACGCCCTCCATGGCTTCCAACATGGCACCGCTGAACTACACGGGGTTGGACGGAACAGGGTCAGGCTCGGGCACCAGCGGTGTTCCAGCCTTCAAAACAACAACAGAAAAAATGAGTTAATTACATGCTGGAGACTTTTCTTTTACACATATAAAATGATAACCAGAAAGTGAGTCAGATTCACACGTTTACCTTGCCCGCCTGTCCAACCACAGTCCACCCCCTGGGATGCTTGCGAAGGGAGCAGAGGCTCCGCCCCTCTCACAACAACCCTGGGGACAGGCCTGGGAGCCATCCAGGGAAGAGGAGGCATCCGAGGAGCAGCCGGCGGCACATGCCGAGGCAGGTGGGCCACTGCAGCATCACACAACAGATCCACCAAGATGGGCATGCCATCGGCGTCACTGAGGTGAATGCCAAGGCAGTCCACCGGGAAGCGGTCAGCAACAGACACTAAAGGGAGACCTTCCAAAGATCAGAAGAAAAATAATTAGTTATGTTTTCATTGACACACATTAAATACACAATATACCTGAACACAACAAAAACGTCAACATACCCAAACGTGCTGCCACTCGGTGGAACTCCTGACACAGCAGTACCTGCTCATCCAAAGGAACAGTCAGCCGTGGGGGGGAAATCCACGGCCACTACCTAATACAAAGATATTTTGACATCAATTAAAAACCAAACAAAAATGCACACGTACACAGACATACTGGCTGCTTCAAATATATACGTACCTTGGAAAAGCGACTGCACGTCAATTTCAAAAGTGCCTCGAACTCCGCCCCGGCCAAGTCTATAGTTAGACTGTCCAGATTGTTGCTCGAGGCGCAAATGAAGACAACGTCAGGAGTCCAGGGGACGTCCAGGTGGCTCAGCTCTGTCCTCAGGTCCGCTGCTCCTGCACCTGGAACAGAAAGAAATGAAAAAGAGAACGGTACATCGGGAATCGGCACATACCTGTCCACCACTGCCCTCCAGTGGGAATCACCCGCAAGGAACACGATCTGAAACGACAGAAACGGTGAATTTAAAACAGATGTACTAACTATGACACCTAACAAATACCACTGTCTTTAGAAAACAGGATACCTTCTTCTCCAAGTCGTCGGGCGGGAGGAGCCTCACATGGCGGTCGGTCAGGGAGCTCCTCCTCCACAGCTGTACATGATGGCGGGTGCCACTACCGTGTCCTGTAAAACAAACATTGAAGAATGTCGACACATACAGACTATATGTAAAGAGTATCAATAAAGAATCTGAAAGACTGTTTGATACATACTTGCCACGAACTCCGGGACAGGTGGCTGGAGGGTCCAGTCTACGCGCCCAGTCCACCTATGCCTGGCCGCAACAGATCGGCGATGGCCCTTCACACGCGGCATCTAAAGGGACAGAAAGTTCAATTATCAAAGGGGGGAAATAAACTACTAGATCAGAGTGAAACTGTGCAAAAACACTATAGTCAGTTTTTTATCCTTCAAATAAATGTTCAAACTTACCTTTGCAGGAAGACTGAAAATCTAGAGTGTGTGTGTGTGTGTGTGTGTGTGTGTGAGTGACCGAGTGTGTGTGTCTTGCTGTGAGTGACCGAGTGTGTGTGTCTTGCTGTGAGTGTTTGAGTGTATTAATCTGTAAGTTTAAATGTATGTGTATCTATGTAGTGTGTGGACAAATCAAAGTCTCGATCCTTAGCTCCGCACAGAAATCTCAACCTGTAATCAAAGAAAAAGTTACATTGAGTAATATATTCTTAAAGTGATGGATATATACATACACAAACACATTCATGCACTCACAGCAATGATCCACTATGCTATGTAAATCAACAGCATACACACAGCTTGTATACACTCACACCAATGTTACATTAATGTTAAACTGAGTTTAGGATGAAATAAATGCAGTTAATGACAATAAAATGAACCCAGAAGTATGGCAGAAAATTTGCATTGTTCATAGTTATACATGCAAACATACATACACACACATGTAAAATAGTTACATTAGAAACACAGGAGAAACTTTCACAGAGAAGCATCTGAAGCCACACAAACCAAAGCCGACACAGGACCAAATGGTTAAGATAATTTAACAACACCACAATACCATCTACCTCACAACGGTAAACACGTAAAACAAGGACACAGACTGCAATAGACGCCTTCATAGCCCCCAGGCCCAAATAATAAAGCTAATTAAATACCAATCTAAGCCGTACCATCCATTTCTTGTCACGATTTTGAAGATTAAAGCTAAATAGAAACCACATTTTACACACAAAAGCATCCCAGTACTATCGTACTAGAACACACAACCAACCAACAGCCATTAAAACACCACAAAACAGTCAAAAAACACATTTATACACTCACAAAGATTACAAGTCACCCCAGAACTGTATCACAGCAATATATGAGCTTCAGTTCAGCAAACTAGCACTCAACCATTTAACACTTAAGTCACATTACTGTTAAATCTGAGTTTAGGTTGAAATTTCAGCAGTCAATGAAGCATGGCAGAAAATGTGCATTTTTCACAGTAAAACTCGACTATTAATGCAAACATATATGCACAAACACATGTAAAATAGTTAAATTGTGAAGATTACAGCTGAATAAAAAACGCACATACACACTAAAGCATTTCACAGATAGAACAAGAACACACAATACTGATTTAGCCAGTCAGCTAAAAACTCCGCCATTAAAATACCACAAAACAATCAAAAAATGCCTTTATACACTCACAGCAAAGATCACAAGTCACCCCAGAACTGTGTCACAGCAATATATGACCTTCAGTTCAAGCAAACCAGCACTCAACCATTTAACACTTAAGTCACATTACTGTTAAAACTGAGTTTAGGTTGAAATTTCAGCAGTCAATGAAGCATGGCAGAAAATGTGAATTTTTCACAGTAAAACTCGACTATTAATGCAAACATATATGCACAAACACATGTAAACTAGTTAAATTGTGAAGATTACAGCTGAATAAAAACCGCACATACACACTAAAGCATTTCACAGATAGAACAAGAACACACAATACTGATTTAGCCAGTCAGCTAAAAACTCCACCATTAAAATACCACAAAACAATCAAAAAATGCCTTTATACACTCACAGCAAAGATCACAAGTCACCCCAGAACTGTGTCACAGCAATATATGAGCTTCAGTTCAGCAAACTAGCACTCAACCATTTAACACTAAGCCACATTACTGTTAAAACTGAGTTTAGGTTGAAATTTCAGCAGTCAATGAAGCATGGCAGAAAATGTGCATTCTTCACAGTAAAACTCGACTATTAATGCAAACATATATGCACAAACACATGTAAAATAGTGAAGATAATTGTGAAGATTACAGCTGAATAAAAAACGCACATTACACTAAATCATCTCAGACAGCACAATACTGATTTAGCCAGTCAGCTAAGAAATCCGCCATTAAAACACCACAAAACAGTCAAAAACTCACGGTTTTCCGAAGAATTAACTGCGGGGATATCCAAAGTCAGCGATGAATCCACTCGAAGATGAAAGCAGCAATGAATGAAACCAGTAGCAGTAAGCTAGCCAAGCACTATTTTGTCTCTGTATTCCTCTCTCTCTGCAACAGACAAAATGGTGGAGCGGAAGACCACACCCCTCCCTTATAATAAGGTGCCAGGCAAAATGGCGTCTCTGTGACGTCCTGCTGAGTATGCGACCAATCAGGAGGTTTTAATTTCGCGCCATTCCCGGGGGAAGGGAGGGGGGGGGGGGGGGGACGAACAAAGACAAAGAAGCTATTTTTTCATTAAGCTAGCACACACTAAATGACATTGAAAAACGGTCATACTTGAAAAAATTTGACATTTCCCATATATATCCAGTTGTAGGGTAAAAGAAGAGGACTTTGTGGAATATAAGTTCTATAAATTAAGATTTATATACTTGGATTTATTGTAATTGTTTTACTTGCTTTAGAATGTATTATTTACCTATGTAATTGTGTTTATGTGCTTAAATAACACCAAATATCAACTTTAATGACAAAATGTATGAACCTCAATTGAAGATTTTTCAGGTTTTGTGTCCATTTTTTAAATTTTATTTTTATTTTAAGTGTCATCAACACCCAAGTGACACTTAACTTCATCTTTAGGGAACATTCTACATGCATGCAAAAGAAAGTGAGCAAAAGTAATTGTAAGTACAGAAAGACATGTATCTGGGAGAATTAATTATCAATTAGTTCAAAGCTGAATTAGACTTTTTCTGTACTTGGAAAAAGGATGAATAATTCTAACATGTGCATTAAATATACACCCAAGCCAAGATGTATGTGTGTACAAAAAATATACATATATAACTAATCTTTGTGACAAATACAGAAATAAAACAGTCTGTATACACAACATCAGTATATTACACAAAAGCTGACATCATTTGATTTAAAGTCTCGACAGAACATCAGATTTGAAAAGGGGAAAAACTGTGTTTGTTGATTTGTCTGACTGATGCAGTAAGTTAGTGGTTTGTAGAGGTGGTCAGAATCAGAAAAACCTTTATCTGCCATGACAGAAAATCTTTGGCATGAGACAAACATATACAGCAATAAAACATAAAAATATCTAAATATAGTTGTCATAAATAAATTAAAATGTACATATTAAAAATTCCAGTTAAGACAGTGGTAGTTCAGTGTCTTTAAAATGTTTATGCTAGTGGTATTAAACTTAAGCTTCGTAAAGCATTAGTTTTTTTCTTTTTAGTCAACCCTGGTCCTCGAGGCACACTATCCTGCATGTTTTAGATGTTTCCTTCTTTGAACACACCTGACAATCATTATCAGCACGATGATAGATTGATAGTGTGGTTGGAGAGTGAAACATCTAAAACAGGGGTGCCCAATCCTGGTCCCCGAGAGCTACTATCCTGCATGTTTTAGATGTATCCTCCTTCCACCACACCTAATTCCAATGATAAACCTCTCATCAAGCTCTGCAGAAGCCCAATAATGACCATCGGGTGTGTTGGAAGAAAGAAACATCTAAAACATGCAGGATAGTAGCTCTCGAGGACCAGGATTGGGCACCCCTGATCTAAAACATGCAGGATAGGGTTGTGCAACACTGATATAGAGGACAAAAAGAAAAAAACTAATGCTTCATCAAGTGTCATTTTAACACTACCAGTGGGTATGAATGAGTTATTTTATGGGGGGGGGGGGGGTTGTATCTATACAAAAGCAGACATCTTAAAGTCTCTACTGCACATCAGATTTGAAAAGGGAAAACGTGGAAGTTTGCAGGTCCCCGGGAAGTTGATTGTAGTTGTTGGCTTCACACTGGTCCTTTCTGCTACTGTCTCTTTCCTCAGATGAATACAGGAACACCTACACTCCTTTTCACACCAGTTCAAACACAAACAATTATCAACAAGTACAAGAATTTTCAACTTGTTCATATTTGTTCAAATACAGTTCTTTTATTGTATATTTTTAATGTAGATTATTTATTTTTTATTTTAGATTTTTTTACTCTTTGGTTTTACTCTTTTACTATGTGGTTGTCCTTCTCTTCTTGTTTTTAACTTGTTTGTTGTATTTTAGACCCTGTATTGACTTTTTTTTAAGGATGACACCTGGTGGAGATTTTATATATTACACTGTTTTTTTGTACTACACTTTTTACTTGATAAACACTGGATTGTGATTAGTCAACAGTTTTTAAAATAACTCTTCCTGTTTTGTGGCATATTCTGACTCCCTGATGAAGGCTATGATGTCAAAACGTGTTGGGGGTTTTTATAGGATTTTATAGATTTTTAAAACCATATATGTGTATATGTGTATATATATATATACACACATGTAATATTAAATTCAATTCTTTCAGTAGTGTACACCATTTTTCAAAGCAAATTATGACAAAAATGTCAAATGTTCCCTTTTATTCTTTTCAGATTAAGGTCACGCTTTTTGATCCTTTTCACTTCACATGAGTATTTCTTATTGAAAACCTTAACTGGCAGTTTAATATTGGGAAAACCATATTATAACTTTTTTCAGCACTACAGGACTTGAAAACCTTTTTTCAAATGGCAAAAGTGTCAAACGTTCCTTTATATGATTTTCAATCAACAGAAGTCTGTTTCATCCTTTTCACATCACATGAGTATTTCTTATTTTTAACCTTAAGTTTAATATTGGGAAAACCATATTTGCAAACTTCTTTCAGTAGTCTACACCATTTTTCAAAGCAAATTATGACAAAAATGTCAAATGTTCCCTTTTATTCTTTTCAGATTAAGGTAACTCTTTTTGATCCTTTTCACCTCACATATATATTTCTTATTGAAAACCTTAACTGGCAGTTTAATATTGGGAAAACCATATCTGCAAACTTCTTTCAGTAGTGTACACCAGTGTAAAAATTCTGACAAAAATGTCCAACGTTCCAGTAGTGTACACCATGTCAAGCGTTCCTTTATATGATTTTCAGATCAAGAGAAGTCTACAGTATCCTTTTCACCTCACATGAGAATTTCTCACTTAAAACCTTATCTGACAGTTTAATATTGGGAAAAAACTTATTGTAAGACCTAACTTATTGTAAAACCATTTTCCAAAGCAAATTATGGCAAAAATGTCAAATGTTCCCTTTTATTCTTTTCAGATTAAGGTAACTCTTTTGATCTTTTTCACCTCACATGAGTATTTCTTATTGAAAACCTTAACTGGCAGTTAAAATTGGGAAAACAATATTCTAACTTTTGCCTTTTTTCAAATGGCAAAAGTGTCAAACGTTCCTTTATATGAATTTCAATCAACAGAAGTCTGTTTCATCCTTTTCACATCATATGAGTATTTCTTATTTATAACCTTAACTGGCAGTTTAATATTGGGAAAACCATATTCTAACTTTTTTCGGTACTCCAGGACTTGTAAAACCTTTTTTCATATGGCAAAAATGTCAAACGTTCCTTTATATGATTTTCAGATCAGGAGAAGTATCCTTTTCACCTCACATCTTATCTGACGGTTTAATATTGGGAAAAAACATATTGTAACTTTCTTCAATAGTCTACACTTGTAAAACCATTTTCCTAAGCAAATTAAGGCAATGTGAGGTGATCACATGAGAATTTCTTATTTAAAACCTTATCTGACGGTTTAATATTGGGAAAAAACATATTGTAACTTTCTTCAATAGTCTACACTTGTAAAACCATTTTCCAAAGCAAATTATGGCAATGTGAGGTGATCACATGAGAATTTCTTATTTAAAACCTTATCTGACGGTTTAATATTAGGAAAAAACATATTGTAACTTTCTTCAATAGTCTACACTTGTAAAACCATTTTCCTAAGCAAATTATGGCAAAAATGTCAAACGTTCCCTTTTATTCTTTTCAGATTAGGGTAACGCTTTTTGATCCTTATCACCTCACATGAGTATTTCTTATTGGCAGTTTAATATTGGGAAAAACATATCTTCAAACTTCTTTCAGTAGTGTACACCATTTTTCAAAGCAAATTATGAAAAATTATTCTTTTCAGATTAAGGTAACTCTTTTTTATCCTTTTCACCTCACATATATATTTCTTATTGAAAACCTTAACTGGCAGTTTAATATTGGGAAAACCATATCTGCATACTTCTTTCAGTAGTGTACACCAGTGTACAAATTCTGACAAAAATGTCCAACGTTCCAGTAGTGTACACCATGTCAAGCGTTCCTTTATATGATTTTCAGATCAAGAGAAGTCTACAGTATCCTTTTCACCTCACATGAGAATTTCTCACTTAAAACCTTATCTGACAGTTTAATATTGGGAAAAAACTTATTGTAAGACCTAACTTATTGTAAAACCATTTTCCAAAGCAAATTGTGGCAAAAATGTCAAATGTTCCCTTTTATTCTTTTCAGATTAAGGTAACTCTTTTGATCTTTTTCACCTCACATGAGTATTTCTTATTGAAAACCTTAACTGGCAGTTAATATTGGGAAAACAATATTCTAACTTTTGCCTTTTTTCAAATGGCAAAAGTGTCAAACGTTCCTTTATATGATTTTCAATCAACAGAAGTCTGTTTCATCCTTTTCACATCACACGAGTATTTCTTATTTATAACCTTAACTGGCAGTTTAATATTGGGAAAACCATATTCTAACTTTTTTCGGTACTTCAGGACTTGTAAAACCTTGTTTCATATGGCAAAAATGTCAAACGTTCCTTTATTATGATTTTCAGATCAGGAGAAGTCTACAGTATCCTTTTCACCTCACATGAGAATTTCTTATTTAACGGTGTCATTTAACTGACGGTTTAATATTGGGCAAAAACATATTGTAACTTTCTTCAACTTTCTTGTAAAACCATTTTCCAAAGCAAATTATGGCAATGTGAGGTGATCACATGAGAATTTCTTATTTAAAACCTTATCTGACGGTTTAATATTGGGAAAAAACATATTGTAACTTTCTTCAATAGTCTACAGTTGTAAAACCATTTTCCAAAGCAAATTATGGCAAAAATGTCAAACGTTCCTTTTTATTCTTTTCAGATTAAGATAACTTTTTTTGATCCTTTTCACCTCACACGAGTATTTCTTATTTATAACCTTAACTGGCAGTTAATATTGGGAAAACTATATTCTAACTTTTGCCTTTTTTCAAATGGCAAAAGTGTCAAACGTTCCTTTATATGATTTTCAATCAACAGAAGTCTGTTTCATCCTATTCACATCACATGAGTATTTCTTATTTATAACCTTAACTGGCAGTTTAATATTGGGAAAACCATATTTGCAAACTTCTTTCAGTAGTCTACACCATTTTTCAAAGCAAATTATGACAAAAATGTCAAATGTTCCCTTTTATTCTTTTCAGATTAAGGTAACGCTTTTTGATCATTTTCACCTCAAATGAGAATTTCTTATTGAAAACCTTAACTGGCAGTTTAATATTGGGAAAACCATATTCTAACGTTTTTCGGTACTTCAGGACTTGTAAAACCTTTTTTCATATGGCAAAAATGTCAAACGTTCCTTTATTATGATTTTCAGATCAGGAGAAGTCTACAGTATCCTTTTCACCTCACATGAGAATTTCTTATTTAACGGCGTCATTTAACTGACGGTTTAATATTGGGCAAAAACATATTGTAACTTTCTTCAAATAGTCTACACTTGTAAAACCATTTTCCAAAGCAAATTATGGCAATGTGAGGTGATCACATGAGAATTTCTTATTTAAAACCTTATCTGACAGTTTAATATTGGGAAAAAACTTATTGTAAGACCTAACTTATTGTAAAACCATTTTCCTAAGCAAATTATGACAAAAATGTCAAATGTTCTTTTCAGATTAATGTCACGCTTTTTGATCCTTTTCACCTCACATGAGTATTTCTTATTGAAAACCTTAACTGGCAGTTAATATTGGGAAAACAATATTCTAACTTTTGCCTTTTTTCAAATGGCAAAAGTGTCAAACGTTCCTTTATATGATTTTCAATCAACAGAAGTCTGTTTCATCCTTTTCACATCACATGAGTATTTCTTATTTTATAACCTTAACTGGCAGTTTAATATTGGGAAAACCATATTTGCAAACTTCTTTCAGTAGTCTACGCCATTTTTCAAAGCAAATTATGACAAAAATGTCAAATGTTCCCTTTTATTCTTTTCAGATTAAGGTCACGCTTTTTGATCCTTTTCACCTCACATGAGTATTTTTTTCAAATGGCAAAAGTGTCAAACGTTCCTTTATATGATAGACTTCTGTTGATTGAAAAATCAACAGAAGTCTGGCAGTTTAATATTGGGAAAACCATATTCTAACTTTTTTCGGTACTTCAGGACTTGAAAAACCTTTTTTCAAATGGCAAAAGTATCAAACGTTCCTTTATATGATTTTCAGATCAGGAGAAGTATCCTTTTCACCTCACATGAGAATTTCTTATTTAAAACCTTATCTGACGGTTTAATATTGGGAAAAAACATATTGTAACTTTCTTCAATAGTCTACACTTGTAAAACCATTTTCCTAAGCAAATTATGACAAAAATGTCATAATTTGCCAATAATTTGCCTTTTCACATCACATGAGTATTTCTTATTTATAAACTTAACTGGCAGTTTAATATTGGGAAAAAACTTATTGTAAGACCTAACTTATTGTAAAACCATTTTCCTAAGCAAATTATGACAAAAATGTCATAATTTGCCAATAATTTGCCTTTTCACATCACATGAGTATTTCTTATTTATGAACTTAACTGGCAGTTTAATATTGGGAAAAAACTTATTGTAAGACCTAACTTATTGTAAAACCATTTTCCTAAGCAAATTATGACAAAAATGTCATAATTTGCCAATAATTTGCCTTTTCACATCACATGAGTATTTCTTATTTATAAACTTAACTGGCAGTTTAATATTGGGGAAAACCATATCTGCAAACTTCTTTCAGTAGTGTACACCATTTTTCAAAGCAAATTATGACAAAAATGTCAAACGTTCCCTTTTATTCTTTTCAGTTTAAGGTCACGCTTTTTGATCCTTTTCACCTCACATGAGTATTTTTTTCAAATGGCAAAAGTGTCAAACGTTCCTTTATATGATTTTCAATCAACAGAAGTCTGTTTCATCCTTTTCACATCACATGAGTATTTCTTATTTATAACCTTAACTGGCAGTTTAATATTGGGAAAACCATATTCTAACTTTTTTCGGTACTTCAGGACTTGTAAAACCTTTTTTCATATGGCAAAAATGTCAAACGTTCCTTTATATGATTTTCAGATCAGGAGAAGACGGTTTAATATTGGGAAAAACATATTGTAACTTTCTTCAATAGTCTACACTTGTAAAACCATTTTCCTAAGCAAATTATGACAAAAATGTCAAATGTTCCCTTTTATTCTTTTCAGATTAAGGTAACTCTTTTTGATCCTTATCACCTCACATGAGTATTTCTTATTTATAACCTTAACTGGCAGTTTAATATTGGGAAAACCATATTATAACTTTTTTCAGCACTACAGGACTTGTAAAACCTTTTTTCAAATTGCAAAAGTGTCAAACGTTCCTTTATATGATTTTCAATCAACAGAAGTCTGTTTCATCCTTTTCACATCACATGAGTATTTCTTATTTATAACCTTAACTGGCAGTTTAATATTGGGAAAACCATATCTGCAAACTTCTTTCAGTAGTGTACACCATTTTTCAAAGCAAATTATGACAAAAATGTCAAACGTTCCCTTTTTTCTTTTCAGATTAAGGTAACTCTTTTTGATCCTTTTCACCTCAAATGAGAATTTCTTATTGAAAACCTTAACTGGCAGTTTAATATTGGGAAAACCATATTCTAACGTTTTTCGGTACTTCAGGACTTGTAAAACCTTTTTTCATATGGCAAAAATGTCAAACGTTCCTTTATTATGATTTTCAGATCAGGAGAAGTCTACAGTATCCTTTTCACCTCACATGAGAATTTCTTATTTAACGGCGTCATTTAACTGACGGTTTAATATTGGGCAAAAACATATTGTAACTTTCTTCAAATAGTCTACACTTGTAAAACCATTTTCCAAAGCAAATTATGGCAATGTGAGGTGATCACATGAGAATTTCTTATTTAAAACCTTATCTGACAGTTTAATATTGGGAAAAAACTTATTGTAAGACCTAACTTATTGTAAAACCATTTTCCTAAGCAAATTATGACAAAAATGTCAAATGTTCTTTTCAGATTAATGTCACGCTTTTTGATCCTTTTCACCTCACATGAGTATTTCTTATTGAAAACCTTAACTGGCAGTTAATATTGGGAAAACAATATTCTAACTTTTGCCTTTTTTCAAATGGCAAAAGTGTCAAACGTTCCTTTATATGATTTTCAATCAACAGAAGTCTGTTTCATCCTTTTCACATCACATGAGTATTTCTTATTTTATAACCTTAACTGGCAGTTTAATATTGGGAAAACCATATTTGCAAACTTCTTTCAGTAGTCTACGCCATTTTTCAAAGCAAATTATGACAAAAATGTCAAATGTTCCCTTTTATTCTTTTCAGATTAAGGTCACGCTTTTTGATCCTTTTCACCTCACATGAGTATTTTTTTCAAATGGCAAAAGTGTCAAACGTTCCTTTATATGATAGACTTCTGTTGATTGAAAAATCAACAGAAGTCTGGCAGTTTAATATTGGGAAAACCATATTCTAACTTTTTTCGGTACTTCAGGACTTGAAAAACCTTTTTTCAAATGGCAAAAGTATCAAACGTTCCTTTATATGATTTTCAGATCAGGAGAAGTATCCTTTTCACCTCACATGAGAATTTCTTATTTAAAACCTTATCTGACGGTTTAATATTGGGAAAAAACATATTGTAACTTTCTTCAATAGTCTACACTTGTAAAACCATTTTCCTAAGCAAATTATGACAAAAATGTCATAATTTGCCAATAATTTGCCTTTTCACATCACATGAGTATTTCTTATTTATAAACTTAACTGGCAGTTTAATATTGGGAAAAAACTTATTGTAAGACCTAACTTATTGTAAAACCATTTTCCTAAGCAAATTATGACAAAAATGTCATAATTTGCCAATAATTTGCCTTTTCACATCACATGAGTATTTCTTATTTATAAACTTAACTGGCAGTTTAATATTGGGAAAACCATATCTGCAAACTTCTTTCAGTAGTGTACACCATTTTTCAAAGCAAATTATGACAAAAATGTCAAACGTTCCCTTTTATTCTTTTCAGTTTAAGGTCACGCTTTTTGATCCTTTTCACCTCACATGAGTATTTTTTTCAAATGGCAAAAGTGTCAAACGTTCCTTTATATGATTTTCAATCAACAGAAGTCTGTTTCATCCTTTTCACATCACATGAGTATTTCTTATTTATAACCTTAACTGGCAGTTTAATATTGGGAAAACCATATTCTAACTTTTTTCGGTACTTCAGGACTTGTAAAACCTTTTTTCATATGGCAAAAATGTCAAACGTTCCTTTATATGATTTTCAGATCAGGAGAAGACGGTTTAATATTGGGAAAAACATATTGTAACTTTCTTCAATAGTCTACACTTGTAAAACCATTTTCCTAAGCAAATTATGACAAAAATGTCAAATGTTCCCTTTTATTCTTTTCAGATTAAGGTAACTCTTTTTGATCCTTATCACCTCACATGAGTATTTCTTATTTATAACCTTAACTGGCAGTTTAATATTGGGAAAACCATATTATAACTTTTTTCAGCACTACAGGACTTGTAAAACCTTTTTTCAAATTGCAAAAGTGTCAAACGTTCCTTTATATGATTTTCAATCAACAGAAGTCTGTTTCATCCTTTTCACATCACATGAGTATTTCTTATTTATAACCTTAACTGGCAGTTTAATATTGGGAAAACCATATCTGCAAACTTCTTTCAGTAGTGTACACCATTTTTCAAAGCAAATTATGACAAAAATGTCAAACGTTCCCTTTTTTCTTTTCAGATTAAGGTAACTCTTTTTGATCCTTTTCACCTCAAATGAGTATTTCTTATTGAAAACCTTAACTGGCAGTTTAATATTGGGAAAACCATATTCTAACTTTTTTTCGGTACTTCAGAACTTCTAAAACCTTTTTTCATATGGCAAAAATGTCAAACGTTCCTTTATTATGATTTTCAGATCAGGAGAAGTCTACAGTATCCTTTTCACCTCACATGAGAATTTCTTATTTAACGGCGTCATTTAACTGACGGTTTAATATTGGGCAAAAACACATTGTAACTTTCTTCAAATAGTCTACACTTGTAAAACCATTTTCCAAAGCAAATTATGGCAATGTGAGGTGATCACATGAGAATTTCTTATTTAAAACCTTATCTGATGGTTTAATATTGGGAAAAAACATATTGTAACTTTCTTCAATAGTCTACACTTGTAAAACCATTTTCCAAAGCAAATTATGGCAATGTGAGGTGATCACATGAGAATTTCTTATTTAAAACCTTATCTGATGGTTTAATATTGGGAAAAAACATATTGTAACTTTCTTCAATAGTCTACACTTGTAAAACCATTTTCCAAAGCAAATTATGGCAATGTGAGGTGATCACATGAGAATTTTTTATTTAAAACCTTACCTGACAGTTTAATATTGGGAAAAAACTTATTGTAAGACCTAACTTATTGTAAAACCATTTTGCTAAGCAAATTATGACAAAAATGTCAAATGTTCCCTTTTATTCTTTTCAGATTAATGTCACGCTTTTTGATCCTTTTCACCTCATATGAGTATTTCTTATTGAAAACCTTAACTGTGGCAGTTAATATTGGGAAAACAATATTCTAACTTTTGCCTTTTTTCAAATGGCAAAAGTGTCAAACGTTCCTTTATATGATTTTCAATCAACAGAAGTCTGTTTCATCACATCACGTTTTTCACATCACATGAGTATTTCTTATGGCAGTTTAATATTGGGAAAAACATATCTGCAAACTTCTTTCAGTAATGTACACCATTTTTCAAAGCAAATTATGACAAAAATGTCAAATGTTCCCTTTTATTCTTTTCAGATTAAGGTAACTCTTTTTGATCCTTTTCACCTCACATATATATTTCTTATTGAAAACCTTAACTGGCAGTTTAATTTTGGGAAAACCATATTTGCAAACTTCTTTCAGTAGTGTACACCATTTTTCAAAGCAAATTATGACAAAAATGTCAAATGTTCCATTTTATTCTTTTCAGATTAAGGTAACTCATTTTGATCCTTTTCACCTCACATATATATTTCTTATTGAAAACCTTAACTGGCAGTTAATATTGGGAAAACAATATTCTAACTTTTGCCTTTTTTCAAATGGCAAACGTGTCAAACGTTCCTTTATATGATTTTCAATCAACAGAAGTCTGTTTCATCCTTTTCACATCACATGAGTATTTCTTATTTATAACCTTAACTGGCAGTTTAATATTGGGAAAACCATATTCTAACTTTTTTCGGTACTTCAGGACTTCTAAAACCTTTTTTCATATGGCAAAAATGTCAAACGTTCCTTTATTATGATTTTCAGATCAGGAGAAGTCTACAGTATCCTTTTCACCTCACATGAGAATTTCTTATTTAACGGTGTCATTTAACTGACGGTTTAATATTGGGCAAAAACATATTGTAACTTTCTTCAATAGTCTACACTTGTAAAACCATTTTCCAAAGCAAATTATGGCAATGTGAGGTGATCACATGAGAATTTCTTATTTAAAACCTTATCTGACGGTTTAATATTGGGAAAAAACATATTGTAACTTTCTTCAATAGTCTACACTTGTAAAACCATTTTCCAAAGCAAATTATGGCAATGTGAGGTGATCACATGAGAATTTCTTATTTAAAACCTTATCTGACAGTTTAATATTGGGAAAAAACTTATTGTAAGACCTCACTTATTGTAAAACCATTTTCCTAAGCAAATTATGACAAAAATGTCAAATGTTCCCTTTTATTCTTTTCAGATTAATGTCACGCTTTTTGATCCTTTTCACCTCACATGAGTATTTCTTATTGAAAACCTTAACTGGCAGTTAATATTGGGAAAACAATATTCTAACTTTTGCCTTTTTTCAAATGGCAAAAGTGTCAAACGTTCCTTTATATGATTTTCAATCAACAGAAGTCTGTTTCATCCTTTTCACATCACATGAGTATTTCTTATTTATAACCTTAACTGGCAGTTTAATATTGGGAAAACCATTTTTCGGTACTTCAGGACTTCTAAAACCTTTTTTCATATGGCAAAAATGTCAAACGTTCCTTTATTATGATTTTCAGATCAGGAGAAGTCTACAGTATCCTTTTCACCTCACATGAGAATTTCTTATTTAACGGTGTCATTTAACTGACGGTTTAATATTGGGCAAAAACATATTGTAACTTTCTTCAATAGTCTACACTTATAAAACCATTTTCCAAAGCAAATTATGGCAATGTGAGGTGATCACATGAGAATTTCTTATTTAAAACCTTATCTGACGGTTTAATATTGGGAAAAAACATATTGTAACTTTCTTCAATAGTCTACACTTGTAAAACCATTTTCCAAAGCAAATTATGGCAATGTGAGGTGATCACATGAGAATTTCTTATTTAAAACCTTATCTGACAGTTTAATATTGGGAAAAAACTTATTGTAAGACCTCACTTATTGTAAAACCATTTTCCTAAGCAAATTATGACAAAAATGTCAAATGTTCCCTTTTATTCTTTTCAGATTAATGTCACGCTTTTTGATCCTTTTCACCTCACATGAGTATTTCTTATTGACAACCTTAACTGGCAGTTAATATTGGGAAAACAATATTCTAACTTTTGCCTTTTTTCAAATGGCAAAAGTGTCAAACGTTCCTTTATATGATTTTCAATCAACAGAAGTCTGTTTCATCACATCACGTTTTTCACATCACATGAGTATTTCTTATGGCAGTTTAATATTGGGAAAAACATATCTGCAAACTTCTTTCAGTAGTGTACACCATTTTTCAAAGCAAATTATGACAAAAATGTCAAATGTTCCCTTTTATTCTTTTCAGATTAAGGTAACTCTTTTTGATCCTTTTCACCTCACATATATATTTCTTATTGAAAACCTTAACTGGCAGTTTAATTTTGGGAAAACCATATTTGCAAACTTCTTTCAGTAGTGTACACCATTTTTCAAAGCAAATTATGACAAAAATGTCAAATGTTCCATTTTATTCTTTTCAGATTAAGGTAACGCTTTTTGATCCTTTACATGTGAGGTGATCACATGAGTATTTCTTATTGAAAACCTTAACTGGCAGTTAATATTGGGAAAACAATATTCTAACTTTTGCCTTTTTTCAAATGGCAAACGTGTCAAACGTTCCTTTATATGATTTTCAATCAACAGAAGTCTGTTTCATCCTTTTCACATCACATGAGTATTTCTTATTTATAACCTTAACTGGCAGTTTAATATTGGGAAAACCATATTCTAACTTTTTTCGGTACTTCAGGACTTCTAAAACCTTTTTTCATATGGCAAAAATGTCAAACGTTCCTTTATTATGATTTTCAGATCAGGAGAAGTCTACAGTATCCTTTTCACCTCACATGAGAATTTCTTATTTAACGGTGTCATTTAACTGACGGTTTAATATTGGGCAAAAACATATTGTAACTTTCTTCAATAGTCTACACTTGTAAAACCATTTTCCAAAGCAAATTATGGCAATGTGAGGTGATCACATGAGAATTTCTTATTTAAAACCTTATCTGACGGTTTAATATTGGGAAAAAACATATTGTAACTTTCTTCAATAGTCTACACTTGTAAAACCATTTTCCAAAGCAAATTATGGCAATGTGAGGTGATCACATGAGAATTTCTTATTTAAAACCTTATCTGACAGTTTAATATTGGGAAAAAACTTATTGTAAGACCTCACTTATTGTAAAACCATTTTCCTAAGCAAATTATGACAAAAATGTCAAATGTTCCCTTTTATTCTTTTCAGATTAATGTCACGCTTTTTGATCCTTTTCACCTCACATGAGTATTTCTTATTGAAAACCTTAACTGGCAGTTAATATTGGGAAAACAATATTCTAACTTTTGCCTTTTTTCAAATGGCAAAAGTGTCAAACGTTCCTTTATATGATTTTCAATCAACAGAAGTCTGTTTCATCCTTTTCACATCACATGAGTATTTCTTATTTATAACCTTAACTGGCAGTTTAATATTGGGAAAACCATTTTTCGGTACTTCAGGACTTCTAAAACCTTTTTTCATATGGCAAAAATGTCAAACGTTCCTTTATTATGATTTTCAGATCAGGAGAAGTCTACAGTATCCTTTTCACCTCACATGAGAATTTCTTATTTAACGGCGTCATTTAACTGACGGTTTAATATTGGGCAAAAACACATTGTAACTTTCTTCAAATAGTCTACACTTGTAAAACCATTTTCCAAAGCAAATTATGGCAATGTGAGGTGATCACATGAGAATTTCTTATTTAAAACCTTATCTGATGGTTTAATATTGGGAAAAAACATATTGTAACTTTCTTCAATAGTCTACACTTGTAAAACCATTTTCCAAAGCAAATTATGGCAATGTGAGGTGATCACATGAGAATTTCTTATTTAAAACCTTATCTGATGGTTTAATATTGGGAAAAAACATATTGTAACTTTCTTCAATAGTCTACACTTGTAAAACCATTTTCCAAAGCAAATTATGGCAATGTGAGGTGATCACATGAGAATTTTTTATTTAAAACCTTACCTGACAGTTTAATATTGGGAAAAAACTTATTGTAAGACCTAACTTATTGTAAAACCATTTTGCTAAGCAAATTATGACAAAAATGTCAAATGTTCCCTTTTATTCTTTTCAGATTAATGTCACGCTTTTTGATCCTTTTCACCTCATATGAGTATTTCTTATTGAAAACCTTAACTGTGGCAGTTAATATTGGGAAAACAATATTCTAACTTTTGCCTTTTTTCAAATGGCAAAAGTGTCAAACGTTCCTTTATATGATTTTCAATCAACAGAAGTCTGTTTCATCACATCACGTTTTTCACATCACATGAGTATTTCTTATGGCAGTTTAATATTGGGAAAAACATATCTGCAAACTTCTTTCAGTAATGTACACCATTTTTCAAAGCAAATTATGACAAAAATGTCAAATGTTCCCTTTTATTCTTTTCAGATTAAGGTAACTCTTTTTGATCCTTTTCACCTCACATATATATTTCTTATTGAAAACCTTAACTGGCAGTTTAATTTTGGGAAAACCATATTTGCAAACTTCTTTCAGTAGTGTACACCATTTTTCAAAGCAAATTATGACAAAAATGTCAAATGTTCCATTTTATTCTTTTCAGATTAAGGTAACTCATTTTGATCCTTTTCACCTCACATATATATTTCTTATTGAAAACCTTAACTGGCAGTTAATATTGGGAAAACAATATTCTAACTTTTGCCTTTTTTCAAATGGCAAACGTGTCAAACGTTCCTTTATATGATTTTCAATCAACAGAAGTCTGTTTCATCCTTTTCACATCACATGAGTATTTCTTATTTATAACCTTAACTGGCAGTTTAATATTGGGAAAACCATATTCTAACTTTTTTCGGTACTTCAGGACTTCTAAAACCTTTTTTCATATGGCAAAAATGTCAAACGTTCCTTTATTATGATTTTCAGATCAGGAGAAGTCTACAGTATCCTTTTCACCTCACATGAGAATTTCTTATTTAACGGTGTCATTTAACTGACGGTTTAATATTGGGCAAAAACATATTGTAACTTTCTTCAATAGTCTACACTTGTAAAACCATTTTCCAAAGCAAATTATGGCAATGTGAGGTGATCACATGAGAATTTCTTATTTAAAACCTTATCTGACAGTTTAATATTGGGAAAAAACTTATTGTAAGACCTCACTTATTGTAAAACCATTTTCCTAAGCAAATTATGACAAAAATGTCAAATGTTCCCTTTTATTCTTTTCAGATTAATGTCACGCTTTTTGATCCTTTTCACCTCACATGAGTATTTCTTATTGAAAACCTTAACTGGCAGTTAATATTGGGAAAACAATATTCTAACTTTTGCCTTTTTTCAAATGGCAAACGTGTCAAACGTTCCTTTATATGATTTTCAATCAACAGAAGTCTGTTTCATCCTTTTCACATCACATGAGTATTTCTTATTTATAACCTTAACTGGCAGTTTAATATTGGGAAAACCATATTCTAACTTTTTTCGGTACTTCAGGACTTCTAAAACCTTTTTTCATATGGCAAAAATGTCAAACGTTCCTTTATTATGATTTTCAGATCAGGAGAAGTCTACAGTATCCTTTTCACCTCACATGAGAATTTCTTATTTAACGGTGTCATTTAACTGACGGTTTAATATTGGGCAAAAACATATTGTAACTTTCTTCAATAGTCTACACTTGTAAAACCATTTTCCAAAGCAAATTATGGCAATGTGAGGTGATCACATGAGAATTTCTTATTTAAAACCTTATCTGACGGTTTAATATTGGGAAAAAACATATTGTAACTTTCTTCAATAGTCTACACTTGTAAAACCATTTTCCAAAGCAAATTATGGCAATGTGAGGTGATCACATGAGAATTTCTTATTTAAAACCTTATCTGACAGTTTAATATTGGGAAAAAACTTATTGTAAGACCTCACTTATTGTAAAACCATTTTCCTAAGCAAATTATGACAAAAATGTCAAATGTTCCCTTTTATTCTTTTCAGATTAATGTCACGCTTTTTGATCCTTTTCACCTCACATGAGTATTTCTTATTGAAAACCTTAACTGGCAGTTAATATTGGGAAAACAATATTCTAACTTTTGCCTTTTTTCAAATGGCAAAAGTGTCAAACGTTCCTTTATATGATTTTCAATCAACAGAAGTCTGTTTCATCCTTTTCACATCACATGAGTATTTCTTATTTATAACCTTAACTGGCAGTTTAATATTGGGAAAACCATTTTTCGGTACTTCAGGACTTCTAAAACCTTTTTTCATATGGCAAAAATGTCAAACGTTCCTTTATTATGATTTTCAGATCAGGAGAAGTCTACAGTATCCTTTTCACCTCACATGAGAATTTCTTATTTAACGGTGTCATTTAACTGACGGTTTAATATTGGGCAAAAACATATTGTAACTTTCTTCAATAGTCTACACTTATAAAACCATTTTCCAAAGCAAATTATGGCAATGTGAGGTGATCACATGAGAATTTCTTATTTAAAACCTTATCTGACGGTTTAATATTGGGAAAAAACATATTGTAACTTTCTTCAATAGTCTACACTTGTAAAACCATTTTCCAAAGCAAATTATGGCAATGTGAGGTGATCACATGAGAATTTCTTATTTAAAACCTTATCTGACAGTTTAATATTGGGAAAAAACTTATTGTAAGACCTCACTTATTGTAAAACCATTTTCCTAAGCAAATTATGACAAAAATGTCAAATGTTCCCTTTTATTCTTTTCAGATTAATGTCACGCTTTTTGATCCTTTTCACCTCACATGAGTATTTCTTATTGACAACCTTAACTGGCAGTTAATATTGGGAAAACAATATTCTAACTTTTGCCTTTTTTCAAATGGCAAAAGTGTCAAACGTTCCTTTATATGATTTTCAATCAACAGAAGTCTGTTTCATCACATCACGTTTTTCACATCACATGAGTATTTCTTATGGCAGTTTAATATTGGGAAAAACATATCTGCAAACTTCTTTCAGTAGTGTACACCATTTTTCAAAGCAAATTATGACAAAAATGTCAAATGTTCCCTTTTATTCTTTTCAGATTAAGGTAACTCTTTTTGATCCTTTTCACCTCACATATATATTTCTTATTGAAAACCTTAACTGGCAGTTTAATTTTGGGAAAACCATATTTGCAAACTTCTTTCAGTAGTGTACACCATTTTTCAAAGCAAATTATGACAAAAATGTCAAATGTTCCATTTTATTCTTTTCAGATTAAGGTAACGCTTTTTGATCCTTTACATGTGAGGTGATCACATGAGTATTTCTTATTGAAAACCTTAACTGGCAGTTAATATTGGGAAAACAATATTCTAACTTTTGCCTTTTTTCAAATGGCAAACGTGTCAAACGTTCCTTTATATGATTTTCAATCAACAGAAGTCTGTTTCATCCTTTTCACATCACATGAGTATTTCTTATTTATAACCTTAACTGGCAGTTTAATATTGGGAAAACCATATTCTAACTTTTTTCGGTACTTCAGGACTTCTAAAACCTTTTTTCATATGGCAAAAATGTCAAACGTTCCTTTATTATGATTTTCAGATCAGGAGAAGTCTACAGTATCCTTTTCACCTCACATGAGAATTTCTTATTTAACGGTGTCATTTAACTGACGGTTTAATATTGGGCAAAAACATATTGTAACTTTCTTCAATAGTCTACACTTGTAAAACCATTTTCCAAAGCAAATTATGGCAATGTGAGGTGATCACATGAGAATTTCTTATTTAAAACCTTATCTGACGGTTTAATATTGGGAAAAAACATATTGTAACTTTCTTCAATAGTCTACACTTGTAAAACCATTTTCCAAAGCAAATTATGGCAATGTGAGGTGATCACATGAGAATTTCTTATTTAAAACCTTATCTGACAGTTTAATATTGGGAAAAAACTTATTGTAAGACCTCACTTATTGTAAAACCATTTTCCTAAGCAAATTATGACAAAAATGTCAAATGTTCCCTTTTATTCTTTTCAGATTAATGTCACGCTTTTTGATCCTTTTCACCTCACATGAGTATTTCTTATTGAAAACCTTAACTGGCAGTTAATATTGGGAAAACAATATTCTAACTTTTGCCTTTTTTCAAATGGCAAAAGTGTCAAACGTTCCTTTATATGATTTTCAATCAACAGAAGTCTGTTTCATCCTTTTCACATCACATGAGTATTTCTTATTTATAACCTTAACTGGCAGTTTAATATTGGGAAAACCATTTTTCGGTACTTCAGGACTTCTAAAACCTTTTTTCATATGGCAAAAATGTCAAACGTTCCTTTATTATGATTTTCAGATCAGGAGAAGTCTACAGTATCCTTTTCACCTCACATGAGAATTTCTTATTTAACGGCGTCATTTAACTGACGGTTTAATATTGGGCAAAAACACATTGTAACTTTCTTCAAATAGTCTACACTTGTAAAACCATTTTCCAAAGCAAATTATGGCAATGTGAGGTGATCACATGAGAATTTCTTATTTAAAACCTTATCTGATGGTTTAATATTGGGAAAAAACATATTGTAACTTTCTTCAATAGTCTACACTTGTAAAACCATTTTCCAAAGCAAATTATGGCAATGTGAGGTGATCACATGAGAATTTCTTATTTAAAACCTTATCTGATGGTTTAATATTGGGAAAAAACATATTGTAACTTTCTTCAATAGTCTACACTTGTAAAACCATTTTCCAAAGCAAATTATGGCAATGTGAGGTGATCACATGAGAATTTTTTATTTAAAACCTTACCTGACAGTTTAATATTGGGAAAAAACTTATTGTAAGACCTAACTTATTGTAAAACCATTTTGCTAAGCAAATTATGACAAAAATGTCAAATGTTCCCTTTTATTCTTTTCAGATTAATGTCACGCTTTTTGATCCTTTTCACCTCATATGAGTATTTCTTATTGAAAACCTTAACTGTGGCAGTTAATATTGGGAAAACAATATTCTAACTTTTGCCTTTTTTCAAATGGCAAAAGTGTCAAACGTTCCTTTATATGATTTTCAATCAACAGAAGTCTGTTTCATCACATCACGTTTTTCACATCACATGAGTATTTCTTATGGCAGTTTAATATTGGGAAAAACATATCTGCAAACTTCTTTCAGTAATGTACACCATTTTTCAAAGCAAATTATGACAAAAATGTCAAATGTTCCCTTTTATTCTTTTCAGATTAAGGTAACTCTTTTTGATCCTTTTCACCTCACATATATATTTCTTATTGAAAACCTTAACTGGCAGTTTAATTTTGGGAAAACCATATTTGCAAACTTCTTTCAGTAGTGTACACCATTTTTCAAAGCAAATTATGACAAAAATGTCAAATGTTCCATTTTATTCTTTTCAGATTAAGGTAACTCATTTTGATCCTTTTCACCTCACATATATATTTCTTATTGAAAACCTTAACTGGCAGTTAATATTGGGAAAACAATATTCTAACTTTTGCCTTTTTTCAAATGGCAAACGTGTCAAACGTTCCTTTATATGATTTTCAATCAACAGAAGTCTGTTTCATCCTTTTCACATCACATGAGTATTTCTTATTTATAACCTTAACTGGCAGTTTAATATTGGGAAAACCATATTCTAACTTTTTTCGGTACTTCAGGACTTCTAAAACCTTTTTTCATATGGCAAAAATGTCAAACGTTCCTTTATTATGATTTTCAGATCAGGAGAAGTCTACAGTATCCTTTTCACCTCACATGAGAATTTCTTATTTAACGGTGTCATTTAACTGACGGTTTAATATTGGGCAAAAACATATTGTAACTTTCTTCAATAGTCTACACTTGTAAAACCATTTTCCAAAGCAAATTATGGCAATGTGAGGTGATCACATGAGAATTTCTTATTTAAAACCTTATCTGACGGTTTAATATTGGGAAAAAACATATTGTAACTTTCTTCAATAGTCTACACTTGTAAAACCATTTTCCAAAGCAAATTATGGCAATGTGAGGTGATCACATGAGAATTTCTTATTTAAAACCTTATCTGACAGTTTAATATTGGGAAAAAACTTATTGTAAGACCTCACTTATTGTAAAACCATTTTCCTAAGCAAATTATGACAAAAATGTCAAATGTTCCCTTTTATTCTTTTCAGATTAATGTCACGCTTTTTGATCCTTTTCACCTCACATGAGTATTTCTTATTGAAAACCTTAACTGGCAGTTAATATTGGGAAAACAATATTCTAACTTTTGCCTTTTTTCAAATGGCAAAAGTGTCAAACGTTCCTTTATATGATTTTCAATCAACAGAAGTCTGTTTCATCCTTTTCACATCACATGAGTATTTCTTATTTATAACCTTAACTGGCAGTTTAATATTGGGAAAACCATTTTTCGGTACTTCAGGACTTCTAAAACCTTTTTTCATATGGCAAAAATGTCAAACGTTCCTTTATTATGATTTTCAGATCAGGAGAAGTCTACAGTATCCTTTTCACCTCACATGAGAATTTCTTATTTAACGGTGTCATTTAACTGACGGTTTAATATTGGGCAAAAACATATTGTAACTTTCTTCAATAGTCTACACTTATAAAACCATTTTCCAAAGCAAATTATGGCAATGTGAGGTGATCACATGAGAATTTCTTATTTAAAACCTTATCTGACGGTTTAATATTGGGAAAAAACATATTGTAACTTTCTTCAATAGTCTACACTTGTAAAACCATTTTCCAAAGCAAATTATGGCAATGTGAGGTGATCACATGAGAATTTCTTATTTAAAACCTTATCTGACAGTTTAATATTGGGAAAAAACTTATTGTAAGACCTCACTTATTGTAAAACCATTTTCCTAAGCAAATTATGACAAAAATGTCAAATGTTCCCTTTTATTCTTTTCAGATTAATGTCACGCTTTTTGATCCTTTTCACCTCACATGAGTATTTCTTATTGAAAACCTTAACTGGCAGTTAATATTGGGAAAACAATATTCTAACTTTTGCCTTTTTTCAAATGGCAAAAGTGTCAAACGTTCCTTTATATGATTTTCAATCAACAGAAGTCTGTTTCATCACATCACGTTTTTCACATCACATGAGTATTTCTTATGGCAGTTTAATATTGGGAAAAACATATCTGCAAACTTCTTTCAGTAGTGTACACCATTTTTCAAAGCAAATTATGACAAAAATGTCAAATGTTCCCTTTTATTCTTTTCAGATTAAGGCAACTCTTTTTGATCCTTTTCACCTCACATATATATTTCTTATTGAAAACCTTAACTGGCAGTTTAATTTTGGGAAAACCATATTTGCAAACTTCTTTCAGTAGTGTACACCATTTTTCAAAGCAAATTATGACAAAAATGTCAAATGTTCCATTTTATTCTTTTCAGATTAAGGTAACGCTTTTTGATCCTTTACATGTGAGGTGATCACATGAGTATTTCTTATTGAAAACCTTAACTGGCAGTTAATATTGGGAAAACAATATTCTAACTTTTGCCTTTTTTCAAATGGCAAAAGTGTCAAACGTTCCTTTATATGATTTTCAATCAATAGAAGTCTGTTTCATCCTTTTCACATCACATGAGTATTTCTTATTTATAACCTTAACTGGCAGTTTAATATTGGGAAAACCATATTCTAACTTTTTTCGGTACTTCAGGACTTGTAAAACCTTTTTTCAAATGGCAAAAGTGTCAAACGTTCCTTTATATGATTTTCAATCAACAGAAGTCTGTTTCATCCTTTTCACATCACATGAGTATTTCTTATTTTATAACCTTAACTGGCAGTTTAATATTGGGAAAACCATATTCTAACTTTTTTCGGTACTTCAGGACTTCTAAAACCTTTTTTCATATGGCAAAAATATCAAACGTTCCTTTATATGATTTTCAGATCAGAAGTCTACAGTATCCTTTTCACCTCACATGAGAATTTCTTATTTAAAACCTTATCTGACGGTTTAATATTGGGAAAAAACATATTGTAACTTTCTTCAATAGTCTACACTTGTAAAACCATTTTCCAAAGCAAATTATGGCAATGTGAGGTGATCACATGAGAATTTCTTATTTGAAACCTTATCTGACAGTTTAATATTGGGAAAAAACTTATTGTAAGACCTCACTTATTGTAAAACCATTTTCCTAAGCAAATTATGACAAAAATGTCAAATGTTCCCTTTTATTCTTTTCAGATTAATGTCACGCTTTTTGATCCTTTTCACCTCACATGAGTATTTCTTATTGAAAACCTTAACTGGCAGTTAATATTGGGAAAACAATATTCTAACTTTTGCCTTTTTTCAAATGGCAAAAGTGTCAAACGTTCCTTTATATGATTTTCAATCAACAGAAGTCTGTTTCATCACATCACGTTTTTCACATCACATGAGTATTTCTTATGGCAGTTTAATATTGGGAAAAACATATCTGCAAACTTCTTTCAGTAGTGTACACCATTTTTCAAAGCAAATTATGACAAAAATGTCAAATGTTCCCTTTTATTCTTTTCAGATTAAGGCAACTCTTTTTGATCCTTTTCACCTCACATGAGTATTTCTTATTGAAAACCTTAACTGGCAGTTAATATTGGGAAAACAATATTCTAACTTTTGCCTTTTTTCAAATGGCAAAAGTGTCAAACGTTCCTTTATATGATTTTCAATCAACAGAAGTCTGTTTCATCCTTTTCACATCACATGAGTATTTCTTATTTATAACCTTAACTGGCAGTTTAATATTGGGAAAACCATTTTTCGGTACTTCAGGACTTCTAAAACCTTTTTTCATATGGCAAAAATGTCAAACGTTCCTTTATTATGATTTTCAGATCAGGAGAAGTCTACAGTATCCTTTTCACCTCACATGAGAATTTCTTATTTAACGGTGTCATTTAACTGACGGTTTAATATTGGGCAAAAACATATTGTAACTTTCTTCAATAGTCTACACTTATAAAACCATTTTCCAAAGCAAATTATGGCAATGTGAGGTGATCACATGAGAATTTCTTATTTAAAACCTTATCTGACGGTTTAATATTGGGAAAAAACATATTGTAACTTTCTTCAATAGTCTACACTTGTAAAACCATTTTCCAAAGCAAATTATGGCAATGTGAGGTGATCACATGAGAATTTCTTATTTAAAACCTTATCTGACAGTTTAATATTGGGAAAAAACTTATTGTAAGACCTCACTTATTGTAAAACCATTTTCCTAAGCAAATTATGACAAAAATGTCAAATGTTCCCTTTTATTCTTTTCAGATTAATGTCACGCTTTTTGATCCTTTTCACCTCACATGAGTATTTCTTATTGAAAACCTTAACTGGCAGTTAATATTGGGAAAACAATATTCTAACTTTTGCCTTTTTTCAAATGGCAAAAGTGTCAAACGTTCCTTTATATGATTTTCAATCAACAGAAGTCTGTTTCATCACATCACGTTTTTCACATCACATGAGTATTTCTTATGGCAGTTTAATATTGGGAAAAACATATCTGCAAACTTCTTTCAGTAGTGTACACCATTTTTCAAAGCAAATTATGACAAAAATGTCAAATGTTCCCTTTTATTCTTTTCAGATTAAGGCAACTCTTTTTGATCCTTTTCACCTCACATATATATTTCTTATTGAAAACCTTAACTGGCAGTTTAATTTTGGGAAAACCATATTTGCAAACTTCTTTCAGTAGTGTACACCATTTTTCAAAGCAAATTATGACAAAAATGTCAAATGTTCCATTTTATTCTTTTCAGATTAAGGTAACGCTTTTTGATCCTTTACATGTGAGGTGATCACATGAGTATTTCTTATTGAAAACCTTAACTGGCAGTTAATATTGGGAAAACAATATTCTAACTTTTGCCTTTTTTCAAATGGCAAAAGTGTCAAACGTTCCTTTATATGATTTTCAATCAATAGAAGTCTGTTTCATCCTTTTCACATCACATGAGTATTTCTTATTTATAACCTTAACTGGCAGTTTAATATTGGGAAAACCATATTCTAACTTTTTTCGGTACTTCAGGACTTGTAAAACCTTTTTTCAAATGGCAAAAGTGTCAAACGTTCCTTTATATGATTTTCAATCAACAGAAGTCTGTTTCATCCTTTTCACATCACATGAGTATTTCTTATTTTATAACCTTAACTGGCAGTTTAATATTGGGAAAACCATATTCTAACTTTTTTCGGTACTTCAGGACTTCTAAAACCTTTTTTCATATGGCAAAAATATCAAACGTTCCTTTATATGATTTTCAGATCAGAAGTCTACAGTATCCTTTTCACCTCACATGAGAATTTCTTATTTAAAACCTTATCTGACGGTTTAATATTGGGAAAAAACATATTGTAACTTTCTTCAATAGTCTACACTTGTAAAACCATTTTCCAAAGCAAATTATGGCAATGTGAGGTGATCACATGAGAATTTCTTATTTAAAACCTTATCTGACAGTTTAATATTGGGAAAAAACTTATTGTAAGACCTCACTTATTGTAAAACCATTTTCCTAAGCAAATTATGACAAAAATGTCAAATGTTCCCTTTTATTCTTTTCAGATTAATGTCACGCTTTTTGATCCTTTTCACCTCACATGAGTATTTCTTATTGAAAACCTTAACTGGCAGTTAATATTGGGAAAACAATATTCTAACTTTTGCCTTTTTTCAAATGGCAAAAGTGTCAAACGTTCCTTTATATGATTTTCAATCAACAGAAGTCTGTTTCATCACATCACGTTTTTCACATCACATGAGTATTTCTTATGGCAGTTTAATATTGGGAAAAACATATCTGCAAACTTCTTTCAGTAGTGTACACCATTTTTCAAAGCAAATTATGACAAAAATGTCAAATGTTCCCTTTTATTCTTTTCAGATTAAGGCAACTCTTTTTGATCCTTTTCACCTCACATATATATTTCTTATTGAAAACCTTAACTGGCAGTTTAATTTTGGGAAAACCATATTTGCAAACTTCTTTCAGTAGTGTACACCATTTTTCAAAGCAAATTATGACAAAAATGTCAAATGTTCCATTTTATTCTTTTCAGATTAAGGTAACGCTTTTTGATCCTTTACATGTGAGGTGATCACATGAGTATTTCTTATTGAAAACCTTAACTGGCAGTTAATATTGGGAAAACAATATTCTAACTTTTGCCTTTTTTCAAATGGCAAAAGTGTCAAACGTTCCTTTATATGATTTTCAATCAATAGAAGTCTGTTTCATCCTTTTCACATCACATGAGTATTTCTTATTTATAACCTTAACTGGCAGTTTAATATTGGGAAAACCATATTCTAACTTTTTTCGGTACTTCAGGACTTGTAAAACCTTTTTTCAAATGGCAAAAGTGTCAAACGTTCCTTTATATGATTTTCAATCAACAGAAGTCTGTTTCATCCTTTTCACATCACATGAGTATTTCTTATTTTATAACCTTAACTGGCAGTTTAATATTGGGAAAACCATATTCTAACTTTTTTCGGTACTTCAGGACTTCTAAAACCTTTTTTCATATGGCAAAAATATCAAACGTTCCTTTATATGATTTTCAGATCAGAAGTCTACAGTATCCTTTTCACCTCACATGAGAATTTCTTATTTAAAACCTTATCTGACGGTTTAATATTGGGAAAAAACATATTGTAACTTTCTTCAATAGTCTACACTTGTAAAACCATTTTCCAAAGCAAATTATGGCAATGTGAGGTGATCACATGAGAATTTCTTATTTGAAACCTTATCTGACAGTTTAATATTGGGAAAAAACTTATTGTAAGACCTCACTTATTGTAAAACCATTTTCCTAAGCAAATTATGACAAAAATGTCAAATGTTCCCTTTTATTCTTTTCAGATTAATGTCACGCTTTTTGATCCTTTTCACCTCACATGAGTATTTCTTATTGAAAACCTTAACTGGCAGTTAATATTGGGAAAACAATATTCTAACTTTTGCCTTTTTTCAAATGGCAAAAGTGTCAAACGTTCCTTTATATGATTTTCAATCAACAGAAGTCTGTTTCATCACATCACGTTTTTCACATCACATGAGTATTTCTTATGGCAGTTTAATATTGGGAAAAACATATCTGCAAACTTCTTTCAGTAGTGTACACCATTTTTCAAAGCAAATTATGACAAAAATGTCAAATGTTCCCTTTTATTCTTTTCAGATTAAGGCAACTCTTTTTGATCCTTTTCACCTCACATGAGTATTTCTTATTGAAAACCTTAACTGGCAGTTAATATTGGGAAAACAATATTCTAACTTTTGCCTTTTTTCAAATGGCAAAAGTGTCAAACGTTCCTTTATATGATTTTCAATCAACAGAAGTCTGTTTCATCACATCACGTTTTTCACATCACATGAGTATTTCTTATGGCAGTTTAATATTGGGAAAAACATATCTGCAAACTTCTTTCAGTAGTGTACACCATTTTTCAAAGCAAATTATGACAAAAATGTCAAATGTTCCCTTTTATTCTTTTCAGATTAAGGCAACTCTTTTTGATCCTTTTCACCTCACATATATATTTCTTATTGAAAACCTTAACTGGCAGTTTAATTTTGGGAAAACCATATTTGCAAACTTCTTTCAGTAGTGTACACCATTTTTCAAAGCAAATTATGACAAAAATGTCAAATGTTCCATTTTATTCTTTTCAGATTAAGGTAACGCTTTTTGATCCTTTACATGTGAGGTGATCACATGAGTATTTCTTATTGAAAACCTTAACTGGCAGTTAATATTGGGAAAACAATATTCTAACTTTTGCCTTTTTTCAAATGGCAAAAGTGTCAAACGTTCCTTTATATGATTTTCAATCAATAGAAGTCTGTTTCATCCTTTTCACATCACATGAGTATTTCTTATTTATAACCTTAACTGGCAGTTTAATATTGGGAAAACCATATTCTAACTTTTTTCGGTACTTCAGGACTTGTAAAACCTTTTTTCAAATGGCAAAAGTGTCAAACGTTCCTTTATATGATTTTCAATCAACAGAAGTCTGTTTCATCCTTTTCACATCACATGAGTATTTCTTATTTTATAACCTTAACTGGCAGTTTAATATTGGGAAAACCATATTCTAACTTTTTTCGGTACTTCAGGACTTCTAAAACCTTTTTTCATATGGCAAAAATATCAAACGTTCCTTTATATGATTTTCAGATCAGAAGTCTACAGTATCCTTTTCACCTCACATGAGAATTTCTTATTTAAAACCTTATCTGACGGTTTAATATTGGGAAAAAACATATTGTAACTTTCTTCAATAGTCTACACTTGTAAAACCATTTTCCAAAGCAAATTATGGCAATGTGAGGTGATCACATGAGAATTTCTTATTTAAAACCTTATCTGACAGTTTAATATTGGGAAAAAACTTATTGTAAGACCTCACTTATTGTAAAACCATTTTCCTAAGCAAATTATGACAAAAATGTCAAATGTTCCCTTTTATTCTTTTCAGATTAATGTCACGCTTTTTGATCCTTTTCACCTCACATGAGTATTTCTTATTGAAAACCTTAACTGGCAGTTAATATTGGGAAAACAATATTCTAACTTTTGCCTTTTTTCAAATGGCAAAAGTGTCAAACGTTCCTTTATATGATTTTCAATCAACAGAAGTCTGTTTCATCACATCACGTTTTTCACATCACATGAGTATTTCTTATGGCAGTTTAATATTGGGAAAAACATATCTGCAAACTTCTTTCAGTAGTGTACACCATTTTTCAAAGCAAATTATGACAAAAATGTCAAATGTTCCCTTTTATTCTTTTCAGATTAAGGCAACTCTTTTTGATCCTTTTCACCTCACATATATATTTCTTATTGAAAACCTTAACTGGCAGTTTAATTTTGGGAAAACCATATTTGCAAACTTCTTTCAGTAGTGTACACCATTTTTCAAAGCAAATTATGACAAAAATGTCAAATGTTCCATTTTATTCTTTTCAGATTAAGGTAACGCTTTTTGATCCTTTACATGTGAGGTGATCACATGAGTATTTCTTATTGAAAACCTTAACTGGCAGTTAATATTGGGAAAACAATATTCTAACTTTTGCCTTTTTTTCAAATGGCAAAAGTGTCAAAGATTCCTTTATATGATTTTCAATCAATAGAAGTCTGTTTCATCCTTTTCACATCACATGAGTATTTCTTATTTATAACCTTAACTGGCAGTTTAATATTGGGAAAACCATATTCTAACTTTTTTCGGTACTTCAGGACTTGTAAAACCTTTTTTCAAATGGCAAAAGTGTCAAACGTTCCTTTATATGATTTTCAATCAACAGAAGTCTGTTTCATCCTTTTCACATCACATGAGTATTTCTTATTTTATAACCTTAACTGGCAGTTTAATATTGGGAAAACCATATTCTAACTTTTTTCGGTACTTCAGGACTTCTAAAACCTTTTTTCATATGGCAAAAATATCAAACGTTCCTTTATATGATTTTCAGATCAGAAGTCTACAGTATCCTTTTCACCTCACATGAGAATTTCTTATTTAAAACCTTATCTGACGGTTTAATATTGGGAAAAAACATATTGTAACTTTCTTCAATAGTCTACACTTGTAAAACCATTTTCCAAAGCAAATTATGGCAATGTGAGGTGATCACATGAGAATTTCTTATTTAAAACCTTATCTGACGGTTTAATATTGGGAAAAAACATATTGTAACTTTCTTCAATAGTCTACACTTGTAAAACCATTTTCCAAAGCAAATTATGGCAATGTGAGGTGATCACATGAGAATTTCTTATTTAAAACCTTATCTGACAGTTTAATATTGGGAAAAAACTTATTGTAAGACCTCACTTATTGTAAAACCATTTTCCTAAGCAAATTATGACAAAAATGTCAAATGTTCCCTTTTATTCTTTTCAGATTAATGTCACGCTTTTTGATCCTTTTCACCTCATATGAGTATTTCTTATTGAAAACCTTAACTGTGGCAGTTAATATTGGGAAAACAATATTCTAACTTTTGCCTTTTTTCAAATGGCAAAAGTGTCAAACGTTCCTTTATATGATTTTCAATCAACAGAAGTCTGTTTCATCACATCACGTTTTTCACATCACATGAGTATTTCTTATGGCAGTTTAATATTGGGAAAAACATATCTGCAAACTTCTTTCAGTAATGTACACCATTTTTCAAAGCAAATTATGACAAAAATGTCAAATGTTCCCTTTTATTCTTTTCAGATTAAGGTAACTCTTTTTGATCCTTTTCACCTCACATATATATTTCTTATTGAAAACCTTAACTGGCAGTTTAATTTTGGGAAAACCATATTTGCAAACTTCTTTCAGTAGTGTACACCATTTTTCAAAGCAAATTATGACAAAAATGTCAAATGTTCCATTTTATTCTTTTCAGATTAAGGTAACTCATTTTGATCCTTTTCACCTCACATATATATTTCTTATTGAAAACCTTAACTGGCAGTTAATATTGGGAAAACAATATTCTAACTTTTGCCTTTTTTCAAATGGCAAACGTGTCAAACGTTCCTTTATATGATTTTCAATCAACAGAAGTCTGTTTCATCCTTTTCACATCACATGAGTATTTCTTATTTATAACCTTAACTGGCAGTTTAATATTGGGAAAACCATATTCTAACTTTTTTCGGTACTTCAGGACTTCTAAAACCTTTTTTCATATGGCAAAAATGTCAAACGTTCCTTTATTATGATTTTCAGATCAGGAGAAGTCTACAGTATCCTTTTCACCTCACATGAGAATTTCTTATTTAACGGTGTCATTTAACTGACGGTTTAATATTGGGCAAAAACATATTGTAACTTTCTTCAATAGTCTACACTTGTAAAACCATTTTCCAAAGCAAATTATGGCAATGTGAGGTGATCACATGAGAATTTCTTATTTAAAACCTTATCTGACGGTTTAATATTGGGAAAAAACATATTGTAACTTTCTTCAATAGTCTACACTTGTAAAACCATTTTCCAAAGCAAATTATGGCAATGTGAGGTGATCACATGAGAATTTCTTATTTAAAACCTTATCTGACAGTTTAATATTGGGAAAAAACTTATTGTAAGACCTCACTTATTGTAAAACCATTTTCCTAAGCAAATTATGACAAAAATGTCAAATGTTCCCTTTTATTCTTTTCAGATTAATGTCACGCTTTTTGATCCTTTTCACCTCACATGAGTATTTCTTATTGAAAACCTTAACTGGCAGTTAATATTGGGAAAACAATATTCTAACTTTTGCCTTTTTTCAAATGGCAAAAGTGTCAAACGTTCCTTTATATGATTTTCAATCAACAGAAGTCTGTTTCATCCTTTTCACATCACATGAGTATTTCTTATTTATAACCTTAACTGGCAGTTTAATATTGGGAAAACCATTTTTCGGTACTTCAGGACTTCTAAAACCTTTTTTCATATGGCAAAAATGTCAAACGTTCCTTTATTATGATTTTCAGATCAGGAGAAGTCTACAGTATCCTTTTCACCTCACATGAGAATTTCTTATTTAACGGTGTCATTTAACTGACGGTTTAATATTGGGCAAAAACATATTGTAACTTTCTTCAATAGTCTACACTTGTAAAACCATTTTCCAAAGCAAATTATGGCAATGTGAGGTGATCACATGAGAATTTCTTATTTAAAACCTTATCTGACGGTTTAATATTGGGAAAAAACATATTGTAACTTTCTTCAATAGTCTACACTTGTAAAACCATTTTCCAAAGCAAATTATGGCAATGTGAGGTGATCACATGAGAATTTCTTATTTAAAACCTTATCTGACAGTTTAATATTGGGAAAAAACTTATTGTAAGACCTCACTTATTGTAAAACCATTTTCCTAAGCAAATTATGACAAAAATGTCAAATGTTCCCTTTTATTCTTTTCAGATTAATGTCACGCTTTTTGATCCTTTTCACCTCACATGAGTATTTCTTATTGAAAACCTTAACTGGCAGTTAATATTGGGAAAACAATATTCTAACTTTTGCCTTTTTTCAAATGGCAAAAGTGTCAAACGTTCCTTTATATGAATTTCAATCAACAGAAGTCTGTTTCATCCTTTTCACATCACATGAGTATTTCTTATTTATAACCTTAACTGGCAGTTTAATATTGGGAAAACCATTTTTCGGTACTTCAGGACTTCTAAAACCTTTTTTCATATGGCAAAAATGTCAAACGTTCCTTTATTATGATTTTCAGATCAGGAGAAGTCTACAGTATCCTTTTCACCTCACATGAGAATTTCTTATTTAACGGTGTCATTTAACTGACGGTTTAATATTGGGCAAAAACATATTGTAACTTTCTTCAATAGTCTACACTTATAAAACCATTTTCCAAAGCAAATTATGGCAATGTGAGGTGATCACATGAGAATTTCTTATTTAAAACCTTATCTGACGGTTTAATATTGGGAAAAAACATATTGTAACTTTCTTCAATAGTCTACACTTGTAAAACCATTTTCCAAAGCAAATTATGGCAATGTGAGGTGATCACATGAGAATTTCTTATTTAAAACCTTATCTGACAGTTTAATATTGGGAAAAAACTTATTGTAAGACCTCACTTATTGTAAAACCATTTTCCTAAGCAAATTATGACAAAAATGTCAAATGTTCCCTTTTATTCTTTTCAGATTAATGTCACGCTTTTTGATCCTTTTCACCTCACATGAGTATTTCTTATTGAAAACCTTAACTGGCAGTTAATATTGGGAAAACAATATTCTAACTTTTGCCTTTTTTCAAATGGCAAAAGTGTCAAACGTTCCTTTATATGATTTTCAATCAACAGAAGTCTGTTTCATCACATCACGTTTTTCACATCACATGAGTATTTCTTATGGCAGTTTAATATTGGGAAAAACATATCTGCAAACTTCTTTCAGTAGTGTACACCATTTTTCAAAGCAAATTATGACAAAAATGTCAAATGTTCCCTTTTATTCTTTTCAGATTAAGGCAACTCTTTTTGATCCTTTTCACCTCACATATATATTTCTTATTGAAAACCTTAACTGGCAGTTTAATTTTGGGAAAACCATATTTGCAAACTTCTTTCAGTAGTGTACACCATTTTTCAAAGCAAATTATGACAAAAATGTCAAATGTTCCATTTTATTCTTTTCAGATTAAGGTAACGCTTTTTGATCCTTTACATGTGAGGTGATCACATGAGTATTTCTTATTGAAAACCTTAACTGGCAGTTAATATTGGGAAAACAATATTCTAACTTTTGCCTTTTTTCAAATGGCAAAAGTGTCAAACGTTCCTTTATATGATTTTCAATCAATAGAAGTCTGTTTCATCCTTTTCACCTCACATGAGAATTTCTTATTTAAAACCTTATCTGACGGTTTAATATTGGGAAAAAACATATTGTAACTTTCTTCAATAGTCTACACTTGTAAAACCATTTTCCAAAGCAAATTATGGCAATGTGAGGTGATCACATGAGAATTTCTTATTGAAAACCTTATCTGACAGTTTAATATTGGGAAAAAACTTATTGTAAGACCTAACTTATTGTAAAACCATTTTCCTAAGCAAATTATGACAAAAATGTCAAATGTTCCCTTTTATTCTTTTCAGATTAAGGTAACTCTTTTTGATCCTTTTCACCTCACATATATATTTCTTATTGAAAACCTTAACTGGCAGTTTAATTTTGGGAAAACCATATTTGCAAACTTCTTTCAGTAGTGTACACCATTTTTCAAAGCAAATTATGACAAAAATGTCAAATGTTCCATTTTATTCTTTTCAGATTAAGGTAACTCATTTTGATCCTTTTCACCTCACATATATATTTCTTATTGAAAACCTTAACTGGCAGTTAATATTGGGAAAACAATATTCTAACTTTTGCCTTTTTTCAAATGGCAAACGTGTCAAACGTTCCTTTATATGATTTTCAATCAACAGAAGTCTGTTTCATCCTTTTCACATCACATGAGTATTTCTTATTTATAACCTTAACTGGCAGTTTAATATTGGGAAAACCATATTCTAACTTTTTTCGGTACTTCAGGACTTCTAAAACCTTTTTTCATATGGCAAAAATGTCAAACGTTCCTTTATTATGATTTTCAGATCAGGAGAAGTCTACAGTATCCTTTTCACCTCACATGAGAATTTCTTATTTAACGGTGTCATTTAACTGACGGTTTAATATTGGGCAAAAACATATTGTAACTTTCTTCAATAGTCTACACTTGTAAAACCATTTTCCAAAGCAAATTATGGCAATGTGAGGTGATCACATGAGAATTTCTTATTTAAAACCTTATCTGACGGTTTAATATTGGGAAAAAACATATTGTAACTTTCTTCAATAGTCTACACTTGTAAAACCATTTTCCAAAGCAAATTATGGCAATGTGAGGTGATCACATGAGAATTTCTTATTTAAAACCTTATCTGACAGTTTAATATTGGGAAAAAACTTATTGTAAGACCTCACTTATTGTAAAACCATTTTCCTAAGCAAATTATGACAAAAATGTCAAATGTTCCCTTTTATTCTTTTCAGATTAAGGCAACTCTTTTTGATCCTTTTCACCTCACATATATATTTCTTATTGAAAACCTTAACTGGCAGTTAAATTTTGGGAAAACCATATTTGCAAACTTCTTTCAGTAGTGTACACCATTTTTCAAAGCAAATTATGACAAAAATGTCAAATGTTCCATTTTATTCTTTTCAGATTAAGGTAACGCTTTTTGATCCTTTACATGTGAGGTGATCACATGAGTATTTCTTATTGAAAACCTTAACTGGCAGTTAATATTGGGAAAACAATATTCTAACTTTTGCCTTTTTTCAAATGGCAAAAGTGTCAAACGTTCCTTTATATGATTTTCAATCAATAGAAGTCTGTTTCATCCTTTTCACCTCACATGAGAATTTCTTATTTAAAACCTTATCTGACGGTTTAATATTGGGAAAAAACATATTGTAACTTTCTTCAATAGTCTACACTTGTAAAACCATTTTCCAAAGCAAATTATGGCAATGTGAGGTGATCACATGAGAATTTCTTATTTAAAACCTTATCTGACAGTTTAATATTGGGAAAAAACTTATTGTAAGACCTCACTTATTGTAAAACCATTTTCCTAAGCAAATTATGACAAAAATGTCAAATGTTCCCTTTTATTCTTTTCAGATTAATGTCACGCTTTTTGATCCTTTTCACCTCACATGAGTATTTCTTATTGAAAACCTTAACTGGCAGTTAATATTGGGAAAACAATATTCTAACTTTTGCCTTTTTTCAAATGGCAAAAGTGTCAAACGTTCCTTTATATGATTTTCAATCAACAGAAGTCTGTTTCATCACATCACGTTTTTCACATCACATGAGTATTTCTTATGGCAGTTTAATATTGGGAAAAACATATCTGCAAACTTCTTTCAGTAGTGTACACCATTTTTCAAAGCAAATTATGACAAAAATGTCAAATGTTCCCTTTTATTCTTTTCAGATTAAGGCAACTCTTTTTGATCCTTTTCACCTCACATATATATTTCTTATTGAAAACCTTAACTGGCAGTTAAATTTTGGGAAAACCATATTTGCAAACTTCTTTCAGTAGTGTACACCATTTTTCAAAGCAAATTATGACAAAAATGTCAAATGTTCCATATTATTCTTTTCAGATTAAGGTAACGCTTTTTGATCCTTTACATGTGAGGTGATCACATGAGTATTTCTTATTGAAAACCTTAACTGGCAGTTAATATTGGGAAAACAATATTCTAACTTTTGCCTTTTTTCAAATGGCAAAAGTGTCAAACGTTCCTTTATATGATTTTCAATCAACAGAAGTCTGTTTCATCCTTTTCACATCACATGAGTATTTCTTATTTATAACCTTAACTGGCAGTTTAATATTGGGAAAACCATATTCTAACTTTTTTCGGTACTTCAGGACTTCTAAAACCTTTTTTCATATGGCAAAAATGTCAAACGTTCCTTTATTATGATTTTCAGATCAGGAGAAGTCTACAGTATCCTTTTCACCTCACATGAGAATTTCTTATTTAACTGCGTGATTTAACTGACGGTTTAATATTGGGCAAAAACATATTGTAACTTTCTTCAAATAGTCTACACTTGTAAAACCATTTTCCAAAGCAAATTATGGCAATGTGAGGTGATCACATGAGAATTTCTTATTTAAAACCTTATCTGAGGGTTTAATATTGGGAAAAAACATATTGTAACTTTCTTCAATAGTCTACACTTGTAAAACCATTTTCCAAAGCAAATTATGGCAATGTGAGGTGATCACATGAGAATTTCTTATTGAAAACCTTATCTGACAGTTTAATATTGGGAAAAAACTTATTGTAAGACCTAACTTATTGTAAAACCATTTTCCTAAGCAAATTATGACAAAAATGTCAAATGTTCCCTTTTATTCTTTTCAGATTAATGTCACGCTTTTTGATCCTTTTCACCTCACATGAGTATTTCTTATTGAAAACCTTAACTGGCAGTTAATATTGGGAAAACAATATTCTAACTTTTGCCTTTTTTCAAATGGCAAAAGTGTCAAACGTTCCTTTATATGATTTTCAATCAACAGAAGTCTGTTTCATCACATCACGTTTTTCACATCACATGAGTATTTCTTATGGCAGTTTAATATTGGGAAAAACATATCTGCAAACTTCTTTCAGTAGTGTACACCATTTTTCAAAGCAAATTATGACAAAAATGTCAAATGTTCCCTTTTATTCTTTTCAGATTAAGGCAACTCTTTTTGATCCTTTTCACCTCACATATATATTTCTTATTGAAAACCTTAACTGGCAGTTTAATTTTGGGAAAACCATATTTGCAAACTTCTTTCAGTAGTGTACACCATTTTTCAAAGCAAATTATGACAAAAATGTCAAATGTTCCATTTTATTCTTTTCAGATTAAGGTAACACTTTTTGATCCTTTACATGTGAGGTGATCACATGAGTATTTCTTATTGAAAACCTTAACTGGCAGTTAATATTGGGAAAACAATATTCTAACTTTTGCCTTTTTTCAAATGGCAAAAGTGTCAAACGTTCCTTTATATGATTTTCAATCAATAGAAGTCTGTTTCATCCTTTTCACATCACATGAGTATTTCTTATTTATAACCTTAACTGGCAGTTTAATATTGGGAAAACCATATTCTAACTTTTTTCGGTACTTCAGGACTTGTAAAACCTTTTTTCAAATGGCAAAAGTGTCAAACGTTCCTTTATATGATTTTCAATCAACAGAAGTCTGTTTCATCCTTTTCACATCACATGAGTATTTCTTATTTTATAACCTTAACTGGCAGTTTAATATTGGGAAAACCATATTCTAACTTTTTTCGGTACTTCAGGACTTCTAAAACCTTTTTTCATATGGCAAAAATATCAAACGTTCCTTTATATGATTTTCAGATCAGAAGTCTACAGTATCCTTTTCACCTCACATGAGAATTTCTTATTTAAAACCTTATCTGACGGTTTAATATTGGGAAAAAACATATTGTAACTTTCTTCAATAGTCTACACTTGTAAAACCATTTTCCAAAGCAAATTATGGCAATGTGAGGTGATCACATGAGAATTTCTTATTTAAAACCTTATCTGACAGTTTAATATTGGGAAAAAACTTATTGTAAGACCTCACTTATTGTAAAACCATTTTCCTAAGCAAATTATGACAAAAATGTCAAATGTTCCCTTTTATTCTTTTCAGATTAATGTCACGCTTTTTGATCCTTTTCACCTCACATGAGTATTTCTTATTGAAAACCTTAACTGGCAGTTAATATTGGGAAAACAATATTCTAACTTTTGCCTTTTTTCAAATGGCAAAAGTGTCAAACGTTCCTTTATATGATTTTCAATCAACAGAAGTCTGTTTCATCCTTTTCACATCACATGAGTATTTCTTATTTATAACCTTAACTGGCAGTTTAATATTGGGAAAACCATTTTTCGGTACTTCAGGACTTCTAAAACCTTTTTTCATATGGCAAAAATGTCAAACGTTCCTTTATTATGATTTTCAGATCAGGAGAAGTCTACAGTATCCTTTTCACCTCACATGAGAATTTCTTATTTAACGGTGTCATTTAACTGACGGTTTAATATTGGGCAAAAACATATTGTAACTTTCTTCAATAGTCTACACTTATAAAACCATTTTCCAAAGCAAATTATGGCAATGTGAGGTGATCACATGAGAATTTCTTATTTAAAACCTTATCTGACGGTTTAATATTGGGAAAAAACATATTGTAACTTTCTTCAATAGTCTACACTTGTAAAACCATTTTCCAAAGCAAATTATGGCAATGTGAGGTGATCACATGAGAATTTCTTATTTAAAACCTTATCTGACAGTTTAATATTGGGAAAAAACTTATTGTAAGACCTCACTTATTGTAAAACCATTTTCCTAAGCAAATTATGACAAAAATGTCAAATGTTCCCTTTTATTCTTTTCAGATTAATGTCACGCTTTTTGATCCTTTTCACCTCACATGAGTATTTCTTATTGAAAACCTTAACTGGCAGTTAATATTGGGAAAACAATATTCTAACTTTTGCCTTTTTTCAAATGGCAAAAGTGTCAAACGTTCCTTTATATGATTTTCAATCAACAGAAGTCTGTTTCATCACATCACGTTTTTCACATCACATGAGTATTTCTTATGGCAGTTTAATATTGGGAAAAACATATCTGCAAACTTCTTTCAGTAGTGTACACCATTTTTCAAAGCAAATTATGACAAAAATGTCAAATGTTCCCTTTTATTCTTTTCAGATTAAGGCAACTCTTTTTGATCCTTTTCACCTCACATATATATTTCTTATTGAAAACCTTAACTGGCAGTTAAATTTTGGGAAAACCATATTTGCAAACTTCTTTCAGTAGTGTACACCATTTTTCAAAGCAAATTATGACAAAAATGTCAAATGTTCCATATTATTCTTTTCAGATTAAGGTAACGCTTTTTGATCCTTTACATGTGAGGTGATCACATGAGTATTTCTTATTGAAAACCTTAACTGGCAGTTAATATTGGGAAAACAATATTCTAACTTTTGCCTTTTTTCAAATGGCAAAAGTGTCAAACGTTCCTTTATATGATTTTCAATCAACAGAAGTCTGTTTCATCCTTTTCACATCACATGAGTATTTCTTATTTATAACCTTAACTGGCAGTTTAATATTGGGAAAACCATATTCTAACTTTTTTCGGTACTTCAGGACTTCTAAAACCTTTTTTCATATGGCAAAAATGTCAAACGTTCCTTTATTATGATTTTCAGATCAGGAGAAGTCTACAGTATCCTTTTCACCTCACATGAGAATTTCTTATTTAACTGCGTGATTTAACTGACGGTTTAATATTGGGCAAAAACATATTGTAACTTTCTTCAAATAGTCTACACTTGTAAAACCATTTTCCAAAGCAAATTATGGCAATGTGAGGTGATCACATGAGAATTTCTTATTTAAAACCTTATCTGACGGTTTAATATTGGGAAAAAACATATTGTAACTTTCTTCAATAGTCTACACTTGTAAAACCATTTTCCAAAGCAAATTATGGCAATGTGAGGTGATCACATGAGAATTTCTTATTGAAAACCTTATCTGACAGTTTAATATTGGGAAAAAACTTATTGTAAGACCTAACTTATTGTAAAACCATTTTCCTAAGCAAATTATGACAAAAATGTCAAATGTTCCCTTTTATTCTTTTCAGATTAATGTCACGCTTTTTGATCCTTTTCACCTCACATGAGTATTTCTTATTGAAAACCTTAACTGGCAGTTAATATTGGGAAAACAATATTCTAACTTTTGCCTTTTTTCAAATGGCAAAAGTGTCAAACGTTCCTTTATATGATTTTCAATCAACAGAAGTCTGTTTCATCACATCACGTTTTTCACATCACATGAGTATTTCTTATGGCAGTTTAATATTGGGAAAAACATATCTGCAAACTTCTTTCAGTAGTGTACACCATTTTTCAAAGCAAATTATGACAAAAATGTCAAATGTTCCCTTTTATTCTTTTCAGATTAAGGCAACTCTTTTTGATCCTTTTCACCTCACATATATATTTCTTATTGAAAACCTTAACTGGCAGTTTAATTTTGGGAAAACCATATTTGCAAACTTCTTTCAGTAGTGTACACCATTTTTCAAAGCAAATTATGACAAAAATGTCAAATGTTCCATTTTATTCTTTTCAGATTAAGGTAACGCTTTTTGATCCTTTACATGTGAGGTGATCACATGAGTATTTCTTATTGAAAACCTTAACTGGCAGTTAATATTGGGAAAACAATATTCTAACTTTTGCCTTTTTTCAAATGGCAAAAGTGTCAAACGTTCCTTTATATGATTTTCAATCAATAGAAGTCTGTTTCATCCTTTTCACATCACATGAGTATTTCTTATTTTATAACCTTAACTGGCAGTTTAATATTGGGAAAACCATATTCTAACTTTTTTCGGTACTTCAGGACTTCTAAAACCTTTTTTCATATGGCAAAAATATCAAACGTTCCTTTATATGATTTTCAGATCAGAAGTCTACAGTATCCTTTTCACCTCACATGAGAATTTCTTATTTAAAACCTTATCTGACGGTTTAATATTGGGAAAAAACATATTGTAACTTTCTTCAATAGTCTACACTTGTAAAACCATTTTCCAAAGCAAATTATGGCAATGTGAGGTGATCACATGAGAATTTCTTATTTAAAACCTTATCTGACAGTTTAATATTGGGAAAAAACTTATTGTAAGACCTCACTTATTGTAAAACCATTTTCCTAAGCAAATTATGACAAAAATGTCAAATGTTCCCTTTTATTCTTTTCAGATTAATGTCACGCTTTTTGATCCTTTTCACCTCACATGAGTATTTCTTATTGAAAACCTTAACTGGCAGTTAATATTGGGAAAACAATATTCTAACTTTTGCCTTTTTTCAAATGGCAAAAGTGTCAAACGTTCCTTTATATGATTTTCAATCAACAGAAGTCTGTTTCATCCTTTTCACATCACATGAGTATTTCTTATTTATAACCTTAACTGGCAGTTTAATATTGGGAAAACCATTTTTCGGTACTTCAGGACTTCTAAAACCTTTTTTCATATGGCAAAAATGTCAAACGTTCCTTTATTATGATTTTCAGATCAGGAGAAGTCTACAGTATCCTTTTCACCTCACATGAGAATTTCTTATTTAACGGTGTCATTTAACTGACGGTTTAATATTGGGCAAAAACATATTGTAACTTTCTTCAATAGTCTACACTTGTAAAACCATTTTCCAAAGCAAATTATGGCAATGTGAGGTGATCACATGAGAATTTCTTATTTAAAACCTTATCTGACAGTTTAATATTGGGAAAAAACTTATTGTAAGACCTCACTTATTGTAAAACCATTTTCCTAAGCAAATTATGACAAAAATGTCAAATGTTCCCTTTTATTCTTTTCAGATTAATGTCACGCTTTTTGATCCTTTTCACCTCACATGAGTATTTCTTATTGAAAACCTTAACTGGCAGTTAATATTGGGAAAACAATATTCTAACTTTTGCCTTTTTTCAAATGGCAAAAGTGTCAAACGTTCCTTTATATGATTTTCAATCAACAGAAGTCTGTTTCATCACATCACGTTTTTCACATCACATGAGTATTTCTTATGGCAGTTTAATATTGGGAAAAACATATCTGCAAACTTCTTTCAGTAGTGTACACCATTTTTCAAAGCAAATTATGACAAAAATGTCAAATGTTCCCTTTTATTCTTTTCAGATTAAGGCAACTCTTTTTGATCCTTTTCACCTCACATATATATTTCTTATTGAAAACCTTAACTGGCAGTTAAATTTTGGGAAAACCATATTTGCAAACTTCTTTCAGTAGTGTACACCATTTTTCAAAGCAAATTATGACAAAAATGTCAAATGTTCCATATTATTCTTTTCAGATTAAGGTAACGCTTTTTGATCCTTTACATGTGAGGTGATCACATGAGTATTTCTTATTGAAAACCTTAACTGGCAGTTAATATTGGGAAAACAATATTCTAACTTTTGCCTTTTTTCAAATGGCAAAAGTGTCAAACGTTCCTTTATATGATTTTCAATCAACAGAAGTCTGTTTCATCCTTTTCACATCACATGAGTATTTCTTATTTATAACCTTAACTGGCAGTTTAATATTGGGAAAACCATATTCTAACTTTTTTCGGTACTTCAGGACTTCTAAAACCTTTTTTCATATGGCAAAAATGTCAAACGTTCCTTTATTATGATTTTCAGATCAGGAGAAGTCTACAGTATCCTTTTCACCTCACATGAGAATTTCTTATTTAACTGCGTGATTTAACTGACGGTTTAATATTGGGCAAAAACATATTGTAACTTTCTTCAAATAGTCTACACTTGTAAAACCATTTTCCAAAGCAAATTATGGCAATGTGAGGTGATCACATGAGAATTTCTTATTTAAAACCTTATCTGACGGTTTAATATTGGGAAAAAACATATTGTAACTTTCTTCAATAGTCTACACTTGTAAAACCATTTTCCAAAGCAAATTATGGCAATGTGAGGTGATCACATGAGAATTTCTTATTGAAAACCTTATCTGACAGTTTAATATTGGGAAAAAACTTATTGTAAGACCTAACTTATTGTAAAACCATTTTCCTAAGCAAATTATGACAAAAATGTCAAATGTTCCCTTTTATTCTTTTCAGATTAATGTCACGCTTTTTGATCCTTTTCACCTCACATGAGTATTTCTTATTGAAAACCTTAACTGGCAGTTAATATTGGGAAAACAATATTCTAACTTTTGCCTTTTTTCAAATGGCAAAAGTGTCAAACGTTCCTTTATATGATTTTCAATCAACAGAAGTCTGTTTCATCACATCACGTTTTTCACATCACATGAGTATTTCTTATGGCAGTTTAATATTGGGAAAAACATATCTGCAAACTTCTTTCAGTAGTGTACACCATTTTTCAAAGCAAATTATGACAAAAATGTCAAATGTTCCCTTTTATTCTTTTCAGATTAAGGCAACTCTTTTTGATCCTTTTCACCTCACATATATATTTCTTATTGAAAACCTTAACTGGCAGTTTAATTTTGGGAAAACCATATTTGCAAACTTCTTTCAGTAGTGTACACCATTTTTCAAAGCAAATTATGACAAAAATGTCAAATGTTCCATTTTATTCTTTTCAGATTAAGGTAACGCTTTTTGATCCTTTACATGTGAGGTGATCACATGAGTATTTCTTATTGAAAACCTTAACTGGCAGTTAATATTGGGAAAACAATATTCTAACTTTTGCCTTTTTTCAAATGGCAAAAGTGTCAAACGTTCCTTTATATGATTTTCAATCAATAGAAGTCTGTTTCATCCTTTTCACATCACATGAGTATTTCTTATTTATAACCTTAACTGGCAGTTTAATATTGGGAAAACCATATTCTAACTTTTTTCGGTACTTCAGGACTTGTAAAACCTTTTTTCAAATGGCAAAAGTGTCAAACGTTCCTTTATATGATTTTCAATCAACAGAAGTCTGTTTCATCCTTTTCACATCACATGAGTATTTCTTATTTTATAACCTTAACTGGCAGTTTAATATTGGGAAAACCATATTCTAACTTTTTTCGGTACTTCAGGACTTCTAAAACCTTTTTTCATATGGCAAAAATATCAAACGTTCCTTTATATGATTTTCAGATCAGAAGTCTACAGTATCCTTTTCACCTCACATGAGAATTTCTTATTTAAAACCTTATCTGACGGTTTAATATTGGGAAAAAACATATTGTAACTTTCTTCAATAGTCTACACTTGTAAAACCATTTTCCAAAGCAAATTATGGCAATGTGAGGTGATCACATGAGAATTTCTTATTTAAAACCTTATCTGACAGTTTAATATTGGGAAAAAACTTATTGTAAGACCTCACTTATTGTAAAACCATTTTCCTAAGCAAATTATGACAAAAATGTCAAATGTTCCCTTTTATTCTTTTCAGATTAATGTCACGCTTTTTGATCCTTTTCACCTCACATGAGTATTTCTTATTGAAAACCTTAACTGGCAGTTAATATTGGGAAAACAATATTCTAACTTTTGCCTTTTTTCAAATGGCAAAAGTGTCAAACGTTCCTTTATATGATTTTCAATCAACAGAAGTCTGTTTCATCACATCACGTTTTTCACATCACATGAGTATTTCTTATGGCAGTTTAATATTGGGAAAAACATATCTGCAAACTTCTTTCAGTAGTGTACACCATTTTTCAAAGCAAATTATGACAAAAATGTCAAATGTTCCCTTTTATTCTTTTCAGATTAAGGCAACTCTTTTTGATCCTTTTCACCTCACATATATATTTCTTATTGAAAACCTTAACTGGCAGTTTAATTTTGGGAAAACCATATTTGCAAACTTCTTTCAGTAGTGTACACCATTTTTCAAAGCAAATTATGACAAAAATGTCAAATGTTCCATTTTATTCTTTTCAGATTAAGGTAACGCTTTTTGATCCTTTACATGTGAGGTGATCACATGAGTATTTCTTATTGAAAACCTTAACTGGCAGTTAATATTGGGAAAACAATATTCTAACTTTTGCCTTTTTTTCAAATGGCAAAAGTGTCAAACGTTCCTTTATATGATTTTCAATCAATAGAAGTCTGTTTCATCCTTTTCACATCACATGAGTATTTCTTATTTATAACCTTAACTGGCAGTTTAATATTGGGAAAACCATATTCTAACTTTTTTCGGTACTTCAGGACTTGTAAAACCTTTTTTCAAATGGCAAAAGTGTCAAACGTTCCTTTATATGATTTTCAATCAACAGAAGTCTGTTTCATCCTTTTCACATCACACGAGTATTTCTTATTTTATAACCTTAACTGGCAGTTTAATATTGGGAAAACCATATTCTAACTTTTTTCGGTACTTCAGGACTTCTAAAACCTTTTTTCATATGGCAAAAATATCAAACGTTCCTTTATATGATTTTCAGATCAGAAGTCTACAGTATCCTTTTCACCTCACATGAGAATTTCTTATTTAAAACCTTATCTGACGGTTTAATATTGGGAAAAAACATATTCTAACTTTCTTCAATAGTCTACACTTGTAAAACCATTTTCCAAAGCAAATTATGGCAATGTGAGGTGATCACATGAGAATTTCTTATTTAAAACCTTATCTGACGGTTTAATATTGGGAAAAAACATATTGTAACTTTCTTCAATAGTCTACACTTGTAAAACCATTTTCCAAAGCAAATTATGGCAATGTGAGGTGATCACATGAGAATTTCTTATTTAAAACCTTATCTGACAGTTTAATATTGGGAAAAAACTTATTGTAAGACCTCACTTATTGTAAAACCATTTTCCTAAGCAAATTATGACAAAAATGTCAAATGTTCCCTTTTATTCTTTTCAGATTAATGTCACGCTTTTTGATCCTTTTCACCTCACATGAGTATTTCTTATTGAAAACCTTAACTGGCAGTTAATATTGGGAAAACAATATTCTAACTTTTGCCTTTTTTCAAATGGCAAAAGTGTCAAACGTTCCTTTATATGATTTTCAATCAACAGAAGTCTGTTTCATCCTTTTCACATCACATGAGTATTTCTTATTTATAACCTTAACTGGCAGTTTAATATTGGGAAAACCATTTTTCGGTACTTCAGGACTTCTAAAACCTTTTTTCATATGGCAAAAATGTCAAACGTTCCTTTATTATGATTTTCAGATCAGGAGAAGTCTACAGTATCCTTTTCACCTCACATGAGAATTTCTTATTTAACGGTGTCATTTAACTGACGGTTTAATATTGGGCAAAAACATATTGTAACTTTCTTCAATAGTCTACACTTATAAAACCATTTTCCAAAGCAAATTATGGCAATGTGAGGTGATCACATGAGAATTTCTTATTTAAAACCTTATCTGACGGTTTAATATTGGGAAAAAACATATTGTAACTTTCTTCAATAGTCTACACTTGTAAAACCATTTTCCAAAGCAAATTATGGCAATGTGAGGTGATCACATGAGAATTTCTTATTTAAAACCTTATCTGACAGTTTAATATTGGGAAAAAACTTATTGTAAGACCTCACTTATTGTAAAACCATTTTCCTAAGCAAATTATGACAAAAATGTCAAATGTTCCCTTTTATTCTTTTCAGATTAATGTCACGCTTTTTGATCCTTTTCACCTCACATGAGTATTTCTTATTGAAAACCTTAACTGGCAGTTAATATTGGGAAAACAATATTCTAACTTTTGCCTTTTTTCAAATGGCAAAAGTGTCAAACGTTCCTTTATATGATTTTCAATCAACAGAAGTCTGTTTCATCACATCACGTTTTTCACATCACATGAGTATTTCTTATGGCAGTTTAATATTGGGAAAAACATATCTGCAAACTTCTTTCAGTAGTGTACACCATTTTTCAAAGCAAATTATGACAAAAATGTCAAATGTTCCCTTTTATTCTTTTCAGATTAAGGTAACTCTTTTTGATCCTTTTCACCTCACATATATATTTCTTATTGAAAACCTTAACTGGCAGTTTAATTTTGGGAAAACCATATTTGCAAACTTCTTTCAGTAGTGTACACCATTTTTCAAAGCAAATTATGACAAAAATGTCAAATGTTCCATTTTATTCTTTTCAGATTAAGGTAACGCTTTTTGATCCTTTACATGTGAGGTGATCACATGAGTATTTCTTATTGAAAACCTTAACTGGCAGTTAATATTCGGAAAACAATATTCTAACTTTTGCCTTTTTTCAAATGGCAAAAGTGTCAAACGTTCCTTTATATGATTTTCAATCAATAGAAGTCTGTTTCATCCTTTTCACCTCACATGAGAATTTCTTATTTAAAACCTTATCTGACGGTTTAATATTGGGAAAAAACATATTGTAACTTTCTTCAATAGTCTACACTTGTAAAACCATTTTCCAAAGCAAATTATGGCAATGTGAGGTGATCACATGAGAATTTCTTATTTAAAACCTTATCTGACAGTTTAATATTGGGAAAAAACTTATTGTAAGACCTCACTTATTGTAAAACCATTTTCCTAAGCAAATTATGACAAAAATGTCAAATGTTCCCTTTTATTCTTTTCAGATTAATGTCACGCTTTTTGATCCTTTTCACCTCACTGAGTATTTCTTATTGAAAACCTTAACTGGCAGTTAATATTGGGAAAACAATATTCTAACTTTTGCCTTTTTTCAAATGGCAAAAGTGTCAAACGTTCCTTTATATGATTTTCAATCAACAGAAGTCTGTTTCATCACATCACGTTTTTCACATCACATGAGTATTTCTTATGGCAGTTTAATATTGGGAAAAACATATCTGCAAACTTCTTTCAGTAGTGTACACCATTTTTCAAAGCAAATTATGACAAAAATGTCAAATGTTCCCTTTTATTCTTTTCAGATTAAGGCAACTCTTTTTGATCCTTTTCACCTCACATATATATTTCTTATTGAAAACCTTAACTGGCAGTTAAATTTTGGGAAAACCATATTTGCAAACTTCTTTCAGTAGTGTACACCATTTTTCAAAGCAAATTATGACAAAAATGTCAAATGTTCCATATTATTCTTTTCAGATTAAGGTAACGCTTTTTGATCCTTTACATGTGAGGTGATCACATGAGTATTTCTTATTGAAAACCTTAACTGGCAGTTAATATTGGGAAAACAATATTCTAACTTTTGCCTTTTTTCAAATGGCAAAAGTGTCAAACGTTCCTTTATATGATTTTCAATCAACAGAAGTCTGTTTCATCCTTTTCACATCACATGAGTATTTCTTATTTATAACCTTAACTGGCAGTTTAATATTGGGAAAACCATATTCTAACTTTTTTCGGTACTTCAGGACTTCTAAAACCTTTTTTCATATGGCAAAAATGTCAAACGTTCCTTTATTATGATTTTCAATCAATAGAAGTCTGTTTCATCCTTTTCACCTCACATGAGAATTTCTTATTTAAAACCTTATCTGACGGTTTAATATTGGGAAAAAACATATTGTAACTTTCTTCAATAGTCTACACTTGTAAAACCATTTTCCAAAGCAAATTATGGCAATGTGAGGTGATCACATGAGAATTTCTTATTTAAAACCTTATCTGACAGTTTAATATTGGGAAAAAACTTATTGTAAGACCTCACTTATTGTAAAACCATTTTCCTAAGCAAATTATGACAAAAATGTCAAATGTTCCCTTTTATTCTTTTCAGATTAATGTCACGCTTTTTGATCCTTTTCACCTCACTGAGTATTTCTTATTGAAAACCTTAACTGGCAGTTAATATTGGGAAAACAATATTCTAACTTTTGCCTTTTTTCAAATGGCAAAAGTGTCAAACGTTCCTTTATATGATTTTCAATCAACAGAAGTCTGTTTCATCACATCACGTTTTTCACATCACATGAGTATTTCTTATGGCAGTTTAATATTGGGAAAAACATATCTGCAAACTTCTTTCAGTAGTGTACACCATTTTTCAAAGCAAATTATGACAAAAATGTCAAATGTTCCCTTTTATTCTTTTCAGATTAAGGCAACTCTTTTTGATCCTTTTCACCTCACATATATATTTCTTATTGAAAACCTTAACTGGCAGTTAAATTTTGGGAAAACCATATTTGCAAACTTCTTTCAGTAGTGTACACCATTTTTCAAAGCAAATTATGACAAAAATGTCAAATGTTCCATATTATTCTTTTCAGATTAAGGTAACGCTTTTTGATCCTTTACATGTGAGGTGATCACATGAGTATTTCTTATTGAAAACCTTAACTGGCAGTTAATATTGGGAAAACAATATTCTAACTTTTGCCTTTTTTCAAATGGCAAAAGTGTCAAACGTTCCTTTATATGATTTTCAATCAACAGAAGTCTGTTTCATCCTTTTCACATCACATGAGTATTTCTTATTTATAACCTTAACTGGCAGTTTAATATTGGGAAAACCATATTCTAACTTTTTTCGGTACTTCAGGACTTCTAAAACCTTTTTTCATATGGCAAAAATGTCAAACGTTCCTTTATTATGATTTTCAGATCAGGAGAAGTCTACAGTATCCTTTTCACCTCACATGAGAATTTCTTATTTAACTGCGTGATTTAACTGACGGTTTAATATTGGGCAAAAACATATTGTAACTTTCTTCAAATAGTCTACACTTGTAAAACCATTTTCCAAAGCAAATTATGGCAATGTGAGGTGATCACATGAGAATTTCTTATTTAAAACCTTATCTGACGGTTTAATATTGGGAAAAAACATATTGTAACTTTCTTCAATAGTCTACACTTGTAAAACCATTTTCCAAAGCAAATTATGGCAATGTGAGGTGATCACATGAGAATTTCTTATTGAAAACCTTATCTGACAGTTTAATATTGGGAAAAAACTTATTGTAAGACCTAACTTATTGTAAAACCATTTTCCTAAGCAAATTATGACAAAAATGTCAAATGTTCCCTTTTATTCTTTTCAGATTAATGTCACGCTTTTTGATCCTTTTCACCTCACATGTGTATTTCTTATTGAAAACCTTAACTGGCAGTTAATATTGGGAAAACAATATTCTAACTTTTGCCTTTTTTCAAATGGCAAAAGTGTCAAACGTTCCTTTATATGATTTTCAATCAACAGAAGTCTGTTTCATCACATCACGTTTTTCACATCACATGAGTATTTCTTATGGCAGTTTAATATTGGGAAAAACATATCTGCAAACTTCTTTCAGTAGTGTACACCATTTTTCAAAGCAAATTATGACAAAAATGTCAAATGTTCCCTTTTATTCTTTTCAGATTAAGGCAACTCTTTTTGATCCTTTTCACCTCACATATATATTTCTTATTGAAAACCTTAACTGGCAGTTTAATTTTGGGAAAACCATATTTGCAAACTTCTTTCAGTAGTGTACACCATTTTTCAAAGCAAATTATGACAAAAATGTCAAATGTTCCATTTTATTCTTTTCAGATTAAGGTAACGCTTTTTGATCCTTTACATGTGAGGTGATCACATGAGTATTTCTTATTGAAAACCTTAACTGGCAGTTAATATTGGGAAAACAATATTCTAACTTTTGCCTTTTTTCAAATGGCAAAAGTGTCAAACGTTCCTTTATATGATTTTCAATCAATAGAAGTCTGTTTCATCCTTTTCACATCACATGAGTATTTCTTATTTATAACCTTAACTGGCAGTTTAATATTGGGAAAACCATATTCTAACTTTTTTCGGTACTTCAGGACTTGTAAAACCTTTTTTCAAATGGCAAAAGTGTCAAACGTTCCTTTATATGATTTTCAATCAACAGAAGTCTGTTTCATCCTTTTCACATCACATGAGTATTTCTTATTTTATAACCTTAACTGGCAGTTTAATATTGGGAAAACCATATTCTAACTTTTTTCGGTACTTCAGGACTTCTAAAACCTTTTTTCATATGGCAAAAATATCAAACGTTCCTTTATATGATTTTCAGATCAGAAGTCTACAGTATCCTTTTCACCTCACATGAGAATTTCTTATTTAAAACCTTATCTGACGGTTTAATATTGGGAAAAAACATATTGTAACTTTCTTCAATAGTCTACACTTGTAAAACCGTTTTCCAAAGCAAATTATGGCAATGTGAGGTGATCACATGAGAATTTCTTATTTAAAACCTTATCTGACAGTTTAATATTGGGAAAAAACTTATTGTAAGACCTCACTTATTGTAAAACCATTTTCCTAAGCAAATTATGACAAAAATGTCAAATGTTCCCTTTTATTCTTTTCAGATTAATGTCACGCTTTTTGATCCTTTTCACCTCACATGAGTATTTCTTATTGAAAACCTTAACTGGCAGTTAATATTGGGAAAACAATATTCTAACTTTTGCCTTTTTTCAAATGGCAAAAGTGTCAAACGTTCCTTTATATGATTTTCAATCAACAGAAGTCTGTTTCATCACATCACGTTTTTCACATCACATGAGTATTTCTTATGGCAGTTTAATATTGGGAAAAACATATCTGCAAACTTCTTTCAGTAGTGTACACCATTTTTCAAAGCAAATTATGACAAAAATGTCAAATGTTCCCTTTTATTCTTTTCAGATTAAGGCAACTCTTTTTGATCCTTTTCACCTCACATATATATTTCTTATTGAAAACCTTAACTGGCAGTTTAATTTTGGGAAAACCATATTTGCAAACTTCTTTCAGTAGTGTACACCATTTTTCAAAGCAAATTATGACAAAAATGTCAAATGTTCCATTTTATTCTTTTCAGATTAAGGTAACGCTTTTTGATCCTTTACATGTGAGGTGATCACATGAGTATTTCTTATTGAAAACCTTAACTGGCAGTTAATATTGGGAAAACAATATTCTAACTTTTGCCTTTTTTCAAATGGCAAAAGTGTCAAACGTTCCTTTATATGATTTTCAATCAATAGAAGTCTGTTTCATCCTTTTCACATCACATGAGTATTTCTTATTTATAACCTTAACTGGCAGTTTAATATTGGGAAAACCATATTCTAACTTTTTTCGGTACTTCAGGACTTGTAAAACCTTTTTTCAAATGGCAAAAGTGTCAAACGTTCCTTTATATGATTTTCAATCAACAGAAGTCTGTTTCATCCTTTTCACATCACATGAGTATTTCTTATTTTATAACCTTAACTGGCAGTTTAATATTGGGAAAACCATATTCTAACTTTTTTCGGTACTTCAGGACTTCTAAAACCTTTTTTCATATGGCAAAAATATCAAACGTTCCTTTATATGATTTTCAGATCAGAAGTCTACAGTATCCTTTTCACCTCACATGAGAATTTCTTATTTAAAACCTTATCTGACGGTTTAATATTGGGAAAAAACATATTGTAACTTTCTTCAATAGTCTACACTTGTAAAACCATTTTCCAAAGCAAATTATGGCAATGTGAGGTGATCACATGAGAATTTCTTATTTAAAACCTTATCTGACAGTTTAATATCGGGAAAAAACTTATTGTAAGACCTCACTTATTGTAAAACCATTTTCCTAAGCAAATTATGACAAAAATGTCAAATGTTCCCTTTTATTCTTTTCAGATTAATGTCACGCTTTTTGATCCTTTTCACCTCACATGAGTATTTCTTATTGAAAACCTTAACTGGCAGTTAATATTGGGAAAACAATATTCTAACTTTTGCCTTTTTTCAAATGGCAAAAGTGTCAAACGTTCCTTTATATGATTTTCAATCAACAGAAGTCTGTTTCATCCTTTTCACATCACATGAGTATTTCTTTTTATAACCTTAACTGGCAGTTTAATATTGGGAAAACCATATTCTAACTTTTTTCGGTACTTCAGGACATCTAAAACCTTTTTTCATATGGCAAAAATGTCAAACGTTCCTTTATTATGATTTTCAGATCAGGAGAAGTCTACAGTATCCTTTTCACCTCACATGAGAATTTCTTATTTAAAACCTTATCTGACGGTTTAATATTGGGAAAAAACATATTGTAACTTTCTTCAATAGTCTACACTTGTAAAACCATTTTCCAAAGCAAATTATGGCAATGTGAGGTGATCACATGAGAATTTCTTATTTAAAACCTTATCTGACAGTTTAATATTGGGAAAAAACTTATTGTAAGACCTCACTTATTGTAAAACCATTTTCCTAAGCAAATTATGACAAAAATGTCAAATGTTCCCTTTTATTCTTTTCAGATTAATGTCACGCTTTTTGATCCTTTTCACCTCACATGAGTATTTCTTATTGAAAACCTTAACTGGCAGTTAATATTGGGAAAACAATATTCTAACTTTTGCCTTTTTTCAAATGGCAAAAGTGTCAAACGTTCCTTTATATGATTTTCAATCAACAGAAGTCTGTTTCATCACATCACGTTTTTCACATCACATGAGTATTTCTTATGGCAGTTTAATATTGGGAAAAACATATCTGCAAACTTCTTTCAGTAGTGTACACCATTTTTCAAAGCAAATTATGACAAAAATGTCAAATGTTCCCTTTTATTCTTTTCAGATTAAGGCAACTCTTTTTGATCCTTTTCACCTCACATATATATTTCTTATTGAAAACCTTAACTGGCAGTTTAATTTTGGGAAAACCATATTTGCAAACTTCTTTCAGTAGTGTACACCATTTTTCAAAGCAAATTATGACAAAAATGTCAAATGTTCCATTTTATTCTTTTCAGATTAAGGTAACGCTTTTTGATCCTTTACATGTGAGGTGATCACATGAGTATTTCTTATTGAAAACCTTAACTGGCAGTTAATATTGGGAAAACAATATTCTAACTTTTGCCTTTTTTCAAATGGCAAAAGTGTCAAACGTTCCTTTATATGATTTTCAATCAATAGAAGTCTGTTTCATCCTTTTCACATCACATGAGTATTTCTTATTTATAACCTTAACTGGCAGTTTAATATTGGGAAAACCATATTCTAACTTTTTTCGGTACTTCAGGACTTGTAAAACCTTTTTTCAAATGGCAAAAGTGTCAAACGTTCCTTTATATGATTTTCAATCAACAGAAGTCTGTTTCATCCTTTTCACATCACATGAGTATTTCTTATTTTATAACCTTAACTGGCAGTTTAATATTGGGAAAACCATATTCTAACTTTTTTCGGTACTTCAGGACTTCTAAAACCTTTTTTCATATGGCAAAAATATCAAACGTTCCTTTATATGATTTTCAGATCAGAAGTCTACAGTATCCTTTTCACCTCACATGAGAATTTCTTATTTAAAACCTTATCTGACGGTTTAATATTGGGAAAAAACATATTGTAACTTTCTTCAATAGTCTACACTTGTAAAACCATTTTCCAAAGCAAATTATGGCAATGTGAGGTGATCACATGAGAATTTCTTATTTAAAACCTTATCTGACAGTTTAATATCGGGAAAAAACTTATTGTAAGACCTCACTTATTGTAAAACCATTTTCCTAAGCAAATTATGACAAAAATGTCAAATGTTCCCTTTTATTCTTTTCAGATTAATGTCACGCTTTTTGATCCTTTTCACCTCACATGAGTATTTCTTATTGAAAACCTTAACTGGCAGTTAATATTGGGAAAACAATATTCTAACTTTTGCCTTTTTTCAAATGGCAAAAGTGTCAAACGTTCCTTTATATGATTTTCAATCAACAGAAGTCTGTTTCATCCTTTTCACATCACATGAGTATTTCTTTTTATAACCTTAACTGGCAGTTTAATATTGGGAAAACCATATTCTAACTTTTTTCGGTACTTCAGGACATCTAAAACCTTTTTTCATATGGCAAAAATGTCAAACGTTCCTTTATTATGATTTTCAGATCAGGAGAAGTCTACAGTATCCTTTTCACCTCACATGAGAATTTCTTATTTAACGGTGTCATTTAACTGACGGTTTAATATTGGGCAAAAACATATTGTAACTTTCTTCAATAGTCTACACTTGTAAAACCATTTTCCAAAGCAAATTATGGCAATGTGAGGTGATCACATGAGAATTTCTTATTTAAAACCTTATCTGACAGTTTAATATCGGGAAAAAACTTATTGTAAGACCTCACTTATTGTAAAACCATTTTCCTAAGCAAATTATGACAAAAATGTCAAATGTTCCCTTTTATTCTTTTCAGATTAATGTCACGCTTTTTGATCCTTTTCACCTCACATGAGTATTTCTTATTGAAAACCTTAACTGGCAGTTAATATTGGGAAAACAATATTCTAACTTTTGCCTTTTTTCAAATGGCAAAAGTGTCAAACGTTCCTTTATATGATTTTCAATCAACAGAAGTCTGTTTCATCACATCACGTTTTTCACATCACATGAGTATTTCTTATGGCAGTTTAATATTGGGAAAAACATATCTGCAAACTTCTTTCAGTAGTGTACACCATTTTTCAAAGCAAATTATGACAAAAATGTCAAATGTTCCCTTTTATTCTTTTCAGATTAAGGTAACTCTTTTTGATCCTTTTCACCTCACATATATATTTCTTATTGAAAACCTTAACTGGCAGTTTAATTTTGGGAAAACCATATTTGCAAACTTCTTTCAGTAGTGTACACCATTTTTCAAAGCAAATTATGACAAAAATGTCAAATGTTCCATTTTATTCTTTTCAGATTAAGGTAACGCTTTTTGATCCTTTACATGTGAGGTGATCACATGAGTATTTCTTATTGAAAACCTTAACTGGCAGTTAATATTGGGAAAACAATATTCTAACTTTTGCCTTTTTTCAAATGGCAAAAGTGTCAAACGTTCCTTTATATGATTTTCAATCAATAGAAGTCTGTTTCATCCTTTTCACATCACATGAGTATTTCTTATTTATAACCTTAACTGGCAGTTTAATATTGGGAAAACCATATCTGCAAACTTCTTTCAGTAGTGTACACCATTTTTCAAAGCAAATTATGACAAAAATGTCAAACGTTCCCTTTTTATTCTTTTCAGATTAAGGTAACTCTTTTTGATCCTTTTCACCTCACATGAGTATTTCTTATTGAAAACCTTAACTGGCAGTTTAATTTTGGGAAAACCATATTCTAACTTTTTTCAGCACTACAGGACTTGTAAAACCTTTTTTCAAATGGCAAAAATGTCAAACGTTCCTTTATATGATTTTCAGATCAGGAGAAGTATCCTTTTCACCTCACATGAGAATTTCTTATTTAAAACCTTATCTGATGGTTTAATATTGGGAAAAAACATATTGTAACTTTCTTCAATAGTCTACACTTGTAAAACCATTTATTCTTTTCAGATTAAGGTAACGCTTTTTGATCCTTTTCACCTCACATATATATTTCTTATTGAAAACCTTAACTGGCAGTTTAATATTGGGAAAACCATATCTGCAAACTTCTTTCAGTAGTGTACACCATTTTTCAAAGCAAATTCTGACAAAAATGTCCAACGTTCAAGTAGTGTACACCATGTCAAGCGTTCCTTTATATGATTTTCAGATCAAGATAAGTCTACTTTTCACCTCACATGAGAATTTCTTATTTAAAACCTTATCTGACGGTTTAATATTGGGAAAACCATATCTGCAAAATTCTTTCAGTAGTGTACACCATTTTTCAAAGCAAATTCTGACAAAAATGTCCAACGTTCCAGTAGTGTACACCATGTCAAGCGTTCCTTTATATGATTTTCAGTCTACAGTATCCTTTTCACCTCACATTAGAATTTCTTATTTAAAACCTTATCTGACGGTTTAATATTGGGAAAAACTCCCAAACTCCCACACTGTACATCTAATTCAAAATGTTTTGCGCTAGTTGATGCCGGCTCAGTGTCCTGATCGTCACGATATATCACATGTTGGGATAAACTCAAATTTAAATTTTGAGTGTTGGAGGTCGCAAACGGCAGGGCACGGAACGCAAAAACTACACGAGTTTTTAAAAAGTTATATACAACTTTTTGGATTCACAAGTTCGTCTTTAATTTGGTACCATTTTTATGTGTCTGCGACAAACGCCCGATGAGGAGATAATTTTTGAGCGTTTCCATTCAGCTCTAAATGTATTTTTTGCCTCAAGCAATGTCGTCCGCAATTTTTGCAATTTTCTGTTTCTGTTACTAGTGTTTAGTGCAGGGATGGACAAACCATTCCTAAAGGGCCGGTGTGGCTGCAGGTTTTTCCTCCAACCAAGCAGCAGCACACTAGACTTGATTCAATTAATCAACTGATCTGTAATCAGTTGATTGGTCAAACTGTGAACTCTTGGTTGGAACAAAAACCTACAGCCACACCGGCCCTTTGTGGAATAGTTTGCCCATGCCTGGTTTAGTGTCTTTGTAGGTCTGATCCGTAATAAATTGAGGCAGAATATGTTGAAATTGTACTGATTTCTCAATACATTGACATTTTTTCAGGTTATTTAAAATCAAAATGTATTTGTATAGTTTATAAAAGCATTTTCAGAATTTAATGGGAGTTTTTTTTGCACTAAAACAAAGACAAAGAATTGGAGTTGTCATCATTTATTAATAGGTTATTATGCTTACATTCTACTGGCCTGGCCCACTGGAAATCAAATCAGGCTAAAGGGATTAAACACAACTCTGACTTGCAAGACAATGTTGTAAAAGTAGTTTTATTCAGGTACTTGAACATAAAAGGTGAAACCAACACATTTTATAGACTCAAGACATGCACAGTGGGATATCTATAGCATTTTGTCATTGTCATTTTGCTCATTATGATTTACAGTTTATTAAAACCTCAAACCCATTAAACATTTGTTGGAGAGTGGTGGAGCATGACGTACACATGATTGTGACCCACTTTGTATGCTGCTTGGTATTTCAAACGGCTTTATCAGTGACAAGTATAAGGGGAATTTGTATAGAATGTTAACTTTCTGTGCTAAATTGGATATGTGTTAAACTCCCTTCAAGGATACAATGGCATAATTTTATAATACAGTATATATCTCTGGACTATTTGATGTGTAAACTGATAGAAAAGGACACTGTGACACTGTGACTTTATATATTATAGTTATGTGACTATTATCTCACACTTTTGACGTTTTATCTCATAATTTTGACTTTTAATTTCACAATTTTAACATTTTAGCTTAAAATGTTTTAATCTCGTAGATAACTTCTTTTTTTTTAATCTCATGATAATTTTTTATCTGAATTGTGACTTAAAAAAAAATAAAAATCCTAAATGTGCTGCCCATACCCACAAAACTGAGTATTGTGACTTGATCAAACACAATTTCAACACACTAACTCACTTTTAAAGGGTTTCATACTGACACTTTTGAAACTTCCCTGATTTTTCCTGGTTAAATAAGTATTATTGCATGCATGGTATAAAAAAAAAGTAGTTTTACTTTTTATTTTTGTACTTTATTACAATTGAGAAACCGTAGTTTTTTTGTTTTTTTTTACTTTTACTTAAGTAGAGGAGTTGAATCAGAACTTGTACTTTACAGAGTATTTTTCACATAAGTAGCTGTACTTCTACTTAAGTCCAGAATATGAGTACTTTGAATATGGACAGAATAACAGAAATGCTGGCACTTTTTCAAGATATTGTCATTTTTCCAGTAGTACCAAATTATATAATAAAAATAAAAAACAAAGCTGTGGAATGCATTTTTGGAGAACATGTTTTAAGTGCAAAATTTGTAACATTTGCGTGGTTTATGTGACTGAGGTGAAAGCCACAGACAAACAAAAACAAAAAAATAGTGATCGGACATTTCCTCGACCGCAAGACTGACCTTTCACTTGTGGATCAGACTTGATCATAAAGGTCAGGGCGTGCTGTGTAATGAATGTCCACATCAGCAGTCCTTCCCACCCTCTGTCATAAGAGCTAGAAGTCAAGCTCTGCCAAGGCAATTTAAGGTGATATGTAACACCTGGGGATGTGTGTGTTTTTGTGTGTGTCTGCATGCCTGTATGGACATGTTTGAAGTCTAATGTTTTTTTTTTGTTTTTTTTTACAAGCTGACAACGTTACCCATTATACTGTTTGACATAATTAATTAATAAAAATTGATTTGCCCTTATTTTTTTTTATTCACCAATAAGTGTTTCTACTACAGCCCTGCACCGTGTGTGTTGTGTTACGAAATGGGGGGAGGGAAGGACATCTAAAGGAAGCAGAGACAGAAAAAAACACTTCACTATTTTCCCTTCCACAGATCTGACTCTGGCTGAACCCAATCTTCTCCCATGATGGTTTGGAGTCGGAAATTTTGGAAATACCGCAGGAGGTGGCTGAAAGAGACACAGAAAAATGACAGAATTTCAAAGAATTCTAAAAAACAAATATTTTTTAAATTGTATATTGTTGCACAGTGAAAAAGAATTGTCATTTAGAGTCCAAATATCTGATCAGAATAAAATCTACCTACAGAGGAACTTTTCAGTCAGATAGAAGAACTGATTTTTAGACAATAGATTTAGAACTAATCTGATTTAAAGAAATCTGACCAAGGCCAGATGTTTTCTTGAATTAAACAAAAAACAATAATAATCTTGAATTTAGCAGAAAGAACAGCCAATGGAACAAGTGAAAATTATATTGGTAAGATTTCTTGAAATCAGGTTTTCCAGCTCTATTGGGGGTTTTCAAATAGTTGGACAGGGCCTCCCCCAGGGAGTGCCAGATGACTTCAGGCAAGGGGTGTCATGAGAAAAAATAAACCTGAATAAAAAAGAGAAAAATGTGTAAACGTGGTTTGATAAACTACAGAACCAACCAAAATCGCGCCTCAAGTGAAAGTGAGAGAGGACACAGAGTCTGGCCCATGATCAGGTGCTCAAAAGCATCGCAGAGAGCATGTGCACTGGCATTGCCGGCTGTCGAAGGTCAAAACCTATGAAGAAAGCCATCAACTTCATCAGAGTCGGGGAGGAGCCAAGTACAACTCGGAGAGCAACATCAGGGCTTCTCAACACTGCGCAGGACTGGCAGCTGGCAGCGGATTGGGAAGTCAACTCAAGTTCCCCCAGCATGTTGCCGAGACCACCCTCAGGCCTGACATTGTTTTGGTGTCAGAAGCAACAAAGAACATTGTCATGCTGGAGCTCACAGTGCTGTGGGAGGAGTGAATGGAGGAGGCCTTTGAATGGAAAAGGCCTCCTGACGGCCTAGTTAGCAACTGCCACCGACCAGGCTGGAAAGCCAGGTTCTTGTCTGTGGAGGTCAGATGCAAATGCAGAAAGTCTATGTCCAGGGCCTACACTTCACTAGGCATCACTGGAGAGCAAAGGAGAAGAGCCATCCGAAATAACACAGAGGCAGCAGAGAAAGCTCTGGCTCTGGATAAAGAGAGCGGTTCTGTGGTGGAGTGCTGCTGGGGCACAAGCTGAGGCGTCATGAACCTCAGCTGGGCCACCTGAGAGAGGGTGTCTGATATTTGAAAGGCCAGAAACACCCAATGACTTCACGACCATCACTGTGCCCCAGCTATGCATCAGTAGATGTTTCACTACAAACTTAAAGGAAGCTTAATAAATTGTGGATGTTTTAAAATAAAGATGTAAATATATGGGGGGGGGGGGGTTTAAATATACACAGTTGTGTTTAAAAACTGTTAAAAATACACAAAAATGTTAAGATGCGTTAAAAGAGATGTTAAAAAACATACACAGATCTAGGGCTGCAACGATCAAATATTTCTGTAATTGAGTATTCAGTGGATGTTTTTTCATCGATTAATCGGATGAATCCATTTTTGTTTACTTTTTTAAGCCTTAGCTTCTGAAGCATTATTGGTGAGTGTTCTATATGTATGAGTTATTCTAAATATTCATAATATGTTATATTCATTCATTCATTTTCTTCCATAACAGTTGAGCGCATAAACATAGTTGAGTCAACGGTGCTGCAGAACATCTTTAATGGGCTCAGACTGACAGTACCTCAGTTAAACTGTCTGTATGAAACAGTGGAGGAACCAGACTGATATGATAGAAACCAGATGAACTTTGACATGAATTAAATTTTTAAGGCAATTAATTACTGGAATTATTCGAAGACTCGTTTCACCTCTACACATATGTTAAAATTTATTCTAAAAATATATGAAAAACACACAAAGATACATCACACACATCTAGAGATGAAGGTGAAGATGTTTAAAATGTAAAAAAAAAAGAGGTTTAAGAGATGATAAATAAATAAATAAATGTGTTTCCAAAAATTATTGCTGAGGGGAGGCTGACTATCCTGCAATTTGAAAACCCCTGGTTTATAAGTTTTCATGTCTGACTGAAAAGTTCCTCTGTGGGAGATTACATCTTTAAGTGTGATGAGATAATTTAAACTAGAAATGAGAAAAATACATTTGGTTAGATTCAGAGTTTTGCAGTAAGATCATAGATGTTGGAAGGTAAAAATGTGATTTCACTTACAAGTTTGGTTTCTGGCCTTCCACTAGTTCCTCTTTGGGGATGGAGTAAAGAGCCTCATAGGTGCGTTTCTCTTCTGAGCCGTGGATGGCATAAGAGTTCATTTTGTTGACATTGGGAGGAAAATAACCCCAAGGAATGACTGCTTCCCCCATCCACCTCTGGCCTGTGATGGAGGCATCAAACACCATTGGCAGTTGTTGCTGGAGAGAAGAGAAATGAAGATTATAATAAGAACAATGAAGACTATAATACGGATTTACAGATCACTTTGAAAATTTACATTGCTGTAAATTAAGAATAAATTTCCAAGTGATTTAGAATCCGGATCTTCACCAAAATCTAATTAATTAGTCCTTGTGTCATTCCCAAGCTATCCTGAAAGTTTCATGGAAATTCGTTCATAACTTTTTGAATTATGTTGTACAGATAGACAGACAAACAAATAAACAATCAGATATAAACACCGGCAAAAATAATAAGAGAAATGAAAAACATAATACAAACACAAATGCATCCAGCAAACATCCATCCTGTTTACATGAGAGTTTTATTTCTGTTTACTTAAAAAAAAAAAGAAGGTAAATTCCTCTTTAATGCCCTATTCGCACAGGATAAGTATTACCTATTATGGACCACTGGTAATTGGGAATAATTACGGAGAATGTCTGAGTTCGATTGCGCCATGTCCGTGATTAGCTCAGTAATATTTCTGCCGCAAATTACCTACTCTGTTTGGGCAAAAAGCAGAGGTCCAGAGGTAATTCCAGTCCCGTCTGAATGCGCAAATAATGTGTAGAATTAAAAAATCATATTCGAACATTTACTGAGATGGATGTGGTTTGATTAAAAATTCAGTCACAAGCACAAGAAGAAGCATGTCCCCTTGGTTCAGAGAAAGTTGAAAGTGTACACTATACAGAAGACGTTTGCACACTTCTGTAACACAAACCAATAAGAAAAGGACTGTGGCTCTGAAGCTAAGCCCATATGAAAGTGTGATGAAGCTTAAAGCTGTACCTGCAAGATTTTTACACTGTTCTTTAAATCATCAATCTAATTATTGATCAGAATGAAATAAATTACTAAAAAAAAACAAGCAAATGTTAAACTTGAAGAAAATGTTTGATTAAAACTACTAAAACCAGGCTTTGTTTGCTCACAAAACAGAGTCACTAAAAATACTCCTGAAATGATATTTTTCCCCCAAATATCATTTATTAGGCCTTCGCCGCGGACAACGTCGGCGCAAGGCCTACTGAGTCTGCTATGATGGGCAGGTGACGAAATATGCCAGGGACGCTGTCGCCAGGGACGACTCGCACCACTCACACACACTCACACATTCACAGTAGCGAGCCATGTCCAAGCATGTGCACGTCACACGCACACACCGCATACTTGCTCCTGCTCAGAATGAATGAGAGTCTATGGGCGAGGGCCATTCAGGGTCACTGACATGAGTGAAAGTTTGTCAAATGTGACCTCTGACCCCCTAGGGACAAGGGGAAAGTCAAAAGATTTCAATTGGGGGTGAGTTCGGGGGGGTCAGAAAAACACTATATTGTTCTTACTTGGTTTCTGCATTTTTCTTTCTTTCTTTGTTAGGCCTTCGCTGCGGACAATGTCGGCACAAGGCCTATTGAGTCTGCTGTGATGGCCAGGCGACGAAATATGCCAGGGGCGCGGTCGCCAGGGACGACTCGCACCACTCACACACACACTCACACATTCATGATAGCGAGCCGTGTCCAAGCATGTGCTCGTCACACGCACACACCGCATACTTGCTCCTGCTCAGAATGAATGGGAGTCTATGGGCCACGCCCACTCAGGGTCACTGACATGAGTGTAAGTGTGTCCACTGTGACCTCTGACCCCCTAGGGACATGGGGAAAGTCAAAAGATTTCATTTGGGGGCGAGTTCAGGGGGGTCAGAAGAACGCTAACATTGTTCTTGCTTGGTTTCTGAATTTTTCTTTCTTTCTTTCTTTCTTTCTTTCTTATTATTTATTTTTCTTTCGTCTGCTCTTTGAGCTCTAATGTGACCCCCTGAACATGCACGAAAACTCCCCAATTTTTGCACACACCTCAGAAGTGTGAAAAATTGCAAGTATTTATAGGTTTCGTAAAAGTCAGTTTAGAAATGTGTCTACAGTGCCACCTAGAAAAGGTGAAATAGTTTGTATTAGGCCAGATCACGCCCCAGTGAAGTTAGAGCTATGAAAATCGGTACACGTGTTCATCATATGATGATGAACAATAAACCTTGTGATGGCCACGCCCATAAACCAACAGGAAGTCCGCCATGTTGGATTCAAATGTCTTTTATTTTGAGTCGTCATTTTTACTGTCATTAGAATTTATCTATCTCCTCCTTGGCCGTTGGGGCAAATGAGCTAAAAATCGGTGAACACGATCTAGACAAGTGGGACTTCAAAAGTTATCCAATTTAGTTGGAAAAGTTGCATTGTTTTTTTTGCTAAGCTGTTGCAAATTTTGGAAAGATTTCGGGAAAAATTACTGCTACATAAATTGCTTCAGCTCGGACATACGAACACCGATTTGGATGAAATTTGACACAGACATCTATCTCCCAGGTCTACATCCATTTAGCTAAAGACATTCTGATATTGTACTATAGCACCCCCTAGAAATTTACTTTTACTACAATGGCTGCCCCTAGAAAAAGTGAAATAGTTTGTATTAGGCCAGATCACGCCCTAGTATTTGGAAAAGTTGCATCGTTTTTGTGCTATGCTTTCACAAATTTTGCAAACATTTTGGGAAAATTACTACTACAAAAACTGCTTCAGCTCGGACCAACAAACACCGATTTGGCTGAAATTTGATGCGGGTGAAAATCCATTTTGGCGGGTAAAAAACAAAACTTACTAGCCACTTTGGCTGGTGGCGAGTGATAGAAATTTTTTTTTAGAAAAGTGTCCAGATAAGCCTTCTCTAGTCCCGAACACAGACAAGACGAAAGTTCCTACATTTCCCATGAACTCATGTAATATGAATTTAATTGAGTGTACTCATATAACCCTGTGTGTGAAGTAATATTTAATGAAAGGCTTGTTTGCTTACAGCTGCATAGAAAGTTCCAGTACATGGTCATGTGCTGTTAACCGTTATCCATACTTATCTCTTCCTGTCAGGCCTGCACAGCGTGACTCAGGGGGAATCGAATGCTCTGTTTAGATAACATGTAACCGCACTCTGCCAACGGTAGAGAAAAGGAGGAACTGCAACTCTTGTGCTACATGTCTTTGCTGTGAGATAAAAGGAGCACGCTGAAAACTGTTCAGTGTGACCTCTTCAACTGTTGTTGATGGTTGTTCACCTTCGAGATCTCGATTAAACTAAACTGAGACCAGAGGCTTTGTCTAATAGTTTGATTCCACCGTTCTTTTCAGCAACAACTCATCCGTGATGACGTCGCATGGCTGCATCAGGATTGCATTCCATTTTAAGCATTTTTGCACGGTTGACTCTGAGGTGAAGAAGAAGGCGTTAAGAGATAGAAGAAGGAAAATATTTTCTGAAGCGTGTGTTGTGTCAGTGAGAACGAAAAAAAAAGAATGTGGCGGTGGTTGGGAGGTTTGGAGTGTGGGGGTGAGAAAAGGGCAAATGCTGGAGGGGATGTTGTAGAGTTTGAGGTAACGGTAAAGAAAAAGCAGAGGACATTTAACCCAAAATGGCTTGAGGGTCGTGAGTGGCTGGTGTTTGACATGGAGAGAGGCATAATGTATTGCAGCGACTGTCGAATTTAGGGTTAAGGTTAGGGTTAGAGAAAACTTGAGGAAAATTGAGCAACAACATGTGATGTTATGTATTGTATAAATAATATAGGTGAGATAAAAGTAAAGAAGTGTTAACAGTGAAAGGTGAGAAAATGTAAAAGCAAGAAGTTGTAAGAGTTAAATGTGAAAATGTAAAAAAAAATTTGATCATATGTTTCAAGAAATGAATTATTTCAAGAGGAAAAGGTTAAATAAAACAATTTAAAGAAATTTGAAGGCTTATGTCTCATTTTGGTCAGGGCGAAAAATGGTTAGTTGAATTTCTGATTGGCTAGTCAGATAAAAAAAAAAATTCATATATATATATATATGAATTTTTGGGGGGCTAATGAAGTTGCTAACTGCTCCTGAGAAGCTGAATCTCAGTATGCGTGATAGCAGTACATAGTAAGATGTTATGTACTATCCATCATGTCACCTGCATCCTTTTCCACTCCTCTTATGTGTACTTACCACAAATGCCTGGCCCACTCCTGATAACAACAAGATAAGATGTTGTCCATGTCTACAATAAAAACACAAGTAGAATGTTTCATTATTGTGGATTTGCATTTAGTTAGTCATAACAGTTTTTCCAACCTTGGGGTTGGTACCTCTTGTGGGATTCAAATGGGGTCGCCTGAAATTTCTAGTAAATAATAAAACAAACAAACAAAAAAACATACTATTAAAAAATATATTGTGAGTTGAGAGAGACAAATGTGGTACTGTTTATGTGCCAAATGTCCCCTGTGGTACTGTTTATTATTATTATTTAATAATAATAATAATAATAATAATAATAATAATAATAATAATAATAAGAAGAAGAACAAGAACAAGAACAAGAACAAGAAGAAGAAACTGCAAGCAGTCTCAAAGGCCCTTGCGATCACATTCCCGCATGACCACTGATGACAGCCGACAGCGAGATGATGTCGTACCATGGGCGGGATGCGATATTCTGTCTTATTTGAAATGTGTGTTGAATGGGTGTAGAACTGTGAGACTAACAATTGTGTCAAATTTCAGCCAGATCCGTGTTTCTATTTACAAACTACAGCTATTTTTGTAAAAGTGAATTTGTGGGGGGTGCTATAGAGCAAAATCGCACTTTGTAGTATCACGAAAAAATGTGATTTTGCTCTCAGGTGTAGGAAATTGTAGCCAATTGTAGTGAAATTTCAGCCATATTGATGTTTATATGTCTGATCTACTGCCATTTTACTAACGGTGTATTTGACAAATATGTAGGGGGTGCTGTAGTGCAAAATAATAATTTAACTTGACAAACAACTGTAGACCTGAGAGATAGACGTCTAAGTCAAATTGGGCAAATCAGTGTTTGTATGGCCGAACGACAGTCATTTTATTAAAAGTACATTTCTATGGAGTGCTATAGTATGATAGAGGAAAGTCTGTAGCTAAATGGATATAGACCCGGGAGATAGATGTTAAATTTCAGCCAAATTGGTGTTTAGATGTCCAAGCTGAAGCAATTTATGTAGTGGTAATTTTCCCCAAAAACTTTGCAAAATTTGTGAAATCGTAGCACAAACACACAGCAACTTTTCCCCAAAAGTTTTGATGCCCCACTTAGCATTCACTGACTTTGAGCTCAGGAAAGCAAAAACAATGACTGAAAACAATGATGAAGATGGCAGACTTTCTGTTCGGGTTATCATAACATTTTTTATTCGTCTCCTAACTTCACTTGGGCGTGATCTGGCCTAATGCAAGATATTTGACTAAATGGTAAATGGTAAATGGACTGCATTTATATAGACTAATCAAGGGAGTGCTGTAGACTCATTTCTTTACAGACTTTTCCGAAACTATATATGCTTGCAACTTTTCACACTTCTGAAGGGGAGTTTTTGTGCATGTTTAGGGGTCAAATTTGAGCTAAAAAAGCAGACAGAGCAGATGTCATGAAGAACCCAAGCAGGAACAATATAGCGTTTTTCTGATCCCCTTGAACTCGGCCTCACATGAAAGTTTTCAACCTCCCCAAGTGTGTGTGAGTGGTGCGAGTTGTCCCTGGCGACCTGCGACCGCGTCCCTGGCGTATTTGTCCCCTTGCATATTTTGTGCCCCTGCGATCACAGTGGACTCAATAGGCCTTGCGCCGGACGTGATCCACGGCAAATGCATAATATTAATAATCATAATAATAATAATATGAAAACTACAAGGAGTCTCAAAGGCCTTTGCTGTTCCTCACGACCCAGCCCCCCCCACGACTGCCACAACAGTTGGCAGCGAGATGACATCATATGGTCGGCAGCATGCAATAGTCTTCGACAAACTTACACTTTTGTATAAATATGTAGGTGACGCTTAGAGCTATGAAAATCGGTACACATGTTCATCATATGATGACAAACAAAAAAGTTTGTGATGGCCACACCCATAAACCAACAGGAAATCTGCCATCTTTCTGCATTGTTTTTCTGCTTATGCAAAATTCATGATGTTTTTGGGAAAAATTACCACTACTATCAGCTCAGACATATGAACACAGATTTGGCTGTAATTTGACACAGATGTCTATCTCTTGGGTCTACATCCATTTAGCTAAAGACATTCAGATTTCATACTATAGTGCCCCCTAGCAGGGTTCTACAGTGCACCCATTTCACTCGCATTTGCGAGCAAATATTTCAGCATGCAAATGAGGAAAACAAAACAGTCGCACATGTGCGAGTGCTTCTTGCAGCACACAATAAGGCACGCACACAGACCTGAGGAGCTAATGAAAGCCTACTAGAAATGAATTAAAACTGCGCGAACAGCTCCGCATAGTCGAGACGAGCACGGCACATATTGAAAGGATTAACCCTTTAACTCCTGATGCGTCAGCACTGACACGTTCTGAGTGGATGGTTTAGTTTAAAAATTCAGACAAATTCAAGTGTTTTTTAACTGTTATTTTACTGAGAATTTTGTTCATGGAACTGATGTACAGGTGTCGAAAAAGCAAGTGATTAAGAAAAAGAAAAAGCCCAAACTAAAACTACTGGAACACTAGTTATTTATTCCTTTTTTTTTTTTTTTACTTCATTTTGGGTTTTGTGGGTTTTTGTTTTTTGCCCTTTTTTTCC